>LPNX010050502.1:319583-349412 GCA_001517045.1 Pseudotsuga menziesii
GAAAACTGATTTCATGTGATTTGATTATTTATCTTATATTTGGTGAATCAGGCAGTGGAAGGAGTTTTAGCTGGGTCCATAAGAAGAGAAATGGTCCTAGAAGAGGTTTGCAGCAAGCAAGTCATGGAAATTGAGCACCTTAACCGCTTGGTATATCTTTTCTGACAGAACAAAATTCTTATTGACTTTGAAACAGGGATTACTGGGAATTTCATAGCTCTATAACTCACTCCTGCCTGTCATGAAGCTACAAATTAACTGCTAATATGTTCAAATTTCTGGTATTCTTGGATTTTGTGCCATTCTTTGTACTTCAAAGTTTACAAATATATTACTAACAAAAGAGAAATATTGCTTTAAAGTTTACACATATAAACTGTAAGTATATGCTGAAAATTTCCAGAATTTTAGGCTTAGTTATACTCAGAATCTGGTGGCTCATGCATGCTTTTATGCTGCTATCCTTGTGTGTGAAACACAAGTTGGCTTGAGTATTTTTTCAAGTTGTCCTTGTTTGTTGTGAACTTCAGTCTAGTCATGGTTGCCAGACTGCCATTTTCCATATGAAACATCTCCTTTTGAAATTTTTATTCATCCAACTGAAGCAAGCTGATCCTAGGAAGGATAGGTGATTTTACTGGTCCTTGCATCTATATTTGTGGTGCTCCTTCTGGAACTGGCAGTAGGTCATTTGCCAATTTATTGCCTTCCCTGTTATATTCTCTCTAGATATGCCATATTTATGTTTTGATTCTGATGAACCTACCGGCCCCTTTGACCTATTTTTGTACATTAATAAAATTATCTTATCTCATCTTATATGCAAACTGATCCAACAGAGATACTATGTGGATTAACATCTTCAGCTGAAGACTATTTGGAGGATGATTTTTGGAGTAAGGCTTCCCAGTGCCACTATTAACTATAGATCCCCAAACTGTAGCCGCCCAGTGCCACTATTAACTATGGATCCCCAAATCATGTGATTTGGTCTACTGTGAAGTTCACTAGGCATTCAACTGCTTGGAGAATTGCCAAGTATTCTACCATACTGTTTGCTGCTGTGGCTCCTAAATTCCAAGAGAATTTGCTGGCTATGACTCCTTTTGAGTCAAAGATTAGACCACCAGATCCTGCAGGATGAGGATTTCCTTTTAATTCATCAAAGAAGAGAACAGAGCTTTGCTGGGAGATTATCCAGTCTTTTATGCTTTTCTCAGAGAGATTAAGATGAAATAAATATTTTTTTGACAATAATTTTTGCTTCTCAGATTCTGCTGTCCATCCTGCTAGCTACCAGGTATTGAACCACTGTTTCTCTTTGGTATTGAGCCTCTCTATATCCTTTGTTCCCTGCTAATCTGTCATAATTGCAGCAAGCAAGTCTTGATAAGGGTGAATGCCCTTAGGATTGTCTTACAGGTTTAGGAACATCCATAGGGGAGGGTCTTGCAAAACGATCCTATTTCTTTCTGCCTCTTTAAAATATATTTTCCAGCGTAATTCCTTCCACCATGCTATTTTTCTAGAAACCTGATTTCCATAAGACTTTAGCTCCCATAACAATGTTGGATAGGAAAGAATCTCTTATCCCAGGATCCTGACTCGATATGGAGTATTTTATCCCAAAACCCCAACTAGATATGGAAGTTTTTCTTTTTCCCAAGCCATCAATGATCAAGGTGATTTTTTCTCTTTGTTTCCTCCCTTATATCAACAGAAGAAATATGATTAGTTTCACCATTTCAAGTAACACTTCTTGTGGAGACATGAGAGTGCAGAAACATGATAGCATTGATTTTACGAGTACCATTTCTACATTAGGGCTTAGCTGTTGGGTCTCTTGAATGTTGAATTTTCCTTCTAAACTTTTCTAAAACTGGAGGCCAGTCCTTGAAAGGTAACCTTTCTCTACAGCAATTGAAATTCCAGTTTTTGCAATTACTCCCCATTTAGCTTCATAACTGAAGATGGAGCTAAATATTGTCTAGATGTGATGGCATCAATGTTTCATCAATGTTTCAATGGCAAAGTGATGACATCAATGTTTCATCAACAATCGTAAGAGCTCAAAAGGTCTTCTAACAATATCAACGATCATGGCGCAAAAACGATCTCATCTAAACATGTAAAATCCATAGTGGAGAAATGTCTTATGGCATAATGAATGAGAGATAAACGTTTTTATATAAAAGAATAAACTTAGATTTACTCATTTCGTTCTTATCATTAGAGTTTCTAAAAGACAAATTATTTTCTTCTTAGAAATCTAATGTCAAACATTAAAATGATAATGTTTTTTTCTAAAATTATAGGAATATGTAAAATTTTAAAGAGAAAATATGTTATTTTAAGGTTTCTAATATAATTTGTAAAATGTATAAATATTAATTAACATGAAGCATATTGTTTAAACGTATAGATGAGCATTTTTAAGATCAATGATATTGTTTAAACGTATAGATGGGTAACAGGTCTGCCGGTTTCATGAAACGCTTTATTCCTTCATTCATATACAGATCATGGCCGATAGACTGACTGTTAGATAAATATTGTGTTAATCAACTCGTTTGAATGTGTTGAGTAGTTATAAGAGCTTTTAATGATTTTGTGTAGGTGATGCTCAGATCGGACCCAAGGTAACCCCATTGGATCCTTCCTCAATGAGGAGTGGAGTGTATTACGGTACTGAAAGTGGCGTCCACTCCTTTAAAGCTGAAGGGACTTCTGTAACCTATAGTCAAACATATACAGAGAAAGGCCTTTTGAGTTACACCTCCGGAATTATCCATCACGTTCTTCTCACAGGTGAGAAACTTTGTTCAAATTGCTAATTATGTAAGGATTATGACCTACTTCCACATGGAATTGGTCATATGGCATTTCTATTTTTTTTTTTAAACAGTTATAGCCGTGGATACAGCGACGGCAATTTTTTTAAAAATTTCACAGCCGTGGATACAGCGATGGCTCGGCGTGGATACAGCGACGGCTAGGCGTGGATACAGTGACGGCGTGCCATGGAACTTTTCCAAGTCTGACCGTCGCAGGTATAGCATCCTCGTCGCTATACCTGGGGTTTTTCCGTCGCTATAGCGACGGCTTAGACATCTAAATAAATATAAAACATTGTCGCTATATCCACGGAAAATTAGGGGTCATCGCTATTGCGACGAAAAAGTTGCCACGGCAAAAAAAACACTTAGACGTGGCAATATCCATGCATATCCGTGGATATTGCCACGTTTTTTGCCGTGGCAAAATTGATCACTTGTACTAGTGTCTGGACCAAGTTCTCATATAGTTAAAAGCTTAGTAGATGCCTTTGGTAAAATTGGTAAGAACACATGGTCAAAGGACCGCAATGCAGCTCGTCGTGTGTTGTCACAAGCAATTGTAAATAAGAACACTAGGGTCCTTCGTTTTCTCAAGCCTACATCTATACTAGTTAATTTGAATGTAAAAACCCTCCGTAGGTATACTATTAGAAGAGAACATCTTGACACAACCGCCCAGATAGACTTTTGGGCCTTTATTGGTTGGTTGCCACGTCATGACATGAAGCTAGTTGATGTAGTAAAGGGACTAGTGCAGAGTTTTTGGCATGATCACAGAAGGCATTCTTCAAACCGGAAGGATGTACTAAAACTGAGAAGGGGTTCAAAGGACCGTGAACCACATATTAAGCATCTTCTTGATATAACACAGACAGAACTATACGAGAAATTTAGGAATGAACATAGACAATTGAATTTTGGGCAAAGATCTTTTGAGAAATGTAAGCCCTAGTATGTTAGAATAAATACTCTTCGTAACACTTGTTGTTGTAGACACCATGTAGAATATGAATGTTACTATGAAACATTTTTTTACATTCGTCATGTGTTGCATACTAACCATGTGCAGGATTGCTCATTGACAATACCATCGACCTCATCAAGAGAATTCATTCATAGTATCATGTGCAATAGGCCTGAGGGGCAAACTTACTATGCAAAATCCTGTTTGGATGGAACTTGCTCCAACTGTGCTGGAATGGCATTATTGAGCCAATGTATGCACGAGACTGGAGACAATGAATTTGGGAATATGGTTACAGACATGAAAAGTTTCAAATATATCAGCTATGAAATAGTCCCAGGGATAGAAAGCAAAAAAATACAATTGGTGACGTATCAGGTACATGCATTTATGTATAAATTTATGTTTGAACAGTTGCATTTCATTCCTTACTTACAAAAAAACCTGATATTGAGATCATTTTGTGTCAATAGGTACAAGTTAGTGTCTTCGTTAAGGAATTTATTGAAAAGACACATCAATATGTTCAACATGTCCACTTGGCATGATGGCAGGATGAGAAGTTTAGACTATGCAGAGATACATTTCCTCGTGGTACTATACTTTCAGTTATTGATTTTGCCAAGAACTACACTCTGCAACCTCAAAATGAGATCCAAAGTCAGTATTATCACTCTGAGCAGGTTTCCTTGATGGTGCATATCACATATAGGCATGGCCCAAATAGCAGTGAAGAACAAAGAGAAATTATAAAGGAATATCACTTCTACATAAGCCATGATAGGTGCCATGACTTCCACTATGTACATCATTGCTTCATCATGTTCTATGATCATTTGAAGGGCAGGAACATATAGATGGATTGACACTGGATTTGGTCTGATGGATGTGCTGGTCAGTTCAAAAATGCACGCATATTTCAATGGTTGTGTTCATTGCATAACAACTACAAAGTTCCACATATGTGGAACTATTTTGAGATTGGGCATGGTAAAGGAGAGCATGATGGAGTTAGAGCATGTGCCAAAACAACCCTATGAAGAGAGGAATTGAAATTATCTAGAATATCTACTATTCGAAATTCTCAATCTAGAGTCAGGTGGTGCACGCCAATAATGGGAGAGGAATCAGCTATGCAAGTAGAATCCACAAGAAAGAGACATGTGGAGATATTTTTTTGGGAGGTGGTAGACATAGATCGTTCACATGCATGGGAATGCAAGACTGTTCCTGGGACTCGTGGCTTTCATTCGGTTCGAAGCTATGATAACCTAGTATTTGAAATTTGGACTAGAAAACTCGCTTGTTTTTGCCCGCCTTGTTGTGATGGTGACTGGGATGTGTGTGAATCATTGGATTTGGTTGATGGATGGGATCGCATATCACTTCCACTTGATCAGCGTGCAATTGTTGAGTTAACTCAGTTGGAAGAAGACCAATCATCTATTTCTATAGATTTTGATAATGTATCAGACCTTGTACAACCTGGTATGATGCATTTCGTTAACATCTTTTTGTAAAATTTACATAGTCTTGAAACTCACATTAATGGCCTTGTATCACACAAAAAAATATTTGATCATATACCTACAATAATACTATGCAGGACCCATATACGTAGTGGTTGCCTCAAAAGATAGTGAATGAGGTGGTGATTACTGGTTGGCACGTTGTATAGAGGGAAAGAAAACCCTCATTATGTCCATGACTGATGATGAAAACAACCACTTCCCCATCGAGTCTATGGTTGTTAAAGGTGAATACCTTACACGTGAAAACAATGCAAGAAAGAAAGGTGGATATGTTTACAGGGATTACAAACTAGGTGCAAGTGTGTATCACTTTACCAACTTAATCTGTAACATCCCTAGTTTTGACCCCAATGCACTAAATATACATGATATATATATATATATTGTAATTAACCATGGTGTGGAGCTAAAGGCCAAGGCCCCACCATCGATTTGGTTTTGTTATATTTGGCAATTGGAATTGTCACCGATGGTATATCAGGACATACGACACATATTAACATTGTGGCATCATGTAGCTATGCATTTTAATTAAATAACCCAACCAGCTATGTTCACTGCAACTAAAATTGAGAAGGGGCATGATTCCTAAGGATAAGGGGGGGGATGCTAAACCTTGAGCCCATGGGGGGAAAAGCCATGTGTCATCACCCTATTTGTTTTTCTCACCTTCCCTTGTCTCATCCAACCACCACTTTAATGTTCTGCTGAGTTGTTGAGGCAGTTATTGTTGGAAGTGGAGGGTGGTAGGACTGTCAGTCTTTGCCACATGCTCACTCCACCAGCCATCTCTCCACCTTCACGTGGGTAAGGGAATCATCAATACGCCACTCTCTTGGCCGTTGAGTTCACTCTCACACAGGTACACGCAGGGGTCGGTTCATCTTCCTCAGGCAGAGCTGAGTTAAGAAGGGGTGCGATTTCTTATTTGAGGGTTCACCTTTCTCTCTCTCGCACCGTTTACCAGTATGTGGTTGTGTTCTTTCAACTTGATCATGCATAGACTCGACGTTTTTTCCTCCACCATTGCCGGAATGTGAAGGATTTCTGTGGTTTTCTGTTGTTGTTCATGGGATGTTGTTTTCCATATTTTGTTGGCTGCGATATCCCTTGTGAATTAGCTGCTGTAGATTTCATGTTTTCCTTCTGCCCAAGTTGAGAGTCTGTTTACTCTTCCACTTTCGAGCTGAGTAACTTTGGATGTCATTTCATTGTTGAGCCGAGGCCATGGTTTTACCCATGCTGTTCGATTGCTGTGAGTTCACCTACATTTTATTGACTGTGTTCTCTCTCACGTTTTGGGAGCAGTTGTAAGTTACCATTGAGTCGTTTTGGCCACGATAGGGCCAAGAACGATTTAGGTGTGGTTTTCCCTTGTTAAAGCTCGAATAGCTGTTTGGATGTATGCATGCAGTGGTTTTGTCCCCGAACTGCATTGGAGTGGTGAATGAGGGGCCTGAGGTGCTTGATAAACCTGGTGGGTTGAGAACCACACAGATGGAGCTATTGAGTTGGATTTCTTCTCCACAACCCTTGAATAGCACTGGAAGGGAGATCAGGGTCTGAGGGACTGCGTTGCAGAAAAACAACGGATTTTATTGTGTTGGGTGTGTGTGGGTGTTCTAGAAGCCAGGCTGGTTCTAGTGTCGGTGTCTGTAGCTCTTCAATGAGCTCACCAGCTTAGCATTTAGCCTTCCCCATCTCCTGAATGGCCTGATAAACCCAACTTGGTTGGCTTGGCTGATTCGTTGTTCGCCTGATAAACCCAACTGTGTTGCTTGGCTGAACTATGTACCCTTGTGGTGTTGTTATCCTTGGCTATGTGTAAGCCTGCTAGTTCCTTATTCCTTGGGGAATCATGCTCGGCTCGGGGGTGGCAGCGTTGCTGAGAGATTAAAGAGCACGCGACCTATGGTTGGGTGGGATGTTGGAGCGACGTAGCTGGTTGCGGAACAAGTTCTCTATAAGATAAGTACTCTTTCCTAACTTGCGTCTGCAATGACATTTACCATTGATGAATGATGATATACATGTTGAATGCTGAATTGAATATGAATGCATGTTGTTTTGCTTCTGCTATGTATATGAATGATTAATGCTTTGTAATATGTTTTATGCTTTTAAGTATCATCCTTTAGCACTATATGTATGTATGTCAATGTTCATGGGGGCTAGATGCCTGTATTTTTGGTGTTTAGTAGTGTCCTCTTTCTCGGTCGGAGGGTCGGGGACATGAAAAAATGGTATCAGAGCTCTGGTTGCAGCATGGGCCTGAATGGGCCATGAAAGATCAGATAGCAGAGGTAAGTTTCCTTCTGCCTAGCAGAGATCAGAAAATTGTGACAGGAAAATTCACAAAAAAGTTTTAACTATCAAATTTGTCGACTCATCGGAAAACTTAGTGAGAAGTTCTTCTGATGCTGCGGAGGAGCTAGTCTGAAGCTCACCCAACGGAAGCCAGTCAGAAAAAAATTTGCGAAATCCCTCTATGTGCTCATTAGCAGTCGACGAATGTTAGAGGAAGGGTGAGCCGATATGATGGTGGGGAAAAGGTGAAAGAAACGTCGGACATTAGTTGTTTGAGGGGCAGAAATGTCGGTGGCAAAAACAAGATGGTAGTTGGTTGCACCATCGACAGCGACGATGGAGTGAAAGTTTTTGAAAATTTTCTAAAATCATCGGCGATCGACGGAAGTTAGTGGTATTGATCACCGATGAATATCGACAAGAATTAACTAATGATGCGACTGTCATTGCGGCTAGTTAATGGACTAATCTCCCGACAGATAGTTGCTCCGACAACCGACGTGGCGGAAGACAAGAAGGAAAAATTGTGAAAATTTGCGTAAGTGAAGAAAACATCAAAAAATGATAGGAGATCGGACAGCCGATGAACATCATCGGAGGGATTTAGTTGTTCAGACATCCACCATTGCAGCTGTCGAGTGAACTACTCCGCCGATGAAATAGTCTTCCACTCGCCGATGCCGAGGTGTTTAGTGGATAATGGCTTCGAGTTCCGATGTATAATTACGGGGGCTTTAGTGATCAGGAGTGCTGACACTGCGGAAGTTTTAAGGTTTAACTCGCCGATACCAACCTTTCGATGAAACGATAGATCCGACGATCGAAAGAGTTAGGACTTGTGGAACCACCGTTACGGATGTTTATGCGACTAAGTGTTCGATGCCACAGCGGGATGTTGCTTCGACCACCGATAAAGCTGTGACCTGTAAAAAAAAAGAAAAAAAAATTGTTGGCCGCCATTGCGGAAGCATAGGCAACTAGCCACCCGATGTGCAGAGCATCCGACCGCCGATGCAGCGATTAGTCAATTGTCTCACCGATGACATTTGGCATGATAGACCACTGTGGGCTGATATAGCACACAACCCACCGATACAATGGATAAATTTAGATGTTCTAGCCACTTAAACGTTGGAAAGGAATAAGCAAACAGACCACCACTAAATTAGGTGTTTTGACCATTGAAGTATCAGAAATATAGTTGGGAGGAGGTCTGATTGGGCCAAAGGAAGTTGGGGTTTTTGAGAGAATTTCTCAGTGATTTTTCAAGCAGTCTTCAACTGTCTTTCAGTAGGTTTTCAACAGACTGTCCATGGTCATAGGGCTAAACAGAAAGAGAGAAATTTTTTTTGTTTTAAGCAAAATTGTGTTTTATGAATTTCCAAAAGAGGAAGGTAAGTAGTTTTGATTCGTATTAATGATATGCATCTAACAGTTTGCTACTAACACATTTGCAAAATTATAGACAACTTCCAAGAGCAGCACTCCAGAAGAACAGTGTAGTAAAGAAAGAGGTGGTTCAGTCATGAGAACCCATGATGGGTATGATGCTTGGGATTCCTACGAACGTGCGAGAGATGCCATGGGAGAAAATGTCCGTAATGGAAATGCTGACATAGAGTCTAATGGAAGAAGATTCCAAGAGACACTGGCAGATGTTGCAGCCACCATGAGAAGCTTGATTAAATCCCAGGAAGAGCAGCATCAGTTGAATGCTGCCATGTTGCAGAGTTTGACATACTTGTAGAGAAAGATAGATTCTGGACGAGGTACAGCAAAACCAGAAGGCAGTAAGAGTAGCACTAGGAGAAGGAGAAGGACTTCTAGTGGATCATATGATTCTGAAGAATCCAGTAGAGATACAAGTTCATCTTCTCATTAAAGGAAAAGAAGAAGGCACCATAGGGATCGCTCTCGAGATGAATTTAGGAAAGCTAAACCTCCTACATTTGATGGTGAAATAAAGACTGGACAAGAAGCTGAAGCTTGGCTTCTTGGGGTAAAGAAGTACTTTCAAGTGCAGGATTATTTAGGAAACATGAAGGCAAGAGTTTCCATATTCAATTTGAATGGACGAGCATCCATTTGGTGGGAACACTTCAAGCAAGTAAAGAATATCAGTGAAAGGAAACTGAAGTGGAACCAGTTCAAGAAGTATTTCAGGCAGAAATACCTCTCTAACAGGTATTACGATGATAAGATCGAGGAGTTCCATGAGCTGAGATTGGGACAGCAGACCATGGATGAATATGCAAATAAATTTTTGGAATTGTTGAGGTATGTCTGGTACATCAGAGATGAAAAAGTGAATATCCAATGGTTTCTAAGTGGATTGCCTCAAGCCTATAAAGATAGAATTGAGTTTTATGAACCAAGAACCCTTGAAGAAACAATAAGGAAGGCTAAATATTGCTATGAGCAAAGAAAAGGTAAACCTGATTACCATAAGGCATGGAAGGACAAGAAGAATGAGAAGTTTGACCAAATAAGGAAAGGTTTCAAACCTTCTAAATTCAGGAATCAGCAGAAGCAACCATCCCAAGCTGTGAGTAATCCAGTTGGAGTGACAGGTGGAACTCCTAAAGAGCCACATCAGAATAAAGATCCACTCAAATGTTGGAAATGTGAAGGACCTCACTTGCGCAGATATTGTCCACTTGATAATGAAAGTGCAAGACCAACTTACAACATGCAGGAAGCAGAAACAATGGGTCAAGTAGCAAGGGTAGTCCCTAGAATTTATGCAGCGTTGGATGACCGCCAGGCAGATCATCAGTCAACTATGGTTGAAGTTGTAGGTAAGATTGTTGAACAACCTGTTTCTATTTTGATTGACCCTGGTTCCACTCAGAGTTACATCACTCCTAGAGTAGTGGAGATTTGTGCTTTTAAGAAGGTAAAGCATAGGAAATCTTGGTTAGTTTAGCTAGCCACTGGAACTAAGAGAAAGGTCAGTGAAGTGGTAGAGAAATGTCCATTGGTCATGAATGGATTGAGCACTTGTGTAGATCTAAATGTCTACCGCTTGGTTCCTATGACGTTCTCATTGGAATGAATTGGTTAGAAGCTCACCCAGTGAAGCTTGACTGTTACAATAAGACTTTTGAATGCACAGATGAAGAAGGAAACCTAGTAATTGTGAAAGGTATTCCGAAGGTAATTTCAGTAAGATAGGTTTCAGCAATGCAGTTGAAGAAGTTCTATAGGAAAGGTTGCCAGTTGTATGCAACTCATATCCAGGAACCAACAGGAGATGAAACTGCTAGGTTGGAGGACTATCAGGTGTTACAGGAATTCAAGGATGTGTTTCCTGATGAGATTCCAAGGCTTCCTCCAAAGAGGGACATTGATTTCACCATTGAACTAGTGCTAGGAGCAACACCAGTGTCTAATACACCCTACAGAATGAGTACACCATAGATTCTAGAGTTGAAGATGCAACTGCAAGAGTTATTGGAAAAGAAGTATATCCAGCTGAGTGTGTCTCCTTGGAAAGCACCGGTTCTGTTTGTGAAGAAGAAAGATGGTACACTCAGGTTATGTATTGATTATAGGCAGTTGAACAAGGTTACTGTGAAGAATAAATATCCTTTGCCTAGGATTGATGACCTCTTTGATCAAATGAGAGGAGAAAAGGTATTTTCCAAGATTGACTTGAGGTCTGGTTACCATCAGGTGAGAATCAAGGATGAAGACATTCATAAGATAGCCTTCAGGACGAGGTATGGGAATTATGAGTTTGTAGTGGTACCATTTGGCCTCACAAATGCACTAGCTACATTTATGTGCCTTATGAACAGTGTCTTCAACAAGTATTTGGACAAGTTTGTTCTTGTTTTCCTTGATTACATTCTTGTTTATTCTAAGAATGAGGAAGAACATGAAGAGCATTTGAGATTGACATTGCAAGTGCTCATGGAACATCAGTTGTATGCAAAACTGAGCAAGTGTGACTTCTACAGGGATAGAATTTAGTACTTGGGTCACATTATCTCAGAAGAGGGTATATCAGTAGACCCTGAGAAGATTGAAGCCATTATGAATTGGCCTACTCCAAGCAATGTGACGGATATAATATTTTTTATGGGACTTGCAAGATACTACAGGAGATTCATTGAAGGATTTTCCAAGGTTGCACATGCCATCACTTCTTTGCAAAAGAAGGGAGTAAAGTTCGAATGGACTTTGAAGTGTGAAGAAAGCTTTCAGCAGTTGAATAATCTTCTCACCAGTGCACCAGTATTGAAGGTTGCAGACCCAGAGAAATATTTTGTGGTATGTACCGATGCATGCAGACAAGGGCTTGGAGGAGTCCTTATGCAGGACAACCACGTGATATGTTACGAGTCAAGAAAGCTGAAAGAGCATGCGAAGAACTATGCCACTCATGATCTAGAGATTGTAGCCATAGTACATGCTCTCAAGATGTGGAGACATTACTTGATGGGTAGAATATTTGAACTCAGAACAGATCATTGTGGACTGAAGTATTTGTTTGATTAGCTTACTCTAAATGCCAGGCAAGCAAGATGGATGGAATTTTTATGTGAGTTTGATTTCGAAATAAAGCACATAAAAGGAAAAGAAAACAAGGTAGTTGATGCACTCAACAGGAAGGTATAGGAAATGCATGTGGCATCTCTTAGTATTTTCCAATCAGATTTGACGCAGCAGATTGTTAATCATGTTGCCGGAGATGAATTGTACGAACAGGTAAAAGACAAATTGCAATAGCAAAGTCTTGAGAAAAAGTATGAAGTATATAAATTGGAAGAAGATGGACTTCTCACCTACAAAGGAAAAATTTATATCCCGAATGTATCATATTTGAGGAGAGTTGTTATGGATGAAATCCATCAAGCCTTGTATTCTGGTCACCCAGGATACCAGAAGACAATTGTTACTGCTAGAAAGCAGTACTTTTGGCCAGGAATGAAAAAGGACATCGTTGAGTACATTTCAAGGTGCATTAAATGTCAACAAGTAAAGGTTGAGCATCAACATCCAGCAAGTTTGTTGCAGCCTTTGCCAGTTCCAGAATGGAAATGGGAAGTTATTTCCATGGATTTTATTGCAGGATTGCCGATGACTTGGAGACAACATGACTCCATCATGGTTGTGATAGACAAGTTGACAAGGGCAGCGCATTTTATACCGGTAAAGTCTACGCATAAGACGAATGATATTGCAAAGATCTTCATGAAGGAGATTTTCAAATTGCATGGGTTGCCGAAGGCAATAGTCTTTGAGATGTCAAGTTCACTTCCAATTTTTGGAAGGGGTTGTTTGCAGATTTGGGTACAAAGCTAAACTTCAGCACTACCTACCATCCTTAGACAGATGGGCAGACAGAGAGAGTTAATCATGTTCTTGAAGATATGCTTCACATGTATGTGATGGACAAACCAACCAAGTGGGAAGATTACTTACACTTGGTAGAGTTTGCTTACAATAATGGACAACAAGCATCCTTGGGGATGAGTCTGTATGAAGCTTTGTATGGAAGAAGGTGTAGGACACCAGTGACTTGGGATAACCCAGTGAACAGGATTGTGCTTGGACCTGAACTACTCAAGGAAATGGAGCAGGAGATTGTAAAGATTAGGCAGAATCTAAAAGTAGCACAGGATAGACATAAAAGCTATGCAAATAAGCATAGGAAGAACAAAGAGTTCTGTGTTGGGGATCACGTGTACCTCAGAGTGAGGGAAAAGAAGAGTTCCTTGAAGCTTGGGAGTTGTGCCAAGCTGTCACCAAGATATTATGGACCGTTTGAAGTGATTGAAAGAATAGGGCCTATTGCATATAAACTTGCATTGCCTGCTAGTACTAGAGCTCATAATTTTTTTCATGCTTATTTGCTTAAGAAATATGTACATGATCCTAACCATGTGATAAATTGGGATGTGATTCAGGTGGAACCCGAGGGAGAGTTCCGAATTGAGCCAATGCATATCCTCGACAGGAAGGTCACAATGCTCCGGAACCAAGCCATAGGGCAGGTAAAGGTGCAATGGGAGCACTATGGACCTGAAGAGGCTACATGGGAGCTAGAGGATGCCATGCGATTGGCACATCCATATTTGTTCAATTCTGTGGAACACTGAGGTGATACCAGTGTATCATTTTGTTCAATTTTGTAAAGCACTGAGGACAATGCTATTGAAGGAGGAGGGAAATGTAACATCCCTAGTTTTGACCCCGATGCACTAAATATACATGATATATATATATATATATATATATTGTAATTAACCATGGTGTGGAGCTAAAGGCCAAGGCCCCACCATCGATTTGGTTTTGCTATGTTCAGTGATTGGAATTGTCACTGATGGTATATCGGGACATATGGCACATATTAACATTGTGGCATCATGTAGCTATGCATTTTTCATTGCAACTAAAATTGAGAAGGGGCATGATTCCTAAGGATAAGAGGGGGGATGCTAAACCTTGATCCCATGGGGGGGAAAGCCATGTGTCATCACCCTATTTGTTTTGCTCACATTCCCTTGTCTCATCCAACCACCACTTTAATGTTCTGTTGATTTGTTGATGCAGTTATTGCTGGAAGTGGATGGTGGCAAGACTGTCAATATTTGCCACATGCTCACTCCACCAGTCGTCTCTCCACCTTCACGTGGGTAAGGGAACCATCATTATGCCACTCTCTTGGCCGTTGGGTTCACTCTCACGCAGGGACATGTAGGGGGGCGGTTCATCTTCCTCACGCAGAGCTGAGTTAAGAAGGGGTGTGATTTCTTGTTTGAGGGTTCACCTTTCTCTCTCTCGCACCGTTTACCAGCCTGTGGTTGTGTTCTTTCCTCCTGATCACGCATAGAATCGACGTTTTTGCCTCCACCATTACCGAACTGTGAAGGATTGCCGTGGTTTTCTGTTGTTGTTCATGGGCTGTTGTTTTCCATATTTTGTTGGCTGTGATATCCCTTGTGAATTAGCTGCTGTAGGTTTCATGTTTTCCTTCTGCCCAGGTTGAGAGTCTGTTTACTCTTCCAATTTTGGGCTGAGTAACTTTGGATGTCATTTCATTGTTGAGTCGAGGCCGTGGTTTTCCCCACGCTGTTCGATTGTTGTGAGTTCACCTACATTTTATTGGTTGTGTTCTCTCTCACATTTTGGGAGCAGTTGTAGGTTACCATTGAGTCGTTTTGGCCACGATAGGGCCAAGAACAAGTCAAGCGTGGTTTTTCCTTGTTAAAGCTCGAATAGCTGTTTGGCTGTATGCATGCAGTGAATTTGTCCCTGAACTGCATTGGAGTGGTGAATGAGGGGCCTGAGGTGCTTGATAAACTTGGTGGGTTGAGAACCACACAGACAGAGCTATTGAGTTGGATTTCTTCTCCACAACCCCTGAATAGCACTGAAAGGGAGATCAAGGTCTAAGGGACTGCATTGCAGAGAAAGTACTGATTTCCTTCTGTTGGGTGTGTGTGGGTGTTCTATAAGCCAGACTGGTGCTAGTGTCGGTGTTTGTAGCTCTTCAATGAGCTCACCAGCTTAGCATTTAGCCTTCCCAAGCTCTTGAATGGCCTGATAAACCCAACTTGGTTGGCTTGGTTGATCCGTTGTTCGCCTGATAAACCCAACTGTGTTGGCTTGGCTGAACTATGTACCCTTTTGGTGTTGTTATCCTTAGCTATGTGTAAGCCTACTAGTTCCTTATTACTTGGGGAATCATGCCTAACTTGGGGGTGGCAGCGTTGCTGAGAGACTAAAGAGCACACGGCCTATGGTTGGGTGGAACGTTGCAACGACGTAGCTGGTTGTGGAACAAGTTTTCTATAATATAAGTACTCTCGCCTAACTTGCGTCTACAATCACATTTACCATTGAAGAATGATGATATACATGTTGAATGCTGAATTGAATATGAATGCATGTTGTTTTTCTTCTGCTATGTATATGAATGATTAATGCTTCGTAATATGTTTTATGCTTTTAAGTATCATCCTTCAGCACTATATGTATGTATGTATGTCAATGTTCATGGAGGCTAGATGCCTGTATTTTTGGTGTTTAGTAGCATCCTCTTGCCAGGTCAGAGGGTCAGGGACGTGACATAATCATTGGTACAAACCTCTAGGTACGAACAATGCCTAGCCAAAATTCATCGAAGGTACGCTACTTCTTACCGGATACAGAGCACGAGAAACTAATGGAGACCATCATTATAAGAGATGATCTAGAGGGCTTGGTTGTATGATAATAGGTGGGATATAGCGTGATGAGGTATGTATTATAATTTTAATTTTCCCATGTATGTTTCTTATGAATATTACAATTTTTTGTTCTTGATATGCGAAATTTTCCATAATGTTGTTTATAAATATGCCAAAAGTTCTCTTGTATGTCAAGTTAATGAACATGCCAAATTTTACATATGATCAATAAACCATATATATCAATCATATGAACATTTCAATATCTCATTCACATGATATACATAACATTATAATACATACATGTACCTCTATAGGTCATACCTATCAAAGTTCTTTGTAGGCTCTCTTACAGGACTAAAACCCTAATTTTTCAAGTAGGTAATATTGTCAATGTTTTCAGCCAATATATACTAGGATGATGGAAACAAGATGCCGCAATGATAAACTTATGTTTTAAGGCTTGTATAATTTCCTTCTTGACAACTCACCTCTTATACCTGCATGTCCATTTCCAAAGGGGTAGTGCCTAGTAGTGTTGGAATTTCATCTCATTTTTTTTTATTGAGAAGTTTAATTTATACTTAAAATATAATAAGAGATTTATTTAACTTTGGTTTTAGTTGATTATGTTTTTTTGAACATTGAAAGTGGAATAAAATAACCTACTAATATTGACACAAACAACTCAAAAGTAACATGCTTCAACATTATGCATATGAAGTATTCAAAAGTAACATGCGCTAACAGTATGCATGTGAAGTAGGTCAACATCATGCATGTGAAGATATTAAGTGATAAACTTAATAAACAACCAAAATTTGGAACCTCTCATGCTTTTAAAAGGTTAATGTTTCATGTAATGCATAATAGAAAAATTTGGGAGGTTGACATGTTGGGTCATTGGTGTAATTGAAATTGTGATATTTTAATTTTCAATTAAAAGATATGATTTTATTAAGGAGTTTAATTTCCAATTAAAAGATAACAATAAACTCATTTACTCATGTTTCTCATTGATCATGTATTATAAAAATCCTGAAACAAAACAACATACTAGCAATGACAGAGACAACTCAAAAGTAACATTAAGTCGTTGATGCATGGAAAGCCACAGATAGTGGGGATGCAGTTGGTGTTGCCATATTTCCCATGCCCAAACATGCTAGTAAGAGTTGACGGAATACAAAATTGCGAATTCGTGAAGTTTTTTGCACATCGGGCCCAAGTCCACCAGTTGTCCCTGAATGGTATCTGGAGGTGACCTGCAACTTGCCATAGATCGATGCTCGGGCCTCCGATCGATGAACCATGGATTTCGTTGGATTTGTGACATGGGATTTTAGCTAGGGGGGGGATCCCTCCTGTCCATTTCCCAGTGACCTCCGTCTACGGTGGTTTCTAAAGCTAGGGTTTCCCTTAGTAGGGGACAATGCAGTCATGCCAACGAGGGCCAAAGCTAGAAAGCCACGGACGATGTGGATGCGGTTGGCATCGCCATATTTCCCATGCCCAAACACGCTCATAGGAGTTGACGAAATACAAAATTGTGGCTCCGTGAGGTTTTTTTCGCACCGGGCACAAGTCTATCGGGTGTCCCTGAATGGTATCTGGAGGTGACCTCCAACTTGCCATAGATCGATGCTCACGCCTCTGATCGATGAACCGTCAATTTCGTTGGATTTGTGACATGGTATTTTAGCTAGGGGGGGGCTCTCCCTCCTATCCATTTCCCGGTGACCTCCATCTACGGTGGTTTCTGAAGCTAGGGTTTCGCTCAATAGGAGACAATGTAGTCACGCCAATGAGGGCCAAATCTGGAAAGCCACGAACGGTGGGGATGTGGTTGGCTTTGCCATATTTCCCATGCCCAAACACACTAGCATGAGTTGACAGAATTCAAAATTGTGGCTCCGTGAGGTTTTTTGCGCACCGGGCACAAGTCCACCAGGAGTCCCTGAACGGTATCTGGAGGCGACCTACAACTCGCCATAGATTGATGCTCAGGCCTCCGATCAATGAACCATCGATTCCGTTGGATTTTATCTAGGGGGGGCCTCTCCCTCCTATCCATTGCCTGGTGACTCATATTTACGGTGGTTTCTGAAGCTAGGGTTTTGTTTAGTAGGGGACAATACAGTCATGCCAACGAGGGCCAAAACTGGAAAGCCACGGATGGTGGGGATGTGGTTAGTGTTTCCTTATTTCCCATGCCCAAACACATTAGCAAGAGTTGACAAAATTCAAAATTGCGGCTTCGTGAGGTTTTTTGCACACCGGGCACAAGTCCACCAGGTGTCCCTGAATGGTATCTGGAGGTGACCTGCAAATCGCCATAGATCGATTCTCGGGCCTCCGATTGATGAACTATCAATTCCGTTGGATTCATGATGTAGGATTTTAGCTAAGGGGGGGCCTCTCCCTCCTATCCATTTCTCGATGACCTCCGTCTATGGTGGTTTCTAAAGCTAGGGTTTCGCTCAGTAGGGGACAATGCAGTCACGCCAACGAGGGCCAAATATGGAAAGCCATGAACAGTGGGGATGCGGTTGGCATTGCCATATTACCCATGCCCAAACACGATAGCAAGAGTTGATGGAATACAGAATTGCGTCTCTGTGAGGTTTTTTGCGCACTGGGCACAAGTCCACCAGGTGTCCCTGAACGGTATCTGGAGGTGACCTATGGTGGTTTCTGAAGCTAGGGTTTCGTTGAGTAGGGGACAATGCAGTCACGCCAATGAGGGCCATATATGGACAATGCATTTCATGCCAATGAAGGCCAAACTTGGAAAACCCTATCCCTAACTAGGGTTTATTGTTTAACATGCATGGCCCATAACCATAACCCTACCAAGGAAACCCTAATCCTAACCCTAATCTTATCTTACTATCACAACTCAATTAAAAATCAATCTAATGTCCAACTCAAATTTTTCAAATCCGGTGGACTTATGCTTCAAATCATGTTGATTCACAAAGTTGGTTCTCGGTCTTTGGATTCTATTGTAGTTCCTTTAATGCTGAGTGATTAGTCATTGGGTGCATGAGGTTTGTTGAATAGTGTTGTTGGTTGTTGATGAAGTGTGAAGCATGTATTGCACTTAGTTTTATTAAATTACACTTGAGCATTGACTTAACTTGTCATTTAATGAATCCAAACTCACAATTTTTAATTAGATATATCCAATTGGTGTGCAAGTAGTGAGTTCATTGAAACCTTGAAATACATTGTATTGCACTTATATTTATTAAATTACACGAGCAAGAACTTTGACTTTAGTATGCATGTAGTGAGATCATTGAAACCTTTAAATATAATAGTTTTTTCTTTTGACATAGTGCATTCATAAGTAATAGATAATCCTCACAAATCAATACAATAGATTGACACAAGAACATGTGGAAACCAAAGAACAAATTCAAAGTGAAATGTATCATTCATTTATAACTGAAATGTCAATGTACATGTCTCCAAAAGTACATATATATCCAAATGTATCCAAAAGTACATATATATCCAAAAGCAACCAGAAGTACATGTGTCTCCACAACTATCCAAGACTATCCAAGCCACATGTACATGTATCCAAAACTATCCAAACCACATCTACATGTAAGTGAAATGTCAATGTACATGTCTCCAAAAGTACATGTATCCAAAACTATCCAAGCCACATCTACATGTATCGAAATGTACATATCCCATAAGACACATCAAAACTCAAGCTTTCTCTTGTTCTTTCTCGAGTTTGATCCTATAGGCACAACTCTAGGACCAGTAAACATCTTTGGATCCTGTAAATTAAATATCAATTGTTAAATTCAACTAACTATGTATTAATACATTAGCTCAATAAAATACCATATCTAAATTAACTCAACAATTATCAAAATGTTAATGGACATTACATGAAACAATTGGTCATTAATGGACATCTCACCTCAGTCAGAGACTGTGAAAAAGGGGATTGTGTTTCTTGTGTGGAAAATGGAGCTGTTGGTTGAACATCAAGTATGGTCGCATCCATGGTCGAACCAGAGGGGGCAGGAACTGGTGGTGGTGGTGGTGGCTACAATCACCAAATGTTGAAATAGTTAGACATGTGCATGAATAAACAATAGACAACAATAACACACTATGTCTAGATCATGTTCAAATAGTTGTACCTCTATGTGGCTTGTTGTTATTGCAGATACCACATTGACTGCTGCATCAATAACTCCTGCTGTTGGTGGCTACAATCACCAAATGTTGAAATAGTTAGACATGCATGAATAAGCATACGCCAACAATAATAAAATATGTAACGATCATGTTGAAATATTTGTACCTCTGTGTGACTTGTTGCCATCGTAGATGTAGCACTGAATGCTACATCAACCATCCCTGCAAGGTTTTCAATAGTAAACTCTAGCTCCTGATGTAGTAAACATGTAAATCAAACATTAACATTTTATGCACTGGATTTCAAGTTAACCAAGAAATATGATTGAAGGATATACATTACCATGGTATCAGTATCTCCATGGTCATGGACAACTGGACTCTTTATAGGAGTAGGCTGCCTCATATACACATGACCCTTGTTCACATATGGCCTATGAGGAGATACAACTCCAGGAAATGGTCCAGGTGTTTCGGTTGGTGCCTATAGTCAACAAGAGCTCATGTAGTTAGACATCCATGATTCAACGAACATACATGTATTTAAAAATGACATTTTTTAAATGTTTAAAATGTTTACCTCCATCACTACTTTCCCCCATGAAGGATCTGGAATCTGCCAGTTTAATAATTGTAAATATTAGACCGTAGATAGCATTAGTGAACTAACATGTACAATGTGTGGAAATTAACAAATTAATAAGTATTAAAAAACTGACATTTTTAAAATGTTTACCTCGGTGTGAGATACGACAATGGGTGCTATATGAATCTCTCCACCAACCAAGGGATTAGTGGATGGAATGTCATGCCAAGATATTTCCTTGGTCGATACGACCATGGATCCTACCTCCATCACTGCTTTCCCCCATGAAGGATCTGGCATCTGCAAGTTTAATAATTGTAAATATTAGACCGTAGATAACATTAGTGAACTAACATGTACAGTATGTGGAAATTAACAAATTAACAAGTATTAAAAAACTGAAATTTTAAAATGTTTACCTCGGTGTGAGATACGGCAATGGGTGCTATAGGAATCTCTCCACCTACCAAGGGATCAGTGGATGAAATGTCATGCCCCTCTGTAGAGTGTGGAACATGAAAGTCTAGGGTGTCACTGTCGGCATAAAGCATCAACTGCAAGTTCACAAAATTAATATATTAGCTCAAACTATATATATGTGTACAAAGAGGAAAATAAATGAAGAATTTATTACAATTAACCATATACATACATCACTCAAAAACCCACTGAAGACAACATCTGACGAAATACCATAGCAGGGACGACCACATGATGTGCACTCGTGAGGCTCAACAGTAGGCTGAGAATGTGATGATGGTGTTGCACTAGTAGATGGCCCTGCACTAGATGGGGGTACTGCACTAGTGGGTGGTACTGCACTAGAAGATGGTCCTGCACCGTGACGACCTGGTGTATGTACCACACCAGGGACAGATGTCCCTTCCTCACCCATATGTTGAACCATAGTGCTATGGCAAACAACTGCCCTTTCCAAACCCAAATATGCATCACGTGTCTGTGGAATAACACGATGTACAGGTGGGACATCTGGCCCAGGAAACTGCCTGTGAGGTGCAGGGATAGGGTGATCAATGTCTCGAAGCCTGGCATTGGGTCAGTTTTGGGGCATCCCCCCATCGATCCCCTGAAACGACAATATATCAAAATAGTTTACGTGTTTACCCAACACGAACTCTGGATACATCTTCTGAAGGAAATACAGGGGGATTTCCCTGTTGTTGTGTGGTGGCATATCAAAAACCATATACCATCTGTCCATCCAGTTATCAACAAATGGATGATATGTGCACCACTCGATAGAGATATGTGGCCTATTTGCATTTGGGATTTCCCCCGTGTGAGGGTCCCTAAACAATGAAAATATATTCTCTTTGGTAATTTTCAACATTTTTATTGCACTGTAGCCAAGCCCATCAGCGTACTCTTGTCTTTTTCTTTATCTATATGATGTAATATCATATAGTATGTTGCTTGACAATGTAATAGTCTCAACAATTGCATCCAAAGTGGATGCAAGTGAACGTCGAATCCTATCACCACCACTAAAAGCAGTACTAAGTCGTCTCAACTGGGCAAGCTCAATTAGTATTTCAGCATTGGTGTCCATAGCCGCAACTACAATAAAAAAATCAATAAGGAAATCATTAGAAACGTATACATGGTATATAATGACATCTCTTCAAAATTGAAAATGTAAATTAAGGAAAACTCAAGGAAGCAATTTAATGGCATTCACTTACATACATTTAAAACTTAAAATTAAACATTTAACAATTAAATAGTGAGTTTCGTTCAATTTATTTCTAGAAGTTAAGGCACTTCTTCACCCTCATTGATGACTTTTCCATGCACACTTGGGTTTAAAATTCTTTGAATTTAAGAGTGCTATTTTGACATGTTTTGGCCTTTACGTCCCTTGGATATGTAAAAGAAAGGGGCAAGGGTTAGGACATGTGAGGCAAGAAAAGGGGTGATACAGGGCTGCCACCATATCCTCTAAATATATTTGACTCGATCATGGTTGGGAACACTCTCACGATGCACTCTAGGTAGTTCATGGGTGTTCACCATTTCCATTGTTGTATAACCATGGAAACCAACCAAAAGTTACATGGAAAAATGGAGAATTTGTGGACTGGACTACAATTGGTTGTAGATGAGCTTAGAGACTCAACATGTAGAAATATATTACCCATTGTTTTTGCTATTTTAAAAAATGGTTGATAAACCTAGTGATGTAGGGGCATAGACTGTTTGAGTAAAGTCATTTATATCTTTGCTATATCAAGGGATCTTAGGGAGACCTAGGGTCTCACATGTTTCTAATTTTCTTTATTATGTTTATAGGATAAAAGAAGCAGAATTCGTGTTCTTGTGTTTGCTAACATGGGTTTCTTACACCTTGTGCCTTATACCATATTTTTATGTTAGTTCTACCAATTGGTGTGAAATATCTAGGGCTTCTATTGTAATTGGAACATAAGCTAGCTTGTCCATTACTCTCTCTTGCATATTGTGGAGAATTATGAGATATGTGTTATTTAGAACCCTACTCAGTTGTAATTTTGTGTCTCTCTTATAGTATCTTTGTTCCTTTTTGTTTATGCCTCTCAATCTCATTATGATGTGGGCTTTCTATCTTTCTTTGTCTTTAATTTGAATGTAGATATATATTGTTTTTTTAATTGTTAAAACCCTTGGCTTATAATTTTAGCCTCCTTCCACACACACTCTATACTTGTGTTTGTTTTATATATTTCTAGCCTTTTGGAACATTGAATATCTATTAGACATGATGTTTTTGTTTCTTATAGCCTCTTTCAGTTTGAATCCATCAAACATTACCTTGGGAGTTGTTGGGTTGATTATTCTATTAAAAAACAATATTATAGGTTAAAATTTGACAAAAATAATGCTTTAGGTGGTTGAATTACCTGGTTGGATGATAAATCACCAGTGGAATCTCCTCCCCTCCAACTAAATCAGCTCCTCCAACAATCCCAAGAACCTAATTTGCTCCAAAACGCTCCAAATTGCCGCCTGATAGGTAGAATAGGCCGCAGTTGGGCCTATGTATATAAATTAATTTTAGTTTTCCAAATCACGTACGCGTTTTAGAACTATTGATCACGAGCGCGTTTTGTAGTTATATAATGTATACGTGATATGGTTTACTATCCTACATGTCCCATGACATGTCAGGCTCGGTTTGAACCATAGCAAGTGCTATGGAGTAGACACACATTGTATTTTTTGGTAACATGATCGTGTTTTTGAAAACTAGGATTGCATCTAAAAGGTCCCTCATATTCTTGCACTGACCCTAATGTATCATGATAAATTTATATACTAGTTGTGAATGATAATGTATCACGATAAATAAAGCATGACTTAAAAAAAATGGCACCATGTTAAACCACTTGATCCTCTTTCACCATGATATAATCTGATGTGATTTTAAATGATAAAAATACAATTTATTTAACAAACTTACAAATACTAACTGCTAACTCTTTCAATAACTAACTTCATTGAAGTAATTCAAGTCTTTAGAGAGCCTCATTGAAGCAAATTAAGCATTTACAGAACTGCAAATGACTATTTTTAATATAAGAATATTTACAACGCTTTTACAACCAAAGAAGTACACGAAGCGACCTGATCATTTCGATGGTATATTTTCGAATCTTAACTTAAATTTTATTTCACAACCAGAGGAAACAGAGATAGTTAAGTATGTAAATAATGAATAACACCAAAATTGCAGTATACATGCGTATGACCAAACGATACACAAATAAACATGCCTTAATTACGTCGTAAGGCGTTTTTCTCTGAAGTTCTTTGGAAAACCACTGTTCATTTCGTCATCTATTTAGCCAACCGTATTTATCCGCATGTCTTCTTCGTGAGCTGTTGGTTCTCCACGTGTCTTCAAATTGACTTTTGCTGGGCATTGATGGTTGGACCTGCCACTTAACCCATGATGGTTTTTTCTTTCCAATTTTTTTTTCACAGACCTGTCAATTGTGCGTGATAAGAGCCTCATTTTCATCAAACCTCTTGGCTAGCATGATGAGGGTTTCATTAAGGAGGAGCTGCTAGCTAGAAAGAGCAACCAGGAATACTGTTTTCTTCGACAGAAATTGCTGCTGCAATGTTGCATTGAAGCCTCAGTCAAGGCCATGATTTTTGGCCCTTGCATGGCTTGTAGGAACCCGATCTGGGAAAGCATTTTATTATAGTTGTCAATGATATCATCATGCCTGGTGGAATTTCCTTCCTAGGGCCAAAGTTGTCTCTGTTGGTGGCCGAGTGCCCTAGTTTAGAGAGGGATCCGACATCCACAAAGTAGTGGGTATTCCCGAAATAGGCAAGACTCTTGAGGTGGAGGTCGTCAGATCAAAACTGCTCCAAGAAATCCCTAGCCTTATGCTTGACAAAGAGAAATGTAGATCCCTCTGTGTCTGCGATAGGAAGAACCATCTCTGGGCCAGCAATTCTGCACCCCTCACAAGTGGCAAAATGGGGTGTCTAGAGATCTATTTTTGTGGAATCATTGATTTTGTGTGATAGATAATATCAAATCTGGCTTTGCATTCCCGACAAGTCTGGAAAAGATGCATAGCGATGGATCTGGGGCCTTTGGTTTTGGGAAATTAAGTGTAAAAACTTTAAAATAAAATTAAACAGTCAAACTTTATGCTGAGTCTTACGGTTTGAGTGCTCAAGAATAATGCTTGTTTCCAGTAGCCAATGTGCGTAGAATCCTTGAGCTTGTGAAGGTAGTTTGAAGATTTTTGTAGGGCTAAGGTCTGGTATATTTAGTGGATTTTTTGTCCGACAAGATCTCTAAATGGAATTAAATAAAACGGCGGAGCTAGGTGAACAAAATATTCGTTGCAGCTGATTGAGTTTTTAATATAACTTTCTATTCAGTTGGTTGGTCTATGGCTTTTTTTCCCCTTTTCTTTTCTTTTTCTTTTTCTTTGGCACCGATTGCAAAAATGCCAAAGGATAAGTGGAATGGAGGCAACTTCCTGTTTTTAAAAAGTTCTTTATAGGAAATCTGATATTAAGGTGGATTTAGGTTTTTTTATATTCCGATTTCCGCAGAGAGGAAAATCAAGATCCAAGGATCTCCCTTCTTCAAGATCTTTGTGTTTTTTACAAGTGATTGCTTTTGATATTGCAATTTTTTTGTGAATTTGGTGAACTGTTTAGATTTTTTGTTCTTGATATGTAATGCCAGGTTATCTATGAGTATTGAACAAGCTTTCCTGTCTCTTTGGATGCAGGTTTACAATTTGTGCGTTTGAGCGGATTGCCGAGAATTTCATCCTATGAGTAAGTTCCTGTGAGGTAATAACACCATCTTTACAATAAAACAATTTGATTAAAGCCTGAAGGGACAGATCAGAGTAGAGACTAGAACTGCATAACAGAGTGTTTCTTTACAATAAAATAATTTGATTAAAGCTTGAAGGGACAGATTAGAGTAGAGACTAGAACTGCATAACAAAGTGTTTTTGTGTTGTGCTTCCGAACCTTTGGTTCACCCTGAGGAATATTGGTTCAGATGCTTCATTTTTCAGTAGTTTGAAGACCTTTTCTGCATACAGTACTATATTGTTTGTCTTTTTAGTGCTTCAATTGAGTCAGGCTTGATCCGACCATGAGTCGTCCTCATGATGGTCATTCGATGTCCTCGTTATTTGGAAATCCTTTTAGAATTTTTATTCGTAAGCGATCATTCAATTCCTCTGCAAGGCTTAATCAGGTATTGGAAGATTTTGAGACTGCTTTAGCAGAAAGATTAGAGCTGCTCAAGTTGAATAAGCCAAAGGGATTTATAGATCTGACATGGATCCGACAAGCCATGGAAGCCTTATGCACATTGCACGGTGATTTGAGGTCCTTAGTTGCGGAGCTTCGATTTCCTATAGCAAAATGGGATAAAAAATGAATTGATCAATATCTTGATGACACTGTAAAACTACTTGATATTTGTATTGCATTGAATGCTGAAATCTCATCGCTTGATCACCGCCATCTTATAGTCCAGTATGCACTGCATTTGCTGAATTTCTCTGATGGAATGTCATCATCTGACAAGCTATTTCGTGCCAGAGATCATCTGCAAGAATTGATAGGAGAAACAAAATCCAAGGAGAAAAATGGTGCATCCCAAACCAACAGGAAAATTGAGAATTGTGTTGCCATATTAAATGGTATCTCTAAAAGTCTTCACCTAAGGAGGGTGAAATCCTCGAGCAAGGGAAGAGTTTTATTGAGGGCTATGTATGGGGTGAAGGCAACGACGATATTTATTTGCAGTATTCTTGTATCTGTCTTTGCTGGTTCGCTTGGTCCATTGGTGGACTTGAGCATTCCTGATTAGTTTTTGTGGACAACGTCATTTATGACGTTGCAGCAAGAAGTGAATGAAGAAATTAGGGGTGGGTTTTCCACTGGCCGTGTCACAGTTCTGAAAGAGATGGAGAGATTAGATGCAGCAGTTAAAAATGTTTACTCAACGATTCAGATGTTATCCCTGGACATACTAGCAAGAAATGAAGGGGGGTTTCAGATCACAAAAGGATCAGAGCAAGCAGAACATACATGACAGCCAGTGCAAGAATTACAGTAGAGTGCATATTTTCTTTCCCAAGGTTTAGATCCTCTCACAAAGCAGGTCAATGAGTTTTTTTAGGTTATTCTCAAAGGGAGAAATGCTTTTCTTGATAGCCTCAAGTTTTTTGGAGATAGCAACATGCAAATTGGAGATCAACTCCTTAAAAAGTGAACAAATGGAGTTGAACAGAGACAGAAGCTGTATTTTCATGTCTTTTTGGTTGTTGGATGGGTTTCTGTTTGCACCCTCACCCTCAAATTATCCCGGTCCTCCAATGATCCCCAATGTAAGGTAGAGGCTCTTTGTCTTCTTCAACACATGGATTGTAGCCATGTTGATAGTGGGGTTTTTCCATTAGGGTTGCAAGCCTGTAAGGGATAATTTGCAGGAGCCATGGCTACACGCAACCCCTTTGACCTGCTCGATGATGACGACAATGGTGACTTGTCGGCGTTGTTTCCCTCCCTCGCTGTTTCGAAGGACAAAACAACAATGTCAGTGGCTACCAAGAAGCAGCAGCCAGCAATGGCGATGAGTGCAAAACTACCTACGAAACCCCTTCCTCCTGCTCAAGCTGGTAAGTATTCATAGTTTCCTTCAAGTTTGTTGTTCTGTATAGAGGTTGGGTATTCCTGTCATTTGAGGAGGAAATATCAATCTTAGGGTTTTGGTCTTGTGCCTATGCTGGTAGGGTCATATATTTCCTTTTCAGTTTCTCCACATCCTGAAATATATGTCTTTGTATATACATATTGGTTTAAATTGGTAGTTGTCATTGGGTTTTTAGGGTTTTGGGGTTTTTGGGTAATAATCAAACAATACACGACGTAGATTGCAAAATCAAATGCATAGAAAGTTAGATCCATGCCCCTATGTGTAATTGTCAGGTAGGAAAAATTGGCAAAGACATCATCGTAAGGAATGTCAGAATGATTGTTGGAGATAAGTTGATGATTGCAGCTATTCAAAGCATTCGAGGCTAGGTACCCACTTCTTTGAATTCAGATGTCTAGGATTTGGATTGTTTGCTACCATCTCCAGCTTTTGCTACCAAGATACCATGTCACACAAAATATTGGAATAATGTTGGATTAGCCTGCTTGTTCTTTACTTCAGAGTCTTAACTAGGTTTACATCAGCTAACTAGGTTTATATAATTCCAGTAAAATGGCCTGTATATATGAGTTTACATACTGTTGTCTTGTCTACTTTTGAGATATATTCTATTTTTGTTCCTCTAATTTTTATGCCATCGCTCTTGCATTTTAGAGTAAGCTGTATGATTTTCCATTCTCGTCATTTTTATGTAGAAAAGATCAAGTTCAGCATGCTATATGTTGCTTTGCAGACTAAACGTACACAAATTTTAAACAGAGTGGAGCATGGTCCACATTCTTTCCTGGGTTCTGACAGGCTAAATCTAGATAATGAGTCTACTACATCCATGAATCAAGTGCTGTAAGAAGACAGAGATTTGCAAAGTGCATGCAAAATTTTACTGCTTATCTATCTTTAATGATAACATCTATTTTTTTTTTCAATTTTTTCATTCTCATTTTATGTTATTTGCCTAGAAATTTTGAAGAGGATCTGTATAACAACCATGCTCTGGTACAGTTGGAGTAATGGGAAAGTTTTTTATTAAGAGAATAAGTTTTTAACTGGATACACAGGACTTTCTGTTTATTAGTAGGTGCTGGGAGTTCTTTAACATGGGTGATTAAGAGCAGTTGAAAATGGAGTTCTTTAAAAGATGTAATTTTGGGGTATCTTTAGCAACATGTTGTTGGGTTATATCCCATTTTTCGTATTCATAGATATGTTTTCAATTTGGAATGTGGAACTACAGTAATCTAAGCACCTACAAAGATGATTATTAGGCCCAGGTTCCCTTTTGCTGGCTCTGTCCAACCAATGTTAGGATTAATGTAGTTTTAATTGGAAGTGACACTACTCTATAGGGATTCAACTTTTGTTTACTGTTTGGCAAGTACCATGGCTAAGCACTATGTTACTACATTATTGGTAATAGGTGTCGCGCTATATTTCAACTTTATATTTTCTCTAAGATCAAAAGGGCGGTATTATTTAATGTGTTTGCTTATACAAGAGTGTTGAATGATGTTGTGTGACTTTGAATCTTATCCTTATTTATACACTGGTTTGAGAGGGATCACTTTATTGGCATTGTCTGAAATGTATGTTGTATTGTAGTCACTATGTTTTTCATAGTTGCTTCTTCTGTCGTGCAAGGTGTTATACATAGCATAGATATTTTTCACAACTAAAATTCTTACCTTATCCTGTAGTTTAAATGTTCATCCACGCTTAACTATGATAATAACATTGATGTAATTGTTTCAGATAAGGTGTGTCAATTGCTCGCACTGCTCAGACACATTTGATCCTCTTATTGATTTGAGTTTGGAAGTAGAGAATTTGAATTCAATAATAGAGGCATTAGATTCTTTCATGAGAGCAGAAACTTTAGAATGTGATGCCAAGTATGAATGTGAGAATTACAAACTTGGCACCTCTTTTTTCAAAAAAGCTTATGATTGATAGTGAACCTAAGATTCCTTCAATCCAGCTTAAATGTTTCATCAATACTGGGATCATTGGGAGTAAAGTACACAAAGAAATTACATATCCTAGAGT
>LPNX010050502.1:349567-381382 GCA_001517045.1 Pseudotsuga menziesii
ATTTATTTGGGTTTTGTGCAAGATTTGGTGTAAAACTACAATTAAGTTATTAAAAAGACAGTTATTATAGGCAATGGTCACACTCTCAGCCCAGTAAGAACACTTAGTTTTGTGTAAGATTTGAGGAGGTCTACATTTGTTTTCCATCTATCCATTCTTTAGTTTGCTGAGATAGGTGAGAAAATAGAGGATTCTTGAATTCCTCTTTTATTGTCACAGTGCAATTTGTGTTGAACCCATAAATAGCAAATAGCAAAGGATTGTCACTTTGAAGATTTCAAACATCTTAGGTTGATGCCACCTTGAGTGTCATAATCAACGTCAAATGTGAAAATGGATTCGAGATGATGACGAAGGACCTAAAGAATCTAAGACAACATGGTGGTTGAATCAGTTTATTGGTCATGAAATGAAGCCAACAATGGATTGGCCATTTCCCTTTGCAGAGGATCACTTGTTCGTACTTACTTTAAGGGCAGGATTAGAAGGATATCATATGAATGTGGATGGCAGGCATGTGACCTCATTTCCTTATCGAACTATGAGTGACTGTAACTTGTTATATTGAAATTTTCTTGCTTCACCACACTTTTTCCACCAATATGCTTAGATAATGAAAAAGATCATTTAAATTTGAATAAGCATGCCCTCTTCTGGATATTTCACCGTCTATCAGAGATATGCACATAATATTGTTTTATGTTTTTGGGATTTAGATTTATAACTGAGTCAATACTATCATAGTGCATGATGAATCTTTTGTTTTTTAATATAGAAAATGTAAACTGTGAGACTAAGGACTCAAGAATAATCATAAAGGGAGTGATAACATGAGACGTGAAATGCCTAGATTAATAATCTTCTGACGAAGAATTTTTCCTGATAGTGTGTTTTTTAATCAATAGCCTGCTTTGAATTTTAGTGCAGTTGCTGAAACTTTGTTTCCCTGTTCATTGGCTTTATAAATACAACAAAGAGTTTTTCATTCTTTTAATTGTTGAATTGCTGCTCATACCCATATTAGGGCCTTGGTTCCTACATAGGTTCATACAAGCTCATTTCCTTTCTTTTCCAAAAGTATGGGAATATTGTCTTACAAATTGATTATATAATAAATGCAGAATTCAAATATTCACACTTAAGATAACTGGCAGGCACTATTTTAAATGGAGCCATCTAACATGGATTGGTTCCCTAATGCCTTATTTATCTATGCATTTTTCTATTTAAGCTCCATTTTGGATCTTCTTCCACTTGTGGGAGGCTCAAAGGAAGAGCCTTGTTTTTTTAAGGCCAACATCAACAGATGGATGGAGATCTTATCACAATTCCTTTGTATACTTAGACAATAGACTTTCTTACAGTGTTTTCCAACATTTTCACCTCAGGAATTCCATGTTTTTGGTGTCCTCCCTTTAGTGCATTATTAGAACCATGTGGTGAGTCTTACCCTATGGCATAGCATTGAAGAATATAATTTAGACATGTACTTTTGCATAGGTTCGGATTGAATGTTCCAGAAATAGTTCGAGCTAAGTCTATTTTGTATTTTGTCATTGAACCGATGCTCTGCAAACTTCAATACTGTCAGATTCACTCTTGGAATAGATATGTCATTTCTTTTACTTGTGGGATCCTAACATTTCTTCATAAATACGACTTTTCTCTCATCTTCACCAACCATCGATTATTTGAAGGATAAAGAATGGAGAGCAATGAAGGCAAGTGCACATTAAAGTCTCCAAATTGCAAGTGCTACTTCCGTTGGTCTATTGATTTTTCTTTCCCTTGACATCTTCCATCTTTTTCCCAATTTCAGAGTACAAGATCCAAATTAATGCTTTTGTGGCCAAAGCACAAAAAATGCCCGAGGAGGGATGGACCATACACGATGGGACTCCATGGCCATGCAACAACACTCGAGACCATCCTGGGATGATCCAGGTATCACATGCTTGTCTTTAATCCTGTAGTCTTATCTTTCCTTTGTAGTCTATATGATGTATCAATCATAAATTTCTTTTCCATTTGTTAACATGCATCTGCATATGTTTCAAATAGAGTAAATTAGTTTTCCTGAACTTTTTACTTTCCACTTCAGGTTTCTTAGGTCACAATGGGGGAGTTGACAATAATGCCAATGAATTACTATGGTTAGTTTATGTATCCCGTGAAAAGAGGCTTGGTTTCCAACACCACAAGAAAGCTAGTGCAATGAATGCATTGGTATATTCCTTGCTAAGTATACATTTTTTTTGTTTTTTGCTGATTTCCTACTATAAATTTCACGATTCATTAGGTTCATGATTGCTATCCCATTTCTCTAATTAGGTCCGAGTTTATTTTGTCCTCACAAATGGCCTCTTTCTCTTAAATCTTGACAGCAGATCCAAATGGCCTCTTTCTCTTTCTCTTGAATCTTGACAGCAGGTCCCCTGGTTGCAGCAGATCCAAATGCAAATTGATATTTACAAGTGATTGTTTACTTAGTACCAATTTCAGTTTAACCCATTGAATATCCTATGGCCTAGTGTACAAAGTTAGTGGAGTAAAACGTAGAAGGGGGATTGCCTTTCAATCTTTTGACGGGTTCTCTTTTCTTTATTTGAAAGAGGCTTGTTATTAACACTGGATTCAAATGTCAATGATTTCAAAGATACAAACTGGGATCCAAATCAGTGGTGCTCTCTTATCGATTATAGTTGCATTCTACTGTGGTTTTTGAAGGTCTATTTTGCATATTTTATTTTCTTATCTCAGAGGTTTTTTTTATTAAATAGATATTGTGTTTCTTTAAAATATTCACATATGATATTTTCCAAATGTCACTATGTTCAGTTGAAAATGATGTTTTTTTATCCATAGATGTCTTCGGAGTAGGAGGCCAATAATCCTTTGATGCGACCATTGAAGATCTTGAAAAAGCTGGCGCTAAGATGAGACTCAACCTACAAAGATGGGAATTAGCCTACAGCTTTAAAGAAAAATGATGCATATAAGGTACGATAGTGATTGATAATGGTGTTGTGCACTAATTGAGAGCGTATTTCCAACTTTTGAAATATTATTCTTGTACCCTTTCAAATGTGCATTGTTTTGACTGAAGGCATTCTTTTGATCCAATTATCTATCTCATTCCTTGCAAAAATTGTTTATTCTTTGCTTGTATTCTATGAAACTTAAAAGGAGATTGGAACTAAATTTTCTACAACACCTACAAAGGTCAACACACAATAACAACCCTATCCATCCTCCAAATTTAACTAGAAGCACTAAGAAAAACATCTTGGTTAGAATCTCCCTATCTCTAGAGTCTACACCAATGAGTCTAACAAGTCTTTCACCATCCACGAGTCCCATAGATTTTATGTTTGTAAAGAGCCTAAAATCAACTCATTAAATGTTGGATAACAACCTAAATATATTAACACAAGAACTAGAAGTAACACAAATACCAACTCAAAGAGAGTCTCCAGACCACTCTCTAAACTAATTTCCTTAGCTCTGCTTTGGCATGGATTGATATCAAATAAATAACAAGTAACTTCTACAAAGAAATCTAGAAAACAACTCATAAATATTTTGCAAATTGTGATTTTTCATTTCTTAAGGATTTGTGAAAGATGATTCAGCCTATTGCCCTGTGAGATTTCATATTTCTTATGCTTAAGGTAAGAGTTTCATGCAAACCCAATGTAGTCCATCCAAAGCACCAGTCCTATATGTTGAATCACTTAAATATTTTAATGGAGTAAAGGATGTCATATTAGGCCTATTGGATTGACTTGTATACCTCTCTTCAACAGGATAAGGTGCAATAATACGTCCTTGGTTAATAGCACTATGGTTAACCAGTTCAATAATACGTCTAAGTCCTTGGTGCAATAATACGTCCTTAACCGGTTCCAGAGGACGAGTTGCCAGCCTGCCAAGTATTGTCCTTTGTGGGAGTTTCTTGTACAATCCCGTTATCTATACGAGGACTTAGACAGTCCCTAGAAACTCTAATGTTTGTCCATTGGACCATTTGTCATCAAGAGGCCTTCTGTGTGCTGTTTTGAACATTTATTCAAAGTTTAGAGGTGGTGTTATTGGTTAGGGTTGATGCCATTGCCATTATAGTCTTGTTGCAGTGCATAATCCACACTACTGTTTTCAATCATCCACTATCAACAAATTGCTGGATTTCTTGCATCAAATCATGGTCTGGTGCATCTTTTCTCCCTATTTGTTTTTCCTTCTTGCAAGATTAGATTGATTACTGGCTGAAAGGGATAATGCTCATTGATGGTGATAAGTTACACTGCAATGTTGCTTTTTCATCCTTAACATCCCATATGAAGCATAACTCACAAGGTTACATACTAGATAGTGAGAACTAGGACTTTCTTTCTAGGGAAAAGAAGTTAGTTTTCCACGCAAATGCTGCAGAGTGCATATAGACGGAACATGGGATTTATGCATATTGGATGGCAGGTAACTGTGTTTTTTTGTATGCAAGGATGGATATCTACTCCATTGTTAACATTTGATGATGAGTGACATGAATTTTCAATGCTAAAACTCAAATTCAGATCATTGAATCCGTGGTCTTGAAATACAATAAATTGATGGGTATTCTTTGTGATGTGTATCTCCAGGGATTTTTCTTTTTTCTTTTCCTTAATATAGTGAAGGGTATCTCACATTCAAATTTACAAACAAAGACTGTATTTCTTGGAAGGCCTCTTTTCTTTTGGAAAAACACAAATCTTGATTTGAATTGATTTTATTTATTTTGTTTTATATTGTTTAATAGATAAATAAATTTCCCTCACCTTTTAGCACTCAGGGATACACAATGAAGACGCTGGTACCTTGCCAGCACCCTGTGGATTTCCCTCTTTTTCCTTTTTTTTTGGATGGAGGGTGGTATTGATTGCCAGCCTCAATAGCTATTGGGAACCCTGTAAGATTCAATGAGAATCTTGATTTGAATTGATTCTGATAGATCAAGAGATCTTTTTTGAACTTTGTTTATCACTTTCAGAAGAACAAATGTGCTTTCTGATGCAGACGGAGTCTTAGAGTTACATATACATTCAATGTTAGCTACTTGTGGATTGATATTTGGAAATTTTATATGGAAAAGATAGATGTATCTATATATTTATTTGTGCAGTTTAGGAATTTGAAAGTTTATGTATAGGGCACTTTATAATATATATTGGGTCATTGAAGAGATAATTCCAAGGTGTTATAAATAGGGATTTATACGAGTTCAAGGTTATACAGTCACTTGTTGTTCAGCACGAGTGTGCGTGCTAACTTATGTTGCCTGAATCAGGTGGCAGTTTCCAATTATCCTTTAGCCGGAGAGACTGCTGTTGCAGTACTTGTTTCTAAAGGTAAAGTGAAATGCCTTCTTCAGAGCTGAAACACAACATTGGGACCTTGTCTAGCCTGAAATACCATCTATGGTTTATCCAACCTGTTTTCCATGGAATCTAAGTCTAGGTTTTAGAAGCACAGATTCCTTATTCTGCAGTGTTACACTCAATAGATGTCGGTATTCATGAAGCAATGAAATGGACTATTTGTGACTATGGAGAGGGGGAAAAAATATGAATGTATTGGGAGTTTGGCAAGTATGACCAGGTAGGGATGCCTAGGACATTTGATTGTGTTTTGTGTTGGGAATGTTGTTGTCTCCTTACCAGTCAGAAGCAACATATCGTATTAGGTGAGATTGTGTCATATTGTATTTGGTGTTTGAAAAGGGTGACCACGTAGGGTTGCGTGGGTTTTGGTTTATGTTGGGGACCTGGGGTATGTAACTCTAACCTAACCAGTTAGAGGAAAATTGTCCTTTTATGTCAGATTGTGTTATATCTTTCATACTAATACCACCTTATTGTCTTCTTACTTCCATGATGGTTCATGTAGGCAACCGTTTCAGACCAAATGCCATGTTCAAGGAGGCTCTCAAGAGGGAGTACCTACTTATAATGGTGGCTTGGCATTTCCACAACCTAGTCCCTATCCTTATCAACAAGGTTATCCAGATTCTCCTTTTGGGTGAGTCCAAACATGCAATTCTAATTTTTTCTTTCAAAGACTTTGATCTTTATTAGCATCGATAGATCTATGCACTATGAAGATTGAGGCACAATTAACATAACCATGTTATATGGTTTATGGATATAATAGCTTGTAAAATTAAAATCGTGACAAGAAAAATTTCAATAAGAAAAATTTCTTGCGTAAAGTGATTTCTCTTAATAGTTAATACACACATGTGTTTGCAGGTTTCCAGCATATCCTTTAGATTTCAATTTTGCACAGGTAGTATCAATAATAAAAACTATTGTGTTTGTGTGACTGGGCTTTCGTCTTTTATTAATTTTTGGTTTTGGTTTCGATTCTGCTTGCAGCACCGATGAGTTCATTTTATATTTTCATATTTTTATGTCTTTGTTCCCTTTTTAATCAAGTGAATTTACTACTAAAATCCATGTATTTATGTGCCAATGTTTTTAGGTTGTAATTAGGGGTGTGAGAGGAATGCCTCATCTCAACTCACTTGTTCATGTCTTGTATGTCCATGTCTACTTGGTTTGTTGCATGGATTTTATAATCCATATGCAGCACCCCAGTTTCCACAACTATATTTTGGTCTAGCAACAACAATGTATCCTCATGCACAAGTAACACAAAGTGCGTCTGGATATCCTGCCTCACCAAGATATATGCAGGGTCCACATATTGTTCAGTATAGAAGCCTAGGATTGGTAGCGACAATGACTGCTTCGTTACAGTATGGGGGTGAAGCATCAACACAAAACCCTGTTCACTCTTCAGGTACATTCCACTCCCATATTTCTGTCAAATATTATAATCAATTTCAATTTCGGTGGGTTTTGTAGTAGATTAAAAGTATTTTAACATTTATACTATGTTTTTAATTTTGATGAATTCTTTCTCATGCAGGAATGGCACTAATAGGTGCAAATTCAGTCTCTATAAATCGAAGTCCAGGACAGACACCACAACAATATGTAGTGCTAGTGGCTCTTCAACAATATGCAGCTGTAGTAGCTTTTGAACGGACTGCTTCCTGATGTATGTTTTATGACTAATGAAGTGAGAGAGGGTAAAGAGAAGAGGCATACTTCTTCAACAATGAACTAAAGTTGAGATGAAACTTGAATTGAATAAGGCTTTATGATCATTACAAATAAAAATAGCATTATATTAAATTGTTTCCGTGAACAATTATTTATGTTAATTTTGATCTAATTGCTAATAGTCCCCAATTTTTATTCTTTTGGATGTTATACATTTACGGTGGAGAACTAGCTTTTGAGAGGCTGATATGGGACTTCAAAAAAGAAATAGATTCAAAAAGATATATTACCAAGATTTTTTTTTTCAAGAATGTATTTGGCTCATACAGGCATCACTGTAAGTGCACTGTAACTTGCAAGTGTCTGATGTTTTAAACTTATCATTTAGGTACATTTGTAGTAACTATGAATAGATAAAATTTGGGTCAGATTGAAAACATTTGTGCACTTGAATTGTTGCTCCGATGGCATTCTAGGTCAAGTGAAGTTATAAACTTCAAAATTATTTAAACCAATCATGTCATTTGAGTTTTTACTTAAAATTTTGTATGCATGTTTCACTCTTGGATGTAGGCTGCAAAAGAAGGTTGACTAAGTTCAATTTCACTTCAACATTTAAATCCTCAATTTTTGCTATTGCTTATATGAAGTGAAGTTTGAGCTAAACCCATTTATGCATGTTTCAATCATGGATTAGGCTAAAAAATGAGGTGAATCAAATAATTCCATTAGGGTTTAAGGATAGTTTAATGGGAACTTTTGGTTTTGTGATAAGTTTAGTTATGTTTGATCTGTAGGGAGTTGTGAAAAGGGGGAAGAGATTCACTTCGTGTTGGAGTACATGATCTCTGGAGCATAGGAGATCCGACATGATATTGGAGAGGCAAGTATTGTAGGGCTTGAGATATCTGCACCGTCGCAAGATCGTGCAAAAAGACATAAAGCCCTCCAATCTGTTGATAAACAAGAGGTAGAAAGTGAAAATTACCTCTCTTCAACAGGATAAGGTGCAATAATACGTCCTTGGTTAATAGCACTATGGTTAACCAGTTCAATAATACGTCTAAGTCCTTGGTGCAATAATACGTCCTTAACCAGTTCCAGAGGACGAGTTGTCATCCTACCAAGTATTGTCCTTTATGGGAGTTTCTTGTACAATCCCATTATCTATACGAGTACTTAGACAGTTTCTAGAAACTCTAATGTTTGTCCATTGGACCATTTGTCATCAAGAGGCCTTCTGTGTGTTGTTCTGAATATTTATTCAAAGTTTAGAGGTGGTGTTATTGGTTAGGGTTGATGCCATTGCCATTATAGTCTTGTTGCAGTGCAGAATCCACACTACTGTTTTCAATCATCCAATATCAACAAATTGTTGGATTTCTTGCATCAAATCATGGTTTGGTGCCCTGCAATCTTCCTTTCCAAAATGTGTTTACAAAGCCATGTTGTCCATTTTACTAGCACTGTAATGCATGTTTTTCAAGTCATTGGTTAAACGGTTTGATCTTTTCCTTATTTAATCCAAACGCAACACATTCTATTGCTTTGATTTGATCATTTTACTTCAGTGCCCCCAATATTCATCCATTAGGGTTAGCAAAATAGTAGATGGAATATCCATTAAGAGTATTTTAATTTTAACGAATGTTTCTTATTACTGCTTTTTAAGAGGTGTTTTGGGCTTTATGAGTTTGCTTTGATGGTAAAGGGCTTCTCTTACAGAAATTGAAAAAAACTTGATACTTTTGCTTGTTGTCTGTTTATTTCATTTCAGTATTTGGTTTTCACATGAGCTTGTACTATCTAATCGTATTGGAGAATTGTTTGATTGACTCGTTGTAAACTCTCTGTCCCATTCATTTTACTCACATTTCACTCGTGGCCAAACTACAAATCTTGCTCAATACTTTCTTAAATGCATTATCCTTGTGACTTATTTGCATCTCTATTTTCTGAAGCCACGTCTGATGTATTTTAACTATGGCCCAACTGTACATCTTGAGCTGAAACTGTTTCTCATCCATTTTGCAAAAATCCCATGCGCATATCCTCCTTAGATGTGGGTTTTTCCTAGATTTCTTATTCATAACTTGTTTTGCAATCGTTTTCCATACATTCAGTTTATATCTCACTGCAAATTTGGCGCTGGAAACATTTTAAATGCAATTATATTTCTCTGTGACTATTTGTAATGCAGCTTATCCATGATCTATATGCAGATTCCAGGGGTATCTATTTGCCAAGTTCATATTTCTTTTCATTTTGTTTAAGCTGGTTTGAGTAATATTCCCCTAGGTTGAAAGCTGCACTACAGAACATGAATTTCTTTTGGATTAAATGCCATATTTGAAGGGCATATATTCTCTCAAGGTTGTTTGAGACTTTCTTTTTGATGAACCCTTTGGTTGTTCGACACTTGCTTTTTTGCTTCATCCCTTTTTGACAAACAATTTGTTTTTTTGCTTCATCATTTTTTGACAAACCATTTGGGTAGTGTAGACAATAATGAGAATGGGAGCTTAATAAACTACTTCATACTCTATCACATTGGCGTCACCTTTAAGCATCAACCCAACTTCTGCATTAAAAAAACTTGAAACTTTCAGATAACTCCTGATCCCGACTCTGTCAGACTAACCTGACCACCTGTTACATGTAATTTAAACTGCTTAATACTATCGCATTGGTGAAATTTATTTTTAACCATCAACCCAACTTGTCACTTGTGCATTAAAAAAAACTTACAATTTTCAGATTTACCAAAAATAATAAAATTGTTGAGCTTCTAAATGTCTAAACAAGGCCTAATCCTGACACTTTCAGACTAACCTAACCACCTGTTAACCGTAATTGCTAATTTTTGGTTGTTAGTTTCTGCTCAGTATTGCTGGAAGTGATAACAATCAGGTGGGTGTATTTAGGTTGGACCAGAGATTTTGGTTTGGTGTGGTGATGGGAGTATGATTATAAATTCTAGGGCCTGCACAAGCAGTGGATCATGTGCTTCAACCACTCAATTTGTTGCAATACTAAGACCCTATATCACCCAGTTTGTGTTCGTGTTTGATAAGGAAATTTGAAAGAATCACCACTAGAAATAAATATGATAAAATTTGTCACTAAATTAAGAAAAGATAGTGAAGAAAACTTTGTTATAACATCCATCCATAACAACATCATTTATTTTCTAGGAAATGAATCTTAATAAATATTGTGTAAATGTTATAAAGGAACATGATCTTAAATTTTCCATCAAATTTGAAATTAGTCTATGCTTTAGGTTCCACGAATTTAATTTTCTCATAAAAAATGGACAAATGCGCTGAGGACTAATTTTGAAAATGTGGTGCATGGATGTCAGCTCCTCACAATCAGGTATTGGGTTAAGACCTCCAACGAGCACAACCCTTCATTTAGTTGCCATAATGAAGTTTGGAATCCTGAACAGACTGCTGGGCATAGTCTTTAACACAGGTGAATATGGCATCAAGTCACCATGCCCCTTATCCCAGAAACTGCAATAAGACATATGGTGCAAGCATTATCCAGAGTGATTGTAGGCCACTGTTAAATCCCACGCCTTAAACTTGGAGAGGCATTGGGAACTTCCAATGCTGGAATGTTGCAGTGTTAGAAGGAATTTCCAGTAAGCAGTAAAATTCTTAGAGATTAGAAAGGAAACCAATGGAGAAAACCCTCTTCCCTTAGATCATTAGATGGCATGTTGGGCTATATGGTCTGGTTATGTAGTGAAATATCAAGAGTGATACATTTCTTAACATTTAAGATAAAGTGATCCTGTTTCATAGACCTCAAACTACTCTTGTTTTTAGTGGTTAGGGTTTTCCAAGCCTGGTTCTTGTAAATGTGTAAATCTCTATCATGTTAATAATAAATTAACTTCAAAGGTAAAAGTGTATATTTATAGGATATGGTTATTCAAATTGATTGTTAAAAAGAAAGAAGGAACCAAAAGTATAGCTCAAAAATTTTCGATCTGCATCATAACTTGCATATGTGAAAGAGGCCATTTCATCATAGATAAGCTGGGATAAGTTTGACTACTGATCGATCCATCAATTTGTATCTTTGCAAGGGAGTCAGTTAAGGATTTCTGTTTAAAGGTAAGTCATGTAACTTGTGCAGAACTAAACTGGATTATGGCATTCAAGTAAATTGCAGAGACTCCTAACATGGCATAAAAATTGTTTTACTGAAATATATGATGCTTCAGCCAGTGCAAAATGGCCCTTACACATTTGGGAGTATTTCTCCTTCCAAAATTGAATTCTGTTATTATTTCATTTTTGTTTTCTCATGAAGGCAGATTATATGTTTGATGAGACAAGTTACTTCATATTTTGTTTATTACGGATTAAATTCTCTGTTTTTGGTGCAGGAAACTTGTTTGCTCTGGGGCTCTTCTAGGATATGGTTATTCAAATTGATTGTTAAAAAGAAAGAAGGAAGCGGAAGTATAGCTCCAAAATTTTAAATCTGCATCATAAATTACATATGTGAAAGAGGCCATTTCATCATAGATAAGCTAGGATAAGTTATGTGAGAACTGACAATTGCCCAAGACAAATGAATAGCGACTGTTGAAGGACATAACCTTGGGGAAATGCACAGAAAAGATAGACTGCTTGAAAGAGTACATAACTTTGGAAAATTTGGCAGAACAGATGATTGAACGAATGATGATGATTGACGAAGTAAATAACCTTGGCTAATTTGACATGAAAAGTAAAGATGCACGTGGAAGGATTCCATTTGTTTGATAGAAGAGGAATTTACTACAATGTAGAGAAGGTGTGTTCCTTGATAAACGCCTTTGGCTTAAAAATGTGGGAAAATTCTGAAGCTTATTCAAACATTCAAATATAGCATGTTATCACTTGAGCTTACTTAAGGTGCAAAGTAGTCATCGATTGGAACTCCAAGTGGAACTTAGAAGAGGCCGGGAACTTTTCCCTCACTTTAGGATGGCTGGTTAGTGGTTACCAACAAAAGGGCATTTCCTTGTCTTCACTATGTCTAGAAATGTATTATGAGTATAGAATGGTTCAGGGACTTTTTTATATCTCTGTCTCAAGGATTTTTATGATGTTGGATATTGCATATTTATGGGATAGAGAAATCCGGTGCTAAATGCAAAAAAAATACTAATTTACCTAGTTTCAAAGTTAGTTGTGAAATAAGAATACAAATTGTAATTTCCATATCTATCTGCAGAAATCAAAAGAGGTTCTAAATTTATATAAATCTGTTCTTTAGTTGTTTTCTGAAGTTGGAAAGTGCATATTTATATAGCGGTATTTTTTTTAGTCTAGTTTTAGATACAAGAGACGAGATGTCACTACACTTTGTGGGGAAGATCTGGAGGATGATAATGGCTGTAATTTCTAGATTTGATTTGCAAAAGAAAAATAAAGAGCTTTGTACAAATAATTATGGTGGCTTAAAGGTGGTACAAGTGCCTATATTTTGTAATGGTCATATGGGATGTACTGAGACTTAATTGTAGGTTGTTCTAATTTGGAAATGAACATAAATAAGGCTTAAAATTACAATCATTACTTACTTTCTATTTGTTGTTATATACTTCAGAAATCTGTAATGAGAATTTACTAATGTAGATAAATTCAAATATTGTGGGGTTTGGGATCAAGTGGTTTTAACTCTCCCAACAAGAGAGAAAACTTATCAACAATAGGCCTTTTTTCTATTGGCTTCTTGAAGACAGTTGTTTGTCTCAGAATGTAAAAAACAAGATCAAGCAAGTAGGGACAAAGTACTGTCTAAGATTTCACGAAGCTAGTCGTGATATGGCATATATTGGCGAGAAAGAACATAATTTTATGATCGTGGCTGGACAAAATCTCAAAAAATTGCCACATATTCAAGATGAAGATAGCAAGAAAAGGATATCACTTGTATCTAATTCTGCTGACTATCTAGATACCCATTGAGTTCACACGCCTAAAACCTGTAAGTCTGATGATATGTTGTAATCCAATGCAACTGGTTCCATCAAGATTTGTGGTCAACTTGATCTCTCTAAATGTTTTCAATCTGTTAAACATGTGACTGTATTTAATACCAACCTATCTAGGGAAACGTAGAATAGTTGAGTTTCTTACATCAAGTCATCTCCCCATCCGGAATTTGGCAGAAAAGATATGTCATATTTGTAGGCTTCAAGTTTTCAACATTTCATACTATGAACAACTAGAATCATTTCCTTATAAGTTGGACATCTTAAAAATTGGACATAGAAAATGAATAATTGCATGGGAAAAATATCATTTGGAAAAGAGGTTTGAGATCCCACAAGAGTTTATCTTTGAAATTATGTCTTCATTGTCTCCCAGAAGCTCAAGAGAAAAAAAAAACTAAATGGTAAATCCCTTCTTGAGAGAATCACTTCCAATCAACTACAATGTATAATTAATTTTTAGAAGTTGAAAATTCCTTTTTGTCTAACTCCAGTTTTACGAATTTGTGACTTGTTAAAGAGATAAATACAGATACATATTAGCTTCCAATCAACCATCATGTGTTGGAAAAATCATGTTTACAATGTGGAATAATTTCTATCTTCTTTGCCAGAGATGGGAGTTGTTGTCCCGCTAATTGCATCTTTGGAAAATTACTGGTCAAATATCTAAACTTTAAATAGGATATCCATCAAACTTGAAGTGGAGAATAATGATGAAATCCTTTGTATTAATTTCATTGATGTGTTTTTCAAACATCTATGAGGCAAGCATGAGTTACTCAATGTCACTTCTATCATGCATTCCAAATGGAATTAAAGGGAGTGTCCAAGTTGCATAAAGTACCCTCTAAGAAGATACAATAGTCTCACAACAATCACAATAGGAGAGTTTCATGTGAAAGTAAATTTCATCTTCTTAGAAGTATAATAGTAACAAAGGAAACGATGGATAGAACAAAGGTTCAAAGAAGCCATCTTTCGAATGTAATGGGAAGAAGTATTGCATATATCAAAAGATCTATGTCCACCCCACCAATAACTATTACAAGCTTCATGCTAAGAAGGATAAATGTCTACCTTTGCAACAACAACAAGAAGGGGTTGGTTTAAACTTTAAAATTATCAACACTGCAAAATAATTAATTCATAATATTAGAGCAATCCTAGGTTTTTCTAATTGAGATGTTGCCTTTAAGACATGAAAGTCAAAATAAAGACCAAGGTGACCCTAAACAACAATGGTTGACAACTCATTGGATTTGAGTTGTGTTCCCTATAAACTTAAACAAAAGAGATTTCTTAAAAAACCTTAACAACTTATTTGATTTGGTCTAGAAGAAGGGACACAATTGGTTTTTGAAGTTTGAAAGCATACTTAACCCATTTTATCACTAGCATTAAGTCATTAAAGACTTGAAGCTTTCCACAATTTAATTAATGGAAAATTTTAAGAGGAGTTTAGGGCAGACCAGTACCTAGATGTTCTTTAAAATAAACTCAAAGAAATATTCCCACGATAGGTGCTACCTCACTTCAAGCCACATGGCATGCCCATTATTTAGAGCTTGGTAGATGGTATTTGGTCTTGAATAGGATTTAAGTAGGCATTCGGGTTTTTGGGTTTTCTTACAAAAGCACTATATATCTTCCCATTTATGCCATTGTTTTTGAAGGCATTACAAGTAACTTCATCCTTGAACCAAGCTCTCTTTGGACTTCTCTGTTTGAAGTTACTCTTAGAAATATCAAATACTTGTCAAACCTCTCCAACTGAAACAATAATTCTCATATGGAAAAAGTTGAGATTCATATGATGGTCTATCATTCAACACTAAATTTTCATTATAGGCATCACATAGTTAAAAACTAACACTGAAATGCATCGACAATTTCTTACCATAAATATGATTATAGAATAGTTGAGTTGATACAGTGGCTTGAATAACTTGGTGAGATACAATTCGTAGATTTATTGGTAATCAAAGGGGCACCGAGGCTCCTCAATAAAGAATCTAGATGAGAAAGGCTTTCCTAGGTAAAGGGATTCTATTCCCAACTTTCTAAAGACAAGGGAAAATAATATCATTTCTCAAAATTTTCCTCTTTCATAATTATAATTATACTCTTTGTTTTCTCTACTTCTGGAAAAGTAGCCATGGATAAAATATATTTCTTTGAGGAATGGGCTAAGTGGAGTCATTAGTTACTTTGATTCTCATGCCATTTTATACTACATGTTCACTTATTTGAAACTCATGACTTACCGACGTTTGTGATTATGGAGTAGGATAATTGATAAGTTTGTTATTTTATGATAACTCATAGCATTAGTCTTCATTCTGCAGGTTTAAGTCAAACAAACAATAGTCATTTTGCCTGGATTTTGGAGAAGCATGTCTTTTATGCCATGCATATCATAGAAAAGTCATCCAAGTTTCAATGGATCTTTGCTGGTGTCCATATTCAATACAACCAATGCACTATTTAGATTTAAGGCACCGTTACATATAGTCATGCATAAACATGAGTTGATGGATCATCACACCCTCAATTTGAACATGTCCATTAGGTATGGTGCATATCACAGTTTAGATGGTTTGCTAGGTATATACGCATATATTACACATTTAGGCACATACAAGCATGGAAAATTGATGGATGACCACACCCTCAGTTTGAATCTGTGGATGTAAGGTTTGCTTCCAGTGAAAGGTGCATATTAGAGTCACCTAAATTTACATTGCTAATGTCCCTATTCAATGTATCCAATGCACCAGATTCAATGTGCTGTCACACCTATAGGAAGTGGAACATACAAACACAAAAATGTGATGGATCACTGCACCCTCAGTTTGAACCTATGAATGCAAGGTTTCCTTCTAGTGCAAGGTGCATATTAGATTCACTTGAGTTGGGACTGTTAGTGTACAGTTTAATATACCCGATGCACCATCTAGATTCAATCCATGGCTACACATTTGTCCACATAAAAGAAAATAGTTGGTGGATAACCAAAACCTCAATTTGTATGTTTGAGTGTAAGAATTGTTTCTAGTATATTTTTATGACAAAAATGGGTTGATATAGTGTGGTTTCTCTTGTATTTTTTAGGTTTTAAACAAATACAAGAAGGATTCAGGTATGGAAACAATTTAAAGCTCTGTGGAAAAGAGTTTGCTGGGCTTGCAATCTGTAATGCCAGTTTTCCATTAATAAGGCTAGAATCTGTTGCCTCATGGGCACCAAATTTAACTGCCAAATCTCCCGGAGACTCAACAGTACCTCCAGGCTCCATTGCAGAAGATTCCAGAATTTGCAGATTTGTCAAGATTCCAGAATCTGCAGGTTTTGGCCAGAGATGTAATTATTGATAAATACTTTGTTTGCAATTGTTTCAATCATCTATTTATGGATTGGATGATAATGAATCATGGCTGGCATCTCATTGTATCATCTAAAACAATATCATGGGTACTGATATTGTCTTCAATTGTGTCAATTGATGTATGATAGATTGATAGTCGTTAGTTTGGTTACTTATCATACACTGTCAAGAGTGTTCACTAATACTGTGTTATTACCTTGAATTATCAAATGTATATATATATACTGAAATCTTTGCTTTTACTCTTCTTGATGTTCTTTTCTGCATTTGTGAAGTGCAGGAAATGTCTTCAAATTTGTACCATTTTGGCCAAACCATATAGTGCTATCATGTCTACTCCTTGAACAAGACTTTTGTTAATGTGAGATGTTAGAACTATATAAACCGTCGTCAAATGTTTGTTTTCCAAGCTGCTTTGACAACCTACGCTAGCACAAATATGAACTTTGGAACCACATGGACAACAAGTAATTCCAGATTATGACTACACATTGGCTTCTTTTCTTCATCAGATATATTTCTCCCATGCAATGGCATTTAATTTTCTGATTTTTCAATACATTGAAGTGCTCCATTTTTTTTTGGCTCACTTCAATGTTACACCTTTTTTCCTCCCTTCCCCGCTAACAACTACCTTAACGGTGTATTATTACACCTTCCTTGAAGCAATTGCTAGTTTATCACATCACAAGTTTTTTCACATCAGATAGTAGTGACAACAAAACAAAAACGGACCAAAACCTATGTACCTTGTTGTCACTTATACATACATAATTGTTCTGACTGGTACATACATAAACATGCATATAATTATCACCGCCATCCTTCAAAACTCGGAATTATTTGTTTTTCCTTCCACGTGTTATAGATACGTCTCCTCTCCAGTCTCCACCAAAGGAAGGGTTTCCGCTAAATCGATCATTTTTCCCTCCAAATCATCAAATCTCTCTGCCCAGCCACTATCGATATCATATTAGTTATAATTCATACTAATAACTAATACGATATGCAAGATACAAATTTGGTTATAATTCATATTAGCTATATTTTCAAAGATTATGAGATTTTAAGTTTGCTTTTATTTTCTACAATATACAAATTTGTTATAATTCATATTTTCAAACATTACGACACTAACGTTTGTTTTGATTTTCTACAAACATTTTGATATCTAAGTTTACTTTTATTTTCTATAACAACTTAATGGAGAGTTTTCTCAATTAAATGAATGACTTTTTACGTTTAATATCAGACTTTTTACGTTTAAAGTATAATATCAGAGTGTACACATATCTTTATTTTATTTTATTATTTTAATTTTATATTTACTTTTATAAAACTCACTATTAAATACGATCAATTAAATTTATATAAATATTTTTCGTCAATAAATTTACACAAAGTATTTCTTATAAATAATAATTATATTATTCTTCATTTTATTGAATAAGAAAATGGACATAAGCACACATCGAAACCCTTCACCAAATCCTCGACCACTCTTAACTCTAATGTGGCTACTATTTTCATAGAGTATAATGCAAATGGTAAGACATTATAAATTCCAAAAAATCATGATGTTAAAATTTTTACTATGTGAAGTTCACATTAAAGAAGATGCTATTTTTATATTTTATTTATTATATTAGTTAAATATTTTAACTAATATTTAATTAAATAATCAAATAAATTATAAAAATAGTAATAAAAAATATTTAATTAATACAGTTGATAACATTTTTGAAGTATCTATAGAGGGAATTTAATAACAAAATTAACAAGGCAGCAAAGTCTCTGCCTTAAAAAAAAGTTAAAATGAAAATTTGAAAATAAATTGAAATGAAAATTTAAAAGAAAAAACACGCCATAATTACTTTTGCAATACTCAACATAAGACTTCATAGAAAAACATTGTTTTAATGAGGCTAACAAACAAATTATCTCTTTCCTCTTAAAGCACACCCTTCATGTTAAACTTATGAATTATGCATATCAAGATTATCCATTGAACCACTTGACTACTTTGCATTTAGTATGCATCAATATCAAATTATACTTATCTTTAAATAAATAATATTAAATTTTAGTGATCATTAAATAAATAATATTATTTATATTATAGTTATTTTTAGGCCGAACGTGTTCCTTCTCCGAGGCTGGGTTTTTACCTATTTTCGTCGTCTATTGATGAAATAAAAATGTGACACGTATATTTTTACACTAAGAGCGTTTTTAAATGCATTTTTGTTCTGACATTCGTTCACAAGTTTATTACTCTTTGGACTTAGAGACACCAGAAGCTAGAGTCAATTGCAGGCTGAAATTTCCCGGTAACGACAAAGTGTAAGTGAAAAACACTGTAAGTACTAATACTAGTCTCATCAAGTTATAGATGAAATTAAAAATGCTAGGAGACTGAAAGTATGCACGACTAAAAAATGATTGGAGACGAATCCACTAGGGAAAAGAAAAAAATATATATATATCAAAATAATAAAATTAGTTGGAAGAAAAAGTATACGATGCTTAAAACACTCACCGTTGGAAATCTGTTAGTTGTTAGGAGTTTGTCTCCTTGTTGGAAAGGAGCACTGATTTTACCCTTAGCCACTTGTTAACTTGTTAATAAAATATAACTATAATTCAATATCTTCTCGAGATTGAAGGAGAGAGGACCCTTGACCAAAATAAAACGTGGAGGACTGCGCCTTCCACTTGTCTCATTATGAAAATTGGTGAAGTTCCTTTCAAAAGGAGGCATGATCGGCTCAAGGTCTCTATCAACTGACACCAACCTCCTCGAATGCTCAACGATCTATCATCATAAGGCAAGAGCTATCTATTGAGCTGCAGAGCATTTAATGTTGCTGCAGCAGAGCATTTGATGACCCTTGGATCTAGAGCAGCTCAACATCTAACGACCATCAAGCTTGCTGCAGCCACATTAAATGCTCTGCCGCTCAATAGATAGCTCTTGCCCTCAGTGAATAGATAAATGTCTTGTGATGATGAGATCTCTAATCATATATTCTCCAAGTAATTTGAGCAGAGGACATATCTGTCCACAGTAACACAAAGGTTCCTATCTTGTTAATGTTTCATAAATAAGTGATGTTACTGCTGGACTATTTGAAGTGAGTTGAGGAGACGTCATTTGCCCAAAGTTTGCAGGTCTAGATTAACTGATCGAACGAAGATCCAATATTTTAGAAAGGGATCGGAGGAAGACACAGTGTAGTTCAAAAACGTGTGTGCTACATCTGCCTCGTCATCAAATGTTTCCAGGATGTGCTGATTGTTCAGTATGTTAGAAAGAGAAGAATCACATATCTGTAGAAAAACTGGAGATTGGCGAATGAAGTCAAAGAAGGATTGAGGTTTATGCCACAGTTTTGTTTGGGATCCATACATTAGTCACGTAGAAGAATCGACAAGGAGAAATTCACACACAACCTGAATAATGATATAGCCCATGATAATGCATATGCAAAGCTGGAAGACTTTAATTAAAATGGGAACTTTGGCATGAAAGGGGAAAACCGCTGGAAGTGGATCTGCGTTGATGGTGGTATGGAATTTCATGTTTTTTTTTCTCTGTGATTTTATTTGTTAACGTTTTTATCTGCATTATAGATCTTGATCGCTGAAGGTAGTGTCCGCCATGATAGATCTGGAATACTTATTTAATTGTTGTGTTTTGACTAGGAGTAGTTTGCGTTGTCAATTATTGAACGTTTACCCACAATATTGATTTGGGAAGGATCGTCGATGAATTTGGCACACATAGCTGCATTTTTTATCTGGAGTACCCTGCGATTTTAGCAAAGAATATTTGTTAAAACCTTTACCTGCAGTATGGATCTAAGAAGAATCGTTGATTGCATTCTCTGGAATGTTAAACTTGGCATACATAACATCATTTACAAATTGTGTGCCTACATTTTAAATCCATGAACAAATCTATTCATCAATAGATCGTGTGCCTGCATTTTGTCTAGATTTGGTAAGTGTAAACCTCTGCTCGAATTTGTCTCTAGAAGTATTTATTAGATCTAGTAAAGAGTCTCATATATTAATTTAACTTTCTGTACAGATTTGAAAGGAATCGCTGCAATTTGGTTATCTTATGACTGGGAAAACGCTACTGGTATATAACTTTTGAATTATTTAATAGATATCAAGGTATCAATGTAAATGAGTATACGCTGCTTGGGCCTAACGTTGAAATTTTTATAGAACTTGAACATACATCGTTGATACTTAGCGTGAGTTCTATCATAAATCTAAAAAATACGCTGGTTTCTTGATAGATCTTCCATGTTTCCTTTTGCTACTAGTAATTTGCTTGTTCAAATATTTGTATAGGTGGTTTAAACCTTGCACGCGTTTTCCAATGCCAAGCATATTGTATACTTTATTATGTTTCTCAATCCCTGAATTGAGATATAAATATGGATCAACCCTAATACCATCTTTCCTTGTTTTTCGTGGATGAATGGCTTGTAACTATAGATCTAGTTTGAGAACACGATCTTCCTTGTTGCGTTCAAATGCTCATATTGGGTAGGAGAAAAGTCCCTGTACTTAGTTTAAACCTTGTTTACTTTAAAAACTTAAATTCACAAGAACCTCTGAAATTATCGTGGCATAAGTCAAATTCCTAAATAACTTTAGTGGTAAATAGTATCCTAGGTGTTTAAAGGTGGGTTTCGAATCTATTAAACACAGTATCTTGAACCTCAAAGAGTTTTCGATTTTATAACTTTACCTTAGTGGATTCATTGCCTAGCTCGGGGATGAATCTAGGCAGAAAAACACATGCCAAATGGAGTCAGTGGTTGGGAGGAAAGTCGTAGGCATGCTTTCAATCGCCCAAGAAAATGTGTTGGTAAGTATGGATAGATAAGTTGCTTTGAGTCACAAAAATCCTAATTTAAGTGAGGTACTTGCTAGTCTTTTTGTTTTAAATAAGATGTTAATGTGATACATGTTTTATGATGAAGTTAATAGAGTGAAATAGAAACGTGGTTACTCTTTCCTTATAAAACATTGATATATATTTTGCTATGTTTTCATATGTATTTATTGTGAAAAAATAGTTCAAAAGATGTTTCAGGATAGACTTCAAATCAAATGGTTATGCAAGGAATCAGTCATGCTAATGATCTGGTAAGTGAAAGATATGGTACTTTATACTTCTTTTCCTTTGTACTTGTTTTCCTTCTTGAAGATGAGTAAGTTTAAATGCACATTTAGAGAAGTAATCATCTTATTTAATACCATAGTTAGAAACAATCTTCTGTTGGGTTTGAATTCTTATTAGATAGATGAATGCCTTGTTTACTTATAAATGCTTATATGGAGCCAGATTAATTACTTGGGTTATCATACCTCTATTTGGTTATTTTTAAAAGTATGTTAATAATAAGAAACATAAATATGTATTATGTTACTAATAGAAGAATATTTAAGCAATTAAAGTCCATGAGTATTTTAAATAAGTAAAAATATACTATGATAGTGGTTACTAGGTGTGAGCGTGTATATTTGGTAATAAAAGCTTATTTCATAAGATTATGTATACTTATTTCCTATACTTTAGGTGAGATATGAGAAAGGAAGAATACAATAGAATTAATGTGATTCTACAGTTGAGGTATAAGTTCTTACCATTGTTCTTGTACCAGTATGGTCATTAGTATAGCCCTCTTGTCAACTACTCAGTGGAACTTAATCAAATTGAATTATAGTTTTCTTATACGAATCGATGAAAATGATAGTAATGTTTACGATTATGTGTTTATACACTTTCAAGAGACTAACATGGTTGACTTGTTTAAATATAATAAAAATGAAAAATTTACCCCTTTTCTCAGAATTTACATTAAGGAATTTGGGTACATTATATATGGTATCAGAGCACTGGTTACAAACATTCAGGCTTATTTGGGCTCAGTAAGAGGAAACAAATGTAAGTTAGTTGAACAAGCAAAGGGACTCCATCTATAAGACGCAAGCATACAATTTCATTTCCAAGGATCGACAAGAGGTAACCGACAAGTCGTCTTTGAATTGCAAGTAAGTATGTTCCATTTGCTGACGCATAATAATGGCATAGCATCGTCTATAAGTGAGAATTGTATATCTTTCATTATATATTTGAACGATCTTTTATGGGTAAATACTAGTCAATGAATATTGCCTCATACCCTACAATTAGTTCTCATTCAAGGACAAAGTAATCATTACAACAATTGAAAAAGTTAGACTATTGGAGTTAGGGATTTATGAATTAGGTTCTTGTAAAATCATCCTAGTTGTGAATGTTTAAAATAAAGTTTAAACGGTAAACTGAGGAACTCTCCTACATCTATTGACTTGGTAGCTCGAATTAAAAGGTTTATTACCTTTCCCTTTGTCTCTTAAATATTTTTGAGAGTGGATACTTTTCAGTTTCAACAATCATTTTATTAAGTGAGTAAGGATTATACATTTTGTTGACTTTATATAACTAATTGAATTTGATTGACCCAATCGTCACGATTACCAAGGATGAGATTCAGATGGATAATTTAAGCAATTACCTGGATCTGTTAGAAGATCCATTAAGTTAGGATTTAAGGGAGGAGTCAACCTGAATACAGATCTAACTGATGTATTCTTTTAATTAAGAAGGAATCATAGTTATGTTGATTTTTCATTAATACAAATTACACGGGTATCAACTAGGAATTATAGGTTTGTTACGTAGGAAAAACTAAATATCCCATAAAAAGTATAGACTTGCTAGACTAAGGCATCTAGATTCTTTTTAAACAAAGGAATTAACTTTAATTGGTTTACTTGGAGATTCTACTAGTGTGAGCTCTCTATGACTGAGAAATTATCAGGAGAATAATTGGTAGGAGTCTCATTGTTTCATTCCCATATGTGATTGTATAGGTAAGTGATTATAAAATTAATGTGTGACATTAGAACACGCTTGTACCCCACGCTTGTACACGATTGTATAGGTAAGTGATTATAAAATTAATGTGTGACATTAGAACACGCTTGTACCCCTGCTGGTTAGTTCAATAAAAAGGACAACAATTATAATTATTTAAAAGGTATGTACATATGTATTTCATGTAGTTGATAGGGTGCTTATGAAGAAAATGCATGAGTTTGTTTTATATATTCTTAATACAGTGATCGTTACTATGGAGGTTAGGATACTTTGAGTGGTTTTTGATAAAAGTTATACTCCAATGTGATCGAGATTTTTGAGATAGAGGTATAAGTTATATGCATGGATACCTTGACAATCTATTTTATTTTGATATATGGATTACATGAGATATTCAGTGTAATACTAATATACATGTTATTACAAGAACTTGTACCTTGGCATATGAACGTCATATAAAAAGGAGATATGTGGTCACCCTTATGAAGGTATGTGGTTATCTTTATGAAGGTATGTAGGTATATATGTAGGCCATTTGTTGTTACTTACATAGTGTTAGTATGTACAAAGAAAAAAGGTTATCCTGAATTCTTTTAAGTGGTCAAGAAATCTATTGTAGTTCTTTTGTTTATAAAGAATGCACGTATATATATTTACCTGGAAATTAATGTGAAAATAAAATTATTTTGTAACTTGCTGAACCATAACGTAAGGATGAAAATAAGGAACCAAAAGATGATGCTTATTTTAGATGATCATGTAGTAAGAAGGATGATTTCTTATTATTATGCTTAGGGAAAATATATTCTTACAAAATTTGTTTTTTTGTTACACAAAGTGGTACTAACAAGTGAATTTGGCAGATGCCCAATATTCTTGGAACTTCAGTGAAAGACAAGAGCGCAATATAGTATGCATGGTAAGCATATGGTAGGAATATGAATAAATATCAAGGACTCATGAACAACTATGTTAAAGCATGAGTAAGAAAACAAGTGAACTTATTTGATGTTATTTTGTTGCATGTTGTAATTATCAAATATGCAAGAAACAATAAATAATTGATGTTTAAAAGAACTTTCCTGAACTCAAGCATGAAGGCTTGCAGGGAAATGAAGCTCTTCTCTGAGGGAACACCAAGGGGAAAAATTGAGGATCCAACTCTACTTTGCTAAAGTAACTTTTCCTGGACTCAAGTAGGTGGCTCAATGGAAAAGAAAATTCCTAGACTCAAGCAAGGAGGCTTGAGGGGAATGGTGAGAGAATCTATGATATCAATGGCAAGACCTAGGCACAAAGTTTGACATCTGGAAAACAAGACGATGTTTGATGTTTTTTTTGGGGGAACTTTTGACAAGCAATCAAAAGGGAGAGTAACCTCAAAGTTTTAGCCTGTAAATCCAATTGGTGTCAGCAACTCGAGAGAGATTTTTGTGTTCAACAGAGAGCTGTTAAAGATGAAAAACTCAAGGGAGAGTTTGTTGATTAACAAAAGTGTTTTTAAAATTTGTTCTTGAATTCATGATGAAACAATAAAACACATATTAATTATTTTCCTAATAACTAGAGTGTTGAATGTCTTAATGTGTAAATGCTATGAATACTTAAGTAGGAAAAATTCCCTCAAGGGAGAGGGTGAATGGTACATTTTAAAAAGGTTATTGCTTGAAATTATGTGAAATATATGATGCTAACTTGCGAATGAAAGAAATGTTTATCTCAAGTTGAGGACTAGTTAAAGCATCCAAGTACTGGAGGTAAAAGACACCCTCCAAAAAGATAAGTAAATCTGAACTACTTATGAATTCTTTTGAAGGTAATCCTATATTAGGTCTTCTTATGATGATAAAAGCACAAGCAAAGGCTGAAATATGTTTCGTAAATTGCAAGTGTTGTGTTACAGAAAGGACTTGTTGTTTATGTTCTGAGTTGGATTATGAATTAATGACATGTTTACTAATTTTTTTTTGGAAGAGCTGGTTTTATTCCACAAGGGTACAGGTTATGAAGGATAAAAGCTTGGGGAAATAACGAAAGATTGAAGATGATCAAAACAAATATGAAAAAGGGAATCAAAAGATAAACTCAAGAGGGGAAGACAAATTGATAAAAGTGCATGAACACCGAGGACGATGTTAATTCTAAGGGGCAAGTGATGTAACATCCCCTTGGTATGTGATCGAAAACGACAAAGTGTAAGTGAAAAACACTATAAGTACTAATCCTAGCCTCATCAAGCTATATATGAAATAAAAAAAATTAGGAGACTGAAAGCGTGCGCGACTAAAATGATGATTGGGGACAAATCCACTAGAGGGAAAGGGTAAAAGATGAGTAAGGTCTCAAGGATCTAGTAAAATTAACCTTATGTCATCCTGGTTTCGATGATGTTGGTTACACTAATTAATGGTAAAATTATGACCCAAGTTATAATATGTTACAAGGAAATAGATTTATTTTCTCACATGTTATGATTGTGTACTAAAAAGAGAGTATTCTTATATATTATTACCAAATGCACTAGTGAAAAAGAATTAAACCAATTTTCGGAAGACAAAAGTTAGGTTTTTTATTATATGTATACAAGTGTATAAAGGGAAGTTAATAAAAAAAAAAGTATATATACATATATAATAATAAATAATTTAGTCGGAGTAAAACGTCTGCGATGCTTAAAACACTCACCGTTGGAAATATGTTAGTTGTTGGGAGTTTGTCTCCTTGTTGGAAAGGAGCACTGATTTTACCTTTCACCACTTGTTAACTTGTTAATAAATTATAACTATAATTCAGTATCTTCTCGATATTGAAGGAGAGAGGATCCTTGACCAAAAGAAAACGTGGAGGACTGCGCCTTCCACATGTCTCATTATGAAAATTGGTGAAGTTCCTTTTAAACAGAGGCATGATCGAATCAAGGTCTCTATCAACTGACACATACCTCCTAGAATTCCCAACGATCTATCATCACAAGACATCGATCTATTCACTGAGATCTCTAATCATAAATTCTGCAGGTAATTTGAGGAGAGAACGGATATGTCCACAGTAACACAAGGTTCCCATCTTGTTAATGTTTCATAAATAAGTGATGTTACTGCTGGAATGTTTGAAACGAGCTGAGGAGACATCATTTGCCCAAATTTTGCAGGTCCAGATTAACTGATCTAACGAAGATCTAATATTTTAGAAAGGGATCAGCGAAAGACACCTCATCATCATTAACTGATCTAACGAAGATCTAATATTTTAGAAAGGGATCAGCGAAAGATCTAATATTTTAGAAAGGGATCTAACGAAGATCTAATATTTCAAGAACGTGTGTGCTATAGATACCTCATCATCAAATGTTTCCAGAATGTGTTGATTGTTCAATATGTCAGAAAGAGAAGAATAACATATCTCTAGAGATAAAAACTAGAGATTTACAAATGAAGTCAAAGAAGGATTGAGTTTTATGCCACAGTTTTGTTTGGGATCCATACATTACTCACCCAGAAGAATAGACAAGGAGAAATACACACACAGTCTGAATAATGATGTAGCCCACGATCATGCATATGCAAAGCTGGAAGACTTCAATTAAAATGGGAACTTTGGCATGAAAGGGGAAAATCGTTGGAAGTGGATTTGCATCGATGGTGGTATGGAGTTTCATGTTTTTTTTTTCTCTGCAATTTTATTTGTTAAAGTTTTTATCTGTATTATAGATCTAGATCACTGAAGGGAGTGTCCGCCATGATAGATCTCACATACTTATTTAATTGTTTTTTTTTTACTTGGAGTACTCTGCGTTGTCAATTATTGAACCTTTACCTGCAAGATTGATCTAGGAAGGATCACTGATGCATTCTCTCGAATGTTAAATTTGGCACACACAGCTGCATTTTTTATCTAGAGTACCCTGCAATTTTAGCAATGAATATTTGTTAAAATTTTTACCTGCAGTATAGATCTAAGAAGAATCATTGATTGCATTCTCTGGAATGTAAAACTTGGCATACATAGTAGCGTTTACAAATTGTGTGCTTGCATTTTAAATCCATGAACAAATCTATTCATCAATAGATTGTGTTCCTGCATTTTGTCCAGATATGGTATGTGTAAACCTCTGTTCTCATTTGTCTTTAGAAGTATTTATTAGATCTAGTAAAGAGTCATTGATATTGGAATATCATGTAGCTTAGATTTGGTAGAAAGGGATGCTAGGGTATATCGATTTAACTTTCTGTGCAGATTTGAAAGGAATTGCTACTGGTGTATAACTTTTGAACTATTTAATAGATATCAAGGTATCATTGTAAATGAGTATATGCTTCTAGGGTTTAACATTGAACTTTTTATAGAACTTGAACATACATCGTTGATATTTATCATGATTTCTGTCATAAATATGAAAAATACGTTGGTTTCTTGATAGTTCTTCCATGTTTCCTTTTGATACCAGTAATTTGCTTGATCAAATCTTTGTATAGGTGATTTAAACCTTGCACGCGTTTCCCAATGCCAAGCATATTGTATACTTTATTATGTTTCTCAATCCCTGCATTGAGATATAAATATGGATCAACCTTGAAACCATCTTTTCTTGTTTTCTATGGATGAATGACTTGTAACTATAGATCTAGTTTGAAAACACGATCTTCCTTGTTGCGTTCAAATTCTCATATTGGGTTGGAGAAAAGTCCTTATACTTAGTTTAAACCTTGCTTACTTTTAAAAATTAAATTCACAAGAACCTGTGAAATTGTCCTAGCATATGTCTACTTCCTAAATAACTTTAGTGTTAAATAGTATCCTAGGTATTTAAAGGTGGGTTTCGAATCTATTAAACACACTATTTTGAACCTCGAAGAGTTTTTTATTTTATAACCTTACCTTAGTTTATTCGTTGCTGAGCTTGTGGGTGACTCTAGGAGGAAAAACACACACCAAATGGAGTCAGTGGTTGGGAGGAAAGTCGTAGGAATGCTTTCAGTCGCCCAAGAAAATATGTTCGTAAGTATGGATAGATAAGTTTCTTTGAGTCACAAAAATCCTAATTTAAGTGAGGTACTTGCTAGTCATTTTGTTTTAAATTAGATGTTAATGTGAGCTCAACATTTCCTATATCATTTTTCTTAGTAAGAGTTACATGTTGAGCTCTCATGTAGATTTCTTCTAAAGTTCTTATTTTCGTGGGGTTTTCTTCCTCATTAGGTTCTACATCTGTTAATACATGTATATTGGTTGAATATTGCCTTCTTTATCGACACATTCTTTGTTGTTCTAAATTTTGTGTACCCTGCATACGTTGTTCTTCAATAGTCATGTGTTGCGACTTTCTTTGTCAATATGTTCTTTGTTGTTCAACTCTTTTTTTCCTTTTTCCCTCTTGTTATTCTACGTTATTTCTTTCGACTTTCTTTCACGATATTATCTTAGTCGTTCTGCCTCTTTTTTTATTTGTTCGTCTTGTTCCTTTGATGTCAATTCGTTCGACTTTCTTTGTCGATATGCTCTTTATTGATCTATTGCCTTTTTCTTTCTTGAGATTTCTTTCTATTGATTTGTCATTTCTTCTAACCTTTCTCTTCCTTGCATATCATTTTATCGTGTTTGTCTCCTAACATCTTCCACATGTCGATCTTCCATTTTTGGTTGATACTTTGTAGAATCATTGAAGTCAATGCAAAATAATTTATTTTGTAATTTACGGCTTTTACATGTAAATCATAGATGTGATTAATATATAATTTAACCAAGAACACTGAAATCATTGCAAGAACACTAAACACAATGCAAGAACAACAAATTTTTGGTTGATACTCTATATAATCACTGAAATCAATGCAAAATAATTGATTTTGTCATTTACGTCTTTTACATGTAGATCATATATGTTATTAATATAATTTAGACAAGAACACTAAAAACAATGCAAGAACAACAAATTATCCTTTTATCTCAGAATAAGAGGATAATGAGGATAGGAGATAAGAGATAATCGCTAGAATATTAATGAAGATAATCTATACTAGCGAAACAATTTTACCTTATTTGGCATTTCAATTTTAATATTATAATATATATATAAATATAAGTGAGTGAGCATTTTCACATATTTTTAAATCCAACATAAAACATTTGTACATCCTCCTAAATAGAAATCCAAAAATTAGAGTTCCAATCATGCAAACGATCACAATCTCTAGTTATGCAAACCAAAAATTAGTGTTCTTAAATTCGTGAACAGGAATTGAAGAAACCAAAAATTTAGGTTTCTTATGCAACAATCACAAGATAAGAGGATATTTTATTTTTGATTAAACTACTGATTCCTTAATGATATTTGAATTGCGATTAAACAATCACGGGATAAGATGATATTTTATTTGCTATTAAATAAATGATGCAATAATGTTATTTTATTTTTTATTAAACAATCACAAGACAATAGGATATTTTATTTTCCATCAAACAACTGATACGATAACAATATTTTATTTGCCATTAAATAATCACAGGATAAGAGGATAAGAGAACAAATTAGGTCGTTAAATTTGATGGTATTCTCGATCTTGTTTGAAAACGTAGTGTCCATGCACCGAACCAAAGCAACCATCATCACATTGTTACAGGCAGGGAGTGCGAACGAGTGGGTAGTGACTAAGAAACTAGGAGATGCTTTGAAACACAAAACCGTGAAAGAGAAGTCGATCCAAAACACGCAAAATGTAACCATAATTTTTCCATGTTTGTAGAGATGTGATTGTAAACAAAGTGCTTGTCACACCTCATCATGAGCACTGTTTTTGTTATTTTGCATAATTCATGTCCAGGAGGTCTTGATCGGCGTTTATCTCTTCTTCTGTGCATCCTATGATCTCTCATTCCTGAACAACCATTTCTATATCTATCTATTTTTTCAAGCAATGAAATTCTTTCTATTGGGATTTGGCTACATGGGAACATTTGTATCCACCAAGAATTTTACCTAATATCCGTTGTTGCAAACTGTTTAAATGTAAGACATGCATTTAGTTAAGGTTGTTAACAATACAACTTAACAAGTGTTTGTTGTATGATGGTAGAAAATATCTCATCTTCTCATCCAAGAATATTAATCACCGAAATATTAATGAGTATAAGAGATAATCATTGGAACTGAGAGATGAGGATAATAGATTATCCTCATCTCTTATTCCAATGATGCTCTCTTATAATATTCCAACGATAAGCTCTTATCCTCAGGGCTGGTGCAAGCTAACACTGGTCACTTATGATACATTCGTTGCAATGGACTTCTGGAAAAATAGAAATATGAACATCAAAAAACAATATTAGAGGTACTTAGACAATTTTTTGTAATATGACGTAAGAATATGAAACGTGGACAATCAGATTACCTTCTACAATATATAACTTTTATTTATGGAAACTAAGTATAAATCCCAAAAAACGAGGTTCTTCTAAGGTTGGTATGTTATTTTTTCCCAAAAAATAATGAATATGTTTGCATTGGTCCACGCGTTTGGTATGCAAATGGTGGAATTTTGTGAAAAACATTATAGAGTTAATGTAGATAACATGTGTGTCTAGTGCAGCATTATTTTTCTATATTTATTTATTATATATATATATATATATATTTTAATGAAGGAAGTCAATGACGCCCTAAAATGACAAGGTCGATCGTTGGTCCACGACATCTTGGTCTTAACATAGTCAATGAACGATATTTTTTTTAAGGATGTAGGTGAACCAATCAAAAATTAAAGCCGAAGCAAATGGCCTACATTTTGTGTTATATTGACGTTAGTCCATTTAAAATTAAATAAAAAATAGAAAAAGATAATAGATTTAAATAAAATTTACATGTTCAGAATCTACAGACAAAGTTACATAAGTGTGTGAATTTTTATTAGCAATGGACAAGCGTGGCATATGCAAAATCATGCACGAAATAGGATAAGTGGTACAAAACATGTTTTCTTTCATAAGACAATCCAAACCACTTGGTTTGGCAACCCGAATCTAAAACCAAAGCAGCCACGTAATCCACCACGTAGGTTGGAAAAAAGGTGCCTGCCAAAATTCTAAATTTAAAGCAACGCATAATAAACACGCGTACACATAGTTTAAAAAGTAAGGCACACACACTAGAAGTGTGATCATCGCTCCTAAGTGCGTACGCGTTAAACACGTGTGCGCACATATGTTTAGCTAAAACTTTGCTTTGATTTCATTTTCAAGCATCTCAACCTCCCCTCTCCCTAATTGTAATCCTCATCCTCCCTTGTTTTCCTAACCCTATTCCCCTTTCTCCATGTCTCTCCCTAACCCTCCATCCCTCTCTCTCTCTCTCTCTCGCCCCCCCCCCCCCCCCCCC
>LPNX010050502.1:385650-425650 GCA_001517045.1 Pseudotsuga menziesii
GTGGTGGTGGATGGAAGGAAAGAGATGGATGGAACGGGGAGGGGAGGTATGCAGGGAAATGGACATGTATGCTGGGAGATACACATAACATATATGGTGGGAAAAAGGCAATCAATGGAGAGATAATGACACCGACATGCCTATGTACTTGGATCTGCATATAACATATTCATGGACTCGTATATTAGTACATAAAAAAATATAACTATACAAAGCTAAGCCATCAAAACTGAAATTAAATTTATACTTTATTACACGATACCTACTCCTGAGGGTATCTGCTGATCCCTGGCGGGGATGGTTGGTCACTCACTTTTGCATGTGGAATTTTAGCATTAGCATATAACTTAAAAAATTTGCAGATAAACTTAAACAATTCAGTAATACAGTAAAAACATAGTCATCACATTAGCATAATGGACACAAGGTTTTTCACTGGGGAAACCTTCAAAGGACAAAAATCCCAAAAGAATTAATAGCTCATCTCATAAATGAGATGACTCAGGAAATTCTTCAAAAAGGTCCTCAAATCTAGATCTGGATTTTACCCACAGTAACTTTAAAATTCAAACTGATAATTACAAACCACAATTTCTAGAAATACAAAAATTACCCAATTACGACTTTAATAAGAGAAACAAAGATTTCTCTCTCCTGCCTGAAAATATCAAACTTCCTGAAACTGCCCGAAAAATGCCTTCTTGTCTGTTGCCAGTGTCTTTCTCTCTCCTTCCCACTGCCTGAATTCTTTATCTCTCCTGCCCACTTCTCGATCTTCTTCTCTGTCCTACCCATAATTTATTTTTGGGAAGACCTATGCTGCCTGTGGTCTACTGGGTCTGTCAGTGGACAACTCGTGACCCTAGGGTCTGCCCGGCCGCTGCTGGCAGCACACATCTCTCACAGGTTTCCTCGGAGGCTGCCCGAGGCTTGGCTGATTGCCAAACCCTCATGGGTATGCTGCCTGAGGTCTGTCTAGTTTCCTAGACCCTCATGGATAGTAGCCCATGGGCTGTGAGAAGGAGGGTCAAGCCCTAGATGGCTGCTTGAATCTAGAATAGAGGTAGCCCGAGAAAATAATAGAGGTTTCCCAAAACTCGACTGCCTGGAAAAGAGAAGAAACAGAGCTGCCTGAAATATGATGAGGCTGACCGGATCTAAGTGAGGTTGCCTTGGTTTAGATCTGTAAATGGACTGCTCAAAAATGCTGATAAAAACCCTAGTTAAGGGTTTGCTGAAAGGATGCCTTAGATGAGGCAAGAAAATAGTCTTCTTTAGCAAAATAGTATCTTCACCTGTGAGAGCAAAAATTGTATATAATAATGAGAAGACTTGATCTTCTTAAATAGACTTCATTTATCTGTTAAGTGAACAAAAATTAAGAAAGATAAAAATAATAATCTTTTAATCTTTTCCTAATTCACTTTTACTTTCTTACCAAGAAAGGTTTTTTATTTATCTTTGACTTTTATTATAAGAAGTCCTTATTTATTTTGACTTTCACTTGTGGTCATTTTCCTGTGGTCAAAAAGTATTTATTTATTTTTTACTAGATGAGGTCCAATGTTGGGTATAAACGTCACATAGAATCACTAAAACCAATGCAAAATAATTAATTTTGTCATTTACATCTTTTACATGTAAATCATATATGTGATTAATATAAAATTTAATCAAGAACACTAAAAACAATGCAAGAACAACAAACTATCCTCTTATCTCAGGATAAGAGGATAATGAGGATAAGAGATAAGAGATAATCACTAGCATATTAACAAGGATAATCTATACTAACGAAAGAATTTTACCTTGTTTGGCATTCTAATTTTAATCTTAGTATGTATATATATATATATATATATATATATATATATATATATAAGTGAGTGAGCATTTTCACATATTTTTAAATGCAACATAAAACATTTGTATGTCCTCCTAAATAGAAATCCAAAAATTAGATTTCCAATCATGCAAACGATCACAATCTCTACTTATGCAAACCAAAAATTAGTGTTCTTAAATTCGTGAACAATAATTGAAAAAACCAAAAATTAGTGTTCTTAAATTCGTAAACAATAATTGAAGAAACCAAAAATTCAGGTTTCTTATGCAACAATCATAGGATAAGAGGATATTTTATTTGCGATTAAACTACTGATGCCATAATGATATTTGAATTGCGATTAAACAATCACGGGATAAGAGGATATTTTATTTGCTATTAAAAAACTGATGCGATAATGTTATTTTATTTGCTATTAAACAATCAGAAGATAATAGGGTATTTTATTTTCCATTAAACAACCGATGCGATAATGATATTTTATTTTCCATTAAACAATCACAGGATAAGAGGATAATGAGGATAAGAGAACAAATTAGGTCGTTAAATTTGGTGGTATTCTCGACCTTATTTGAAAACGTGATGTCCATGCGCTAAACCAAAGCAACCATCATCAGATTGTTATAGGCAGGGAGTGCGAACGAGTGGGTAGTGACTAAGAAATTAGGAGATGCTTTGAAACAAAAAACCGTGAAATAAAAGTCGATCCAAAATATGCGAAAGGTAACCATAATTTTTCCATGTTTGTAGAGTTGTGATTGTAAACACAACGCTTGTCACACCTCATCGTGAGCACTGTTTTTGTTATTTTGTAGAATTCATGTCCAGGAGGTCTTGACCGACATTTATCTCTTCTTTTGTGCATCCTATGATCTCTCATTCGTGAACAACTATTTCTATATCTATCTATTTTTTCAATCAATGGCATTCTTTCTAATGCGATTTGGCTACATTGGAACATTTGTATCCACCTAGAATTTTACCTAATATCCATTGTTGCAAACTGTGTAAATGTAAGACATGCATTTAGTTGAGGCTGTTAATAATACAATTTAACAGGTGTTTTTTGTATGATGTTAGAAAATCTCTCATCTTCTTGACCAAGAATATTAATCGCTAAAATATTAATGAGTATAATAGATAATCGTTGGAATAAGAGATGAGGATAATAGATTATCCTCATCTCTTATTCCAATGATGATCTCTTATAATATTCCAGTAATTAACTGGCCAGAGTTAATCTTCCAGCGATAATATCTTATCCTCAGGGTTGGTTCAAGCTAATGCTGGTCACTTATGATGCATTCGTTGCAATCGACTTCTAAAAAAACAGAAATATGAACGTCAAAAAATAATATTAGAGGTACTTACACAAATTTTTGTAATATGACGTAAAAATATGAAACATGGACAATCAGATTACCTTCTGCAATATATAACTTTTATTTATGGAAACTAAGTATAAATCCCAAAAAACGAGGTTCTTCTAAGGTTGGTATGTTATTTTTTTCCCAAAAAATAATGAATATGTTTATGTTGGTCACAACGTTTGGTATGCAAATGGTAGAATTTTGTGAAAAAAATTATAGAGTTAATGTAGATAACAGGCGTGTCTAGGGCAGCGTTATTTTTCCATATTTATTTATTTTATATATATTTTTTAAATTAAGGAAGTCAACGACGCCCTAAAATGACAAGGTAGAGCATTGGTTCATAACATCTTGGTCTTAACATAGTCAATGAACGATATTTTTTTTTAAGGATGTAGGTCTTTGTGTCTTTTTGTGTGGGTTCTTTTCCGTTTTCTAAATAGGTGAACCAATCAAAAGTTATAGCCGAAGAAAATAGCCTACATTTTGTGTTAAATTGATGTTATTCCATTTAAAATTAAATAAAAAATAGAAATAGATAATAGATTTAAATAAATTTTACATGTTCAGAATCTACAGGAAGAATTACACAAGTGTGTGAATTTTCATTAGCAGTGGACAAGCGTGGCATATGCAAAATCATGCACAAAATATGATAAGTGGTACAAAACATGTTTTCTTTCATAAGACAGTCCAAACCACTTGGTTTGGCAACCCGAACCTAAAACCAAAGCAACCAAGTCATCCACCACGTAGGTTGGAAAAAAAGCCGCCTGCCAAAATTCTAAATTTAAAGCAGCGCGTACGCGTAATAAACATGCATGCACATAGTTTAAAAAGTAACGCGCACGCACTAAAAGCGTGATCGCTCTCCTAAGTGCATACGCATTAAACATGCGTGTGCGCATATGTTTAGTTGAAACTTTTCTTTGATTTCATTCTCAAGCATCTCAACCCCCTCTCTTCCTAATTGTAATCCTCCTCCTCTCCTGTTTTCCTAACCATCTTCCCCTTTCTCCATGTCTCTCCCTAACTCTCCATCCCTCTCTCTCTCTCTCCCCATCTAACCATATAATATCTACGACTGTCACACATAGTCTCTCTCTTTCACCCACACACAATTTCTCTCTCTAATTCTTTGTCTCTCTCTCTATACATAACACGTCACCCTACCTAAAATTAAGACAATGATGATGATTATGATGACGATGATGAGAACAATGATGATGATGATGAAAAATGTTGTTGACGATGGTGAGGATGAGAAGGATGATGACGATGATGATGGTAATAATAATAATGATGATGATGACGACGACGACGATGATGATGATGGCATTTGATTCTCCCATCATAGGTTGATTAAATCATACCCTACTTGAAATTAAGACAATGATTATGATGATGATGATGAAAAATGATGTTGACGATAATGATGACGATGGTGATGATGAGGATGAGGATGATGACCATGATGATGATGATGATGATGGTGATGATGACGACGATGATGTTGACTATAACGATGATGTTGATGATGGTGACGCTAATGATGATGACGATGATGATGATGACCATGACGCTAATGATGAACAATGATGATGATGATGAGAATGATGACGATGAGGATGATGACTATGATGATGATGAGGATGAGGACGACGACGATGATGAACAATGATGATGATGACTATTTGGATGATGATGATAACGATGACAGTGACAACAATGAGAACGATGATAATAATCACGATGACTATGACTATGACTATGGTGACAATGACTATGATGATGATGAGGATGATGATGATGATGATGATTATGATGATGAGGATGATGATGACTATGATGATGATGACGATAACGATGACGATGATAATGATGATGATGAGGATGATGATGAATATGACGATGATGATGATAACAATGACGATGATAATGATGATGATGATGACCATGACGATGATTAATATAATGAAGATGATGAAGAGGAGGAGGAGGAGGATGACAATGATGATGATGAGGATGAGGATGATGATGATGATGATGATGATGATGGCGATGATGACGATGATGGTGATGATGATGATCACGATGAATATAACTATGACTACGATGATTATGATGATGATGATGATTATGATGATGAGATTGGCAATGATGATGATGACGATGATGAGGATGAAGATGACAACGATGATGAGGAATAATGATGATGATGATGATGATGATGATGACAATGATGACTATGATGATGATGATGAGGATGGTGATGGTGATGATGATGACGATGACGATGATTATGAACAATGATGGTGGTGATGATGATGATGAGGAGGAGGAGGAGGAGGAGGATGACGACGATGACGACGACGACGATGATGATCACGATGACTATGACTATGATGATGATGACCATGACAATGATGATGAACAATGGTGATGATGATGATGATGAGGAGGAGGAGGATGATGAGGACGATGATGATGATGAGGATGATGACGAGGACGATGATGACGATCATGATGATGATGATGATGATCACGATGACTATGACTATGATGACGATAATTATGATGATGATGATGATGATTACGATCATGAGGATGATGATGACTATGATGATGACAACGATGATGATGATGATGAACATGACGATGACGACAATGATGATGATGATGAGAATGATGACGATTATGATGACTATGACGATGATGATGATGACGACGACGACGACGACGATCACAATGATTATGATTATGATGATGATGATGATTACGATGATGAGAATTATGATGATGATGATGATTACCATGACGATGATGATTTCCATGACGATGATGTTGAACAATGATGATGATGATGACCATCCTCTTCCATTTCATTCTCTATCATTATTTGGTAAACCTTCTATTTCTATTGTTCATAAAATCCTACTCACGACACCCATATCCCATTTAAATACCTACAAAGAACTTGTAAAAGAGGCTCATGTGTTGGTTCAAGGACTTGTTGAAGGCTCATACACATTAAAACGTTCAACAATATAATGATTTATTACACATTAGAGCAGTTGCTCATGGTGATTGATCCATGGAAGTGGTGTTTGTTGTCTAAGGCCCTAATGATATTGATCTACCTCCCCCCACTCTCCATCTCTATACTCTCTCTCTCTCTCTCACAAACACACTCTCTCTCTCTCTCTCTCACAAACACACATAGAACACATCATGCTACCTTGTTTATAGCCTAAGGCCCAAATGGTTGCGTTAGCGCTTGAGGCCATGTGTCATTGACAATGGTCACCACTAAACATTTGTTAAAACTTGACACCCATCCTTGGTCAGCGTTGGAGGTCTCCCTTACCCTCCACTAGCCATAGTTAAGGAGCCTAAGACCTCATAATGGCACCTAGCGGTGAAGACTATATTGTAAAAATAATCATACATGTGTGAATACCAAGACACCCTTGAAGAACGTTTGTCATTAAATGGGATAAACCTTAGTGAGTTAATGCTGTAAATGTTAGGCAGCAGCGCACACACGTGTTTCTATGTGTACACATGGACACACACACATGCTCTATACACGCATGCGCGCTCCAAGAAACGCATGCACACATCTGTTAGTTGTTGGGAGTTTGTCTCCTTGTTGGAAAGGAGCACTGATTTTACCCTTAGCCACTTGTTAACTTGTTAATAAAATATAACTATAATTCAATATCTTCTCAAGATTGAAGGAGAGAGGATCCTTGACCAAAAGAAAACGTGGAGGACTGCGTTTTCCACTTGTCTCATTATGAAAATTGGTGAAGTTCCTTTCAAAAGGAGGCATTTTCGAATCAAGGTCTCTATCAACTGACACCAACCTCCAAGAATGCCCAACGATCTATCATTACAAGACATCGATCTATTCACTGAGATCTCTAATCATATATTCTCCAGGTAATTTGAGCAGAGGATGGATTTGTCCACAGTAACACAAGGTTCCCATCTTGTTAATGTTTCATAAATAAGTGATATTACTGCTGGACTGTTTGAAGCGAGTTGAGGAGATATCATTTTCCCAAAGTTTGTAGGTCCAGATTAACTGATCGAACGAAGATCCAATATTTTAGAAAGGGATCAGAGGAAGACACAATGTAGTTCAAGAACGTGTGTGCTACATCTGCCTCATCATCAAATGTTTCTAGGATGTGCTGATTGTTCAGTATGTTAGAAAGAGAAGAATCACATATCTGTAGAGATAAAAACTGGAGATTGGCGAATGAAGTCAAAGAAGGATTGAGGTTTATGCCACAGTTTTGTTTGGGATCCATACATTAGTCACCTAGAAGAATCAACAAGGAGAAATTCACACACAATTTGAATAATGATATAGCCCATGATCATGCATATGCAAAGTTCGAAGACTTTAATGAAAATGGGAACTTTGGCATGAAAGGGGAAAACCGCTGGGAGTGGATCTGCGTTGATGGTGGTATGGAATTTCATGTTTTTTTTCCTCTGCGATTTTATTTGTTAACGTTTTTATCTGCATTATAGATCTTGATCGCTGAAGGTAGTGTCCGCCATGATAGATCTGGAATACTTATTTAATTGTTGTGTTTTAACTTGGAGTAGTTTGCGTTGTCAATTATTGAACCTTTACCCGCAATATTGATCTGGGAAGGATCGTCGATGCATTCTATGGAATGTTAAATTTCGCACACATAGCTGCATTTTTTATCTGGAGTACCCTGCGATTTTAGCAAAGAATATTTGTTAAAACCTTTACCTGCAGTATGGATCTAAGAAGAATCGTTGATTGCATTCTCTGGAATGTTAAACTTGGCATACATAACATCGTTTACAAATTGTGTGCCTACATTTTAAATCCATGAACAAATCTATTCATCAATAGATCGTGTGCCTGCATTTTGTCTAGATTTGGTACGTGTAAATCTCTGCTCGCGTTTGTCTTTAGAAGTATTTATTAGATCTAGTAAAGAGTCTCATATATTGGAATATCATGTCGCTTAGATATGGTAGAAAGGGATGCTAGGGTATATCGATTTAACTTTCTGTACAGATATGAAAGGAATTGCTCCAATTTGATTATCTTATGACTGGGAAAACGCTACTGGTATATAACTTTTGAATTATTTAATAGATATCAAGGTATCAATGTAAATGAGTATAAGCTGCTAGTGCCCAACGTTGAAATTTTTATAGAACTTGAACATACATCGTTGATACTTAGCATGAGTTCTATCATAAATCTAAAAAATATGCTGGTTTCTTGATAGATCTTCCATGCTTCCTTTTGCTACCAGTAATTTGCTTGATCAAATATTTGTATAGGTGGTTTAAACCTTGCACACATTTCCCAATGCCAAGCATATTGTATACTTTATTATGTTTCTCAATCCCTGCATTGAGATATAAATATGGATCAACCCTAAAACCATCTTTCCTTGTTTTCCGTGGATGAATGACTTGTAACTATAGATCTAGTTTGAGAACACGATCTTTCTTGTTGCGTTCAAATGCTCATATTGGGTTGGAGAAAAGTCCTTATACTTAGTTTAAACCTTGTTTACTTTAAAAACTTAAATTCACAAGAACCTATGAAATTATCGTGGCATAAGTCTAATTCCTAAATAACTTTAGTGGTAAATAGTATCCTAGGTGTTTAAAGGTGGGTTTCGAATCTATTAAACACACTATCTTGAACCTCAAAGAGTTTTCGATTTTATAACTTTACCTTAGTGGATTCATTGCCTAGCTCGGGGGTGAATCTAGGCGGAAAAACACACCCCAAATGGAGACAGTGGTTGGGAGGAAAGTCATAGGCATGCTTTCAATTGCCCAAGAAAATGTGTTGGTTAGTATGGATAGATAAGTTGCTTTGAGTCACAAAAATCCTACTTTAAGTGAGGTACTTGCTAGTCTTTTTGTTTTAAATAAGATGTTAATGTGATACATGTTTTATGATGAAGTTAATAGAGTGAAATAGAAACGTGGTTACTCTTTCCTTATAAAACATTGATATATATTTTGCTATGTTTTCATATGTATTTAATGTGAAAAATTAGTTTAAAATATGTTTCAGGATAGACTTCAAATCAAATGGTTATGCAAGGAATCAGTCGTGCTAATGATCTGGTAAGTGAAAGATATGGTACTTTATACTTCTTTTCCTCTGTATTTGTTTTCCTTCCTAAATATGAGTAAGTTTAAATGCACGTTTAGAGAAGTAATCATCTTATTTAATACCATAGTTAGAAACAATCTTCTTTTGGGTTTGAATTCTTATTAGATACATGAATGCCTTGTTTACTTATAAATGCTTATATGGAGCCAGATTAATTACTTCGGTTATCATACATCTATTTGGTTATTTTTAAAAGTATGTTAATAATAAGAAGCATAAATATGTATTATGTTACTAATAGAAGAATATTTAAGCAATTAAAGACCATGAGTATTTTAAATAAGTAAAAAATACTATGATAGTGGTTACTAGGTGTGAGCGTGTATATTTGGTAATAAAAGCTTATTTCATAAGATTATGTATACTTATTTCCTATACTTTAGGTGAGATATGAGAAAGGAAGAATACAATAGAATTAATGTGATTCTACATTTGAGGTATAAGTTCTTACCATTGTTCTTGTGCCGGTATGGTCATTAGTACAGCCCTCTTGTCAACTACTCAGTGGAACTTAATCAAATTGAATTATAGTTTTCTTATACGAATCGATGAAAATGATAGTAATGTTTACGATTATGTGTTTATACACTCTCAAGAGACTAACATGATTAACTTGTTTAAATATAATAAAAATGAAAAATTTACCCCATTTTCTCATAATTTACATTAAGGAATTTGGGTACATTATATATGGTATCAGAGCACTGGTTACAAACACTCAGGCTTGTTTGGGCTCAGTAAGAGGAAACAAATGTAAGTTAGTTGAACAAGAAAAGGGACTCCATCTATAAGACGCAAACATACAATTTCATTTCCAAGGATCGACAAGAGGTAACCGACAAGTCGTCTTTGAATTGCAAGTAAGTATGTTCCATTTGCTGACGCATAATAATGGCATAGCATCGTCTATAAGTGAGAATTGTATATCTTTCATTATATATTTGAACGATCTTTTATGGGTAAATACTAGTCAATGAATATCGCCTCATACCCCACAATTAGTTCTCATTCAAGGACAAAGTAATCATTAAAACGATTGAAAAAGTTAGACTATTGGAGTTAGGGATTTATGAATTAGGTTCTTGTAAAATCATCCTAGTTGTGAATGTTTAAAATAAAGTTTAAACGGTAAACTGAGGAACTCTCCTACATCTATTGACTTGGTAGCTCGAATTAAAAGGTTTATTACCTTTCCCTTTGTCTCTTCAATATTTTTGAGAGTGGATACTTTTCAGTTTCAACAATCATTTTATTAAGTGAGTAAGGATTATACATTTTGTTGACTTTATATAACTAATTGAATTTGATTGACCCAATCGTCACGATTACCAAGGATGAGATTCAGATGAATAATTTAAGCAATTACCTGGATCTATTAGAAGATCCATTAAGTTAGGATTTAAGGGAGGAGTCAACCTGAATACAGATCTAACTGATGTATTCTTTTAATTAAGAAGGAATCATAGTTATGTTGATTTTTCATTAATACAAATTACACGGGTATCAACTAGGAATTATAGGTTTGTTACGTAGGAAAAACTAAATATCCCATAAAAAGTATAGACTTGCTAGACTAAGGCATCTAGATTCTTTTTAAACAAAGGAATTAACTTTAATTGGTTTACTTGGAGATTCTACTAGTGTGAGCTCTCTATGACTGAGAAATTGTCAGGAGAATAATTGGTAGGAGTCTCATTGTTTCATTCCCATATGTGATTGTATAGGTAAGTGATTATAAAATTAATGTGTGACATTAGAACACGCTTGTACCCCTGCTGGTTAGTTCAATAAAAAGGACAACAATTATAATTATTTAAAAGGTATGTACATGTGTATTTCATGTAGTTGATAGGGTGCTTATGAAGAAAATGCATGAGTTTGTTTTATATATTCTTAATACAGTGATCGTTACTATGGAGGTTAGGACACTTTGAGTGGTTTTTTATAAAAGTTATACTCCAATGTGATCGAGATTTTTGAGATAGAGGTATAAGTTATATGCATGGATACCTTGACAATCTATTTTATTTTGATATATGGATTACATGAGATATTCAGTGTAATACTAATATGTGTTATTAAACAAGAACTTGTACCTTGGCATATGAACGTCATATAAAAAGGAGATATGTGGTGACCCTTATGAAGGTATGCGGTTATCTTTATGAAGGTATGTAGGTATATATGTAGGCCATTTGTTGTTACTTACATAGTGTTAGTATGTACAAAGAAAATAGGTTATCCTGAATTCTTTTAAGTGGTCAAGAAATCTATTGTAGTTCTTTTGTTTATAAAGAATGCACGTATATATATTTACCTGGAAATTAATGTGAAAATAAAATTATTTTGTAACTTGCTAAACCATAACGTAAGGATGAAAATAAGGAACCAAAAGATGATGCTTATTTCAGATGATCATGTAGTAAGAAGGATCATTTCTTATTATTATGCTTAGGGAAAATATATTCTTACAAAATTTGTTTTTTTGTTACACAAAGTGGTACTAACAAGTGAATTTGGTAAATGCCCAATATTCTTGGAACTTCACTGAAAGACAAGAGCGCAATATAGTATGCATGGTAAGCATATGGTAGGAATATGAATAAATATCAAGGACTCATGAACAACTATGTTAAAGCATGAGTAAGAAAACAAGTGAACCTATTTGATGTTATTTTGTTGCATGTTGTAATTATCAAATATGAAAGAAATAATAAATAATTGATGTTTAAAAGAACTTTCCTGAACTCAAGCATGAAGGCTTGCAGGGAAATGAACCTCTTCTCTGAGGGAACACCAAGGGGAAAAATTGAAGATCCAACTCTACTTTGCTAAAGTAACTTTTCTTGGACTCAAGTAGGTGGCTCAATGGAAAAGAAAATTCCTAGACTCAAGCAAAGAGGCTTGAGGGGAATGGTGAGAGAATCTATGATATCAATGGCAAGACCTAGGCACAAAGTTTGACATCTGGAAAACAGGACGATGTTTGATGTTTTTTGGGGGGAAACTTTTGACTAGCAATCAAAAGGGAGAGTAACCTCAAAGTTTTAGCATGTAAATCCAATTGGTGTCAGCAACTCGAGAGAGATTTTTGTGTTCAACAGAGAGTTGTTAAAGATGAAAAACTCAAGGGAGAGTTTGTTGATTAACAAAAGTGTTTTTAAAATGTGTTCTTGACTTCATGATGAAACAATAAAACACATATTAATTATTTTCCTAATAACTAGAGTGTTGAATGTCTTAATGTGTAAATTCTATGAATACTTAAGTAGGAAAAATTCCCTCAAGGGAGAGGGTGAATGGTACATTTTAAAAAGGTTATTGCTTGAAATTATGTGAAATATATGATGCTAACTTGCGAATGAAAGAAATGAAAGAAATGTTTATCTCAAGTTGAGGACTAGTTAAAGCATCCAAGTACTGGAGGTAAAAGACACCCTCCAAAAAGATAAGTAAATCTGAACTACTTATGAATTCTTTTGAAGGTAATCCTATATTAGGTCTTTTTATGATGATAAAAGCACAAACAAAGGCTGAAATATGTTTCGTAAATTGGAAGTGTTGTGTTACAGAAAGGACTTGTTGTTTATGTTCTGAGTTGGATTATGAATTAATGACATGTTTACTAATTTTTTTTTTGGAAGAGCTGGTTTTATTCCACAAGGGTACAGGTTATGAAAGATAAAATCTTGGGGAAATCACGAAAGATTGAAGATGATCAAAACAAATATGAAAAAGGGAATCAAAAGATAAACTCAAGAGGGGAAGACAAAATGATAAAAGTGCATGAACACCAATGACGATGTTAATTCTAAGGGGGAAATGATGTAACATCCCCTTGGTATGTGATCGGAAACGACAAAGTGTAAGTGAAACACACTATAAGTAATAATCCTAGCCTCATCAAGCTATATATGAAATAAAAAAATTAGGAGACTGAAAGCGTGCGTGACTAAAATGATGATTGGGAACAAATCCACTAGAGGGAAAGGGTAAAAGATGAGTAAGGTCTCAAGGATCTAGTAAAATTAACCTCATGTCATCCTGGTTTCGATGATGTTGGTTACACTAATTAATGGTAAAATTATGACCCAAGTTATAATATGTTACAAGGAAATAGATGTATTTTCTCACATGTTATGGTTGTGTACTAAAAAGAGAGTATTCTTATATATTAATACCAAATGCACTAGTGAAAAAGAATTAGACCAATTTTCGGAAGACAAAAGTTAGGTTTTTAATTATATGTATACAAGTGTATAAAGGGAAGTTAATAAACAAAAAAAAAAGTATATATACATATATAATAATAATAAAGTTAGTCGTAGTAAAACGTCTGCGATGCTTAAAACACTCACCGTCTAAAATATGTTAGTTGTTGTGAGTTTGTCTCCTTGTTGGAAAGGAGCACTGATTTTACCTTTCACCACTTGTTAAATTGTTAATAAATTATAACTATAATTCAATATCTTTGAAGGAGAGAGGATCCTTGAACAAATGAAAACGTGGAGGACTGCGCCTTCCACATGTCTCATTATGAAAATTGGTGAAGTTCCTTTTAAACAGAGGCATGATCGAATCAAGGTCTCTATCAACTGACACCTAGCTCCTAGTATTCCCAACGATCTATCATCACAAGACATCGATCTATTCACTGAGATCTCTAATCATAAATTCTGCAGGTAATTTGAGCAGAGAATGGATCTGTCCATAGTAACACAAGGTTCCCATCTTGTTAATGTTTCATAAATAAGTGATGTTACTGCTGGAATGTTTGAAGCGAGTTGAGGAGACATCATTTGCCCAAATTTTGCAGGTCCAGATTAACTGATCGAACGAATATCCAATCATTTAGAAAGCGATCGGAGGAGGACACAATGTAGTTCAAGAACGTGTGTGCTATAGATGCCTCATCATCAAATGTTTCCAGGATGTGTTGATTGTTCAATATGTCAAAAAGAGAAGAATTACATATCTCTAGAGATAAAAACTAGAGATTTACAAATGAAGTCAAAGAAGGATTGAGTTTTATGCCACAGTTTTGTTTGGGATCCATACATTACTCACCCAGAAGAATATACAAGGAGAAATACACACACAGTCTGAATAATGATGTAGCCCACGATCATGCATATGCAAAGCTGGAAGACTTCAATTAAAATGGGAACTTTGGCATGAAAGGGGAAAATCGCTGGAAGTGGATTTGCATCGATGGTGGTATGGAGTTTCATGTTTTTTTTTTTATCTGCAATTTTATTTGTTAAAGTTTTTATCTGTATTATAGATCTAGATCGCTGAAGGGAGTGTCCGCCATGATAGATCTCACATACTTATTTAATTGTTGTGTTTTGACCTGGAGTACTCTGCGTTGTCAATTATTGAACCTTTACCTACAAGATTGATCTAGGAAGGATCACTGATGCATTCTCTCGAATGTTAAATTTGGCACACATAGCTACATTTTTTATCTAGAGTACCCTGCAATTTTAGCAACGAATATTTGTTAAAACTTTTACCTACATTATAGATCTAAGAAGAATCACTGATTTCATTCTCTGGAATGTTAAACTTGGCATACATAGTAGCGTTTACAAATTGTGTGCCTACATTTTAAATCCATGAACAAATCTATTCATCAATAGATCGTGTTCTTGCATTTTGTCCAGATATGGTATGTGTAAACCTCTGTTCTCGTTTGTATTTAGAAGTATTTATTAGATCTAGTAAAGAGTCGTTGATATTGGAATATCATGTAGCTTAGATTTGGTAGAAAGGGATGCTAGGGTATATCGATTTAACTTTCTGTGCAGATTTGAAAGGAATTGCTACTGGTGTATAACTTTTGAACTTTTTAATAGATATCAAGGTATCATTGTAAATGAGTATATGCTTCTAGGGTTTAACATTGAACTTTTTATAGAACTTGAACATACATTGTTGATATTTATCATGATTTCTTTCATAAATATGAAAAATACGTTGGTTTCTTGATAGCTCTTCCATGTTTCCTTTTGCTACCAGTAATTTGCTTGATCAAATCTTTGTATAGGTGATTTAAACCTTGCACGCGTTTCTCAATGCCAAGCATATTGTATACTTTATTATGTTTCTCAATCCCTGCATTGAGATATAAATATGGATCAACCTTGAAACCATCTTTTCTTGTTTTCTATGGATGGATGACTTGTAACTATAGATCTCGTTTGAAAACACGATCTTCCTTGTTGTGTTCAAATTCTCATATTGGGTTGGAGAAAAGTCCTTATACTTAGTTTAAACCTTGCTTACTTTTAAAAATTAAATTCACAAGAACCTGTGAAATTCTCCTAGCATATGTCTACTTCCTAAATAACTTTAGTGTTAAATAGTATCCTAGGTATTTAAAGGTGGGTTTCGAATCTATTAAACACACTATTTTGAACCTCGAAGAGTTTTTTATTTTATAACCTTACCTTAGTTTATTCGTTGCCGAGCTTGGGGGTGACTCTAGGAGGAAAAATACACACCAAATGGAGTCAGTGGTTGGGAGGAAAGTCGTAGGAATGCTTTCAGTCGCCCAAGAAAATATGTTCGTAATTATGGATAGATAAGTTTCTTTGAGTCACAAAAATCCTAATTTAAGTGAGGCACTTGCTAGTCATATTGTTTTAAATTAGATGTTATTGTGAGCTCAACATTTCCTATATCATTTTTCTTAGTAAGAGTTACATGTTGAGCTCTCGTGTAGATTTCTTCTAAAGTTCTTATTTTCGTGGGGTTTTCTTCCTCATTAGGTTCTGCATCTGTTAATACATGTATATTGGTTGAATATTTCCTTCTTTATCGACACATTCTTTGTTGTTCTAAATTTTGTGTACCCTGCATATGTTGTTCTTCAATAGTCATGTGTTGCAACTTTCTTTGTCAATATGCTCTTTGTTGTTCAACTCTTTTTTTCCTTTTTCCCTCTTGTTATTCTACGTTATTTCTTTCGACTTTCTTTCACGATATTCTCTTAGTCGTTCTGCCTCTTTTTTTATTTGTTCATCATGTTCCTTTGATGTCAATTCGTTCGACTTTCTTTGTCGATATGCTCTTTATCGATCTATTGCCTTTTGCTTTCTTGAGATTTCTTTCTATTGATCTGTCATTTCTTCAAACCTTTCTCTTCCTTGCATATCATTTTATCGTGTTTGTCTCCTAACATCTTCCACATGTCGATCTTCCATTTTTGGTTGATACTTTGTAGAATCACTGAAGTCAATGCAAAATAATTTATTTTGTAATTTACAGATTTTACATGTAAATCATAGATGTGATTAATATATAATTTAACCAAGAACACTGAAATCATTGCAAGAACAACAAATTTTTGGTTGATACTCTGTATAATCACTGAAATCAATGCAAAATAATTGATTTTGTCATTTACGTCTTTTACATGTAGATCATATATGTTATTAATATAATTTAGACAAGAACACTAAAAACAATCCAAGAACAACAAATTATCCTCTTATCTCAGGATAAGAGGATAATGAGGATAAGAGATAAGAGATAATCGCTAGAATATTAATGAAGATAATCTATACTAGCGAAACAATTTTACCTTATTTGGCATTTCAATTTTAATATTAGAATATATATATATAAATATAAGTGAGTGAGCATTTTCACATATTTGTAAATCCAACATAAAACATTTGTACGTCCTCCTAAATAGAAATCCAAAAATTAGAGTTCCAATCATGCAAACGATCACAATCTCTAGTTATGCAAACCAAAAATTAGTGTTCTTAAATTCGTGAACAGGAATTGAAGAAACCAAAAGTTTAGGTTTCTTATGCAACAATCACAAGATAAGAGGATATTTTATTTTTGATTAAACTACTAATTCCATAATGATATTTGAATTGCGATTAAACAATCACGGGATAAGATGATATTTTATTTGCTATTAAATAACTAATGCAATAGTGTTTTTTTATTTTTTATTAAACAATCACAGGATAATAGGATATTTTATTTTCCATCAAACAACTGATGCGATAATGATATTTTATTTGCCATTAAATAATCACAGGATAAGAGGATAAGAGAACAAATTAGGTCGTTGAATTTGCTGGTATTCTCGATCTTGTTTGAAAACGTGGTGTCCATGCACCGAACCAAAGCAACCATCATCACATTGTTAGAGGCAAGGAGTGCGAACGAGTGGGTAGTGACTGAGAAATTAGGAGATGTTTTGAAACACAAAACCTTGAAAGAGAAGTCGATCCAAAACACACAAAATGTAACCATAATTTTTCCATGTTTGTAGAGCTGTGATTGTAAACAAAGTGCTTGTCACACCTCATCGTGAGCACTATTTTTGTTATTTTGCATAATTCATGTCCGGGAGGTCTTGATCGACGTTTATCTCTTCTTCTGTGCATCCTATGATCTCTCATTCCTGAACAACCATTTCTATATCTATCTATTTTTTCAAGCAATGAAATTCTTTCTAATGGGATTTGGCTACATGGGAACATTTGTATCCACCAAGAATTTTACCTAATATCCGTTGTTGCAAACTGTTTAAATGTAAGACATGCATTTAGTTAAGGTTGTTAACAAGACAATTTAACAGGTGTTTGTTGTATGATGGTAGAAAATATCTCATCTTCTCATCCAATAATATTAATTGTCGAAATATTAATGAGTATAAGAGATAATTGTTTTTTTTTTGTTGGCAAAGTGGTGGAACCCCCCTGACTAGCAGGGTTTCCATTGGCTAAGTGGCCACGAACCAGGGGCATCTAAGCTGTCAAAATCACCTGGGGATCGCACCCGGCCTGGACCGCACCAACCCTTAACATGGTTGGATTTTAGGTATCCGACGGGATTAGAACTGGTGACCTTCCAGCTTAGGGGGCGTCTTAACCATACCCCGCCACCAACTGTTCTACATCTCGCGGATTAGTATAAGAGATAATTGTTGGAACTGTGAGATGAGGATAATAGATTATCCTCATCTCTTAGTCCAATGATGCTCTCTTATAATATTCCAGCAATTAACTGGCCAGAGTTAATATTCCAACGATAAGCTCTTATCCTCAGGGCTGGTGCAAGCTAACACTGGTCACTTATGATACATTCGTTACAATGGACTTCTGGAAAAACAGAGATATGAACGTCAAAAAACAATATTAGAGGTACTTACACAACTTTTTGTAATATGACGTAAGAATATGAAATGTGGACAATCAGATTACCTTCTGCAATATATACCTTTGATTTATGGAAACTAAGTATAAATCCCAAAAAACGAGGTTCTTCTAAGGTTGGTATGTTATTTTTTCCCAAAAAATAATGAATATGTTTGCATTGGTCCACGCGTTTGGTATGCAAATGCTGGAATTTTGTGAAAAACATTATAGAGTTAATGTAGATAACATGTGTGTCTAGTGCAACATTATTTTTCTATATTTATTTAGTTTATATAAAAAAATTTAATGAAGGAAGTCAATGACACCCTAAAATGACAAGGTCGATCGTTGGTCCACGACATCTTGGTCTTAACATAGTCAATGAATGATATTTTTTTTAAGGATGTAGGTATTTGTGTCTTCTTGTGCGGGTTCTTTTCCGTTTTCTAAATAGGTGAACCAATCAAAAGTTAAAGCCGAAGAAAATGGCCTACATTTTGTGTTATATTGACGTTAGTCCATTTAAAATTAAATAAAAAATAGAAAAATATAATAGATTTAAATAAAATTTACATGTTCAGAATCTACAGACAGAGTTACATATGTGTGTGAATTTTTATTAGCAATGGACAAGCGTGGCATATGCAAAATCATGCACGAAATAGGATAAGTGGTACAAAACATGTTTTCTTTCATAAGACAGTCCAAACCACCTGGTTTAGCAACCCGAATCTAAAACCAAAGCAGCCAAGTAATCCACCACGTAGGTTGGAAAAAAGGTGCCTGCCAAAATTCTAAATTTAAAGCAACGCGTACGCGTAATAAACACGCATACACATAGTTTAAAAAGTAAGGCACACGCACTAAAAGTGTGATCATCGCTCCTAAGTGCGTACGCGTTAAACACGCGTACGCACATATGTTTAGCTAAAAATTTGCTTTGATTCCATTTTCAATCATCTCAACCTCCCCTCTCCCTAATTGTAATCCTCCTCCTCCCCTGTTTTCCTAACCCTCTTCCCCTTTCTCCATGTCTCTCCCTAACCCTCCATCCCTCTCTCTCTCTCTCCCCCCCCCCCCATCTAACCATGTAGTATCTTTGTTTGTCACACATAGTGTCTCTCTCTCACCCACACACAATTTCTCTCTCTAATTCTTTGTCTCTCTCTCTCTCTCTCTCTCTCTCTCACTCACACACACACATAACACGTCACCCTACCTAAAATTAAGATAATGATGATGATGATGATGATGACGATGATGATGAACAATGATGATGATGGTGATGATGATGATGATGAAAAATGTTGTTGACAATGGTGATGATGATGAGGATGAGGATGAGGAAGATGATGATGACCATGATGATGATGATGATGATGATGATGACGATGATAATGATGATGACGATGACGAAGATAATGATGATGATGATGTTGGTGATGATAATAATGACGATGATGATGATGATGACGGCAACGATGATGATGATGTTGATGATGATGATGATGATGATGACGATGGGATTTGATTCTCCCATCATAGGTTGATTAAATCATACCCTACATGAAATTAAGACAATGATTATGATGATGATGATGATGACGACGATGATGATGAACAATGATGATGATGATGACGACAACGATGATGATGAAAAATGATGTTGATGATGATGATGACGATGGCGATGATGATGACCATGATGATGATGATGATGACGTTGATGATGATTATGGTGATGATGATGACGATGATGATGATGACTATGACGATGATGTTGATGATGATTATGGTCATGATGATGACGATGATGATGATGACCATGACACTGATGATGAACAACGATGATGATGATGATGATGATGATGATGAGAATGATGATGAGGATGATGACTATGATGATGATGATGATGATAATGAGGATGATGATGATGATGATGACGAGGATGATGAGGAGGAGGAGGAGGAGGAGGACGACGATGATAATGATCACGATGACTGTGACTATGACTATGATGACGATGATTATGGTGATGAGGATGATGATGATTATGATGACGACGACGATGATAATGATGATGATGATGACCATGGCGATGATGACCATGATGATGATGATGAACAATGACGATGATGATGAGGAGGAGGAGGAGGAGGAGGATGACAATGATGATGATGAGGATGATGACTATGATGATGCTGATGAGGATGATGATGATGGCGATGATGAACAATGATGGTGATGATGATGGTGATGATGATGATGACGATGATGATCACGATGAATATGACTATGATGACGATGATTATGACGATGAGGATGATAATGATGATGATGAGGATGATGACTATGATGATGATGATGAGGATGATGAGGATGAGGATGATGATGATGACAACAATGATGAAGAACAATGATGATGATGATGATGATGATGACAATGATGATGATGAGGATGATGACTATGATGATGATGATGATGGTGATGATGATGATGATGATGACGACGATGATGAACAATGATGGTAGTGATGATGATGAGGAGGAGGAGGAGGATGATGATGATGACGATGATGACGACGACGACGATGATGATGATCATGATGACTATGACTATGATGACAATGATTATGATGATGATGATGATGACCATGACGATGATGATGAACAATGGTGATGATGAGGAGGATGAGGACAATGATGATGAGGAGGATGAGGAGGATGATGATGACAACGATGATGATGATGACGATGATGATGACAATGATGACGATGACGATGATGATGATGACTATGACAACGATGATGAACAATGATGATGATGATGAGGATGATGACTATGATTATGATGATGATGATGATGATGACTATGACTATGATGACGATGTTGATGATGATGACGACGACGACGATGACGATGATGATGATCACGATGACTATGACTATTATGACGATGATTATGATGATGATGATGATGATGATTACCATGAGGAGGATGATGATGACTATGATGATGACGATGATGATGACAACGATGATGACGATAACGATGACGATGATGATGATGACCATGACGATGATGATGAATAATGATGATGATGATGATGATGATGATGAGAATGATGACAATTATGATGATGATGATGAGGATGATGAGGATGATAATGCCAATGATGAACAATGACGATGATAATGATGATGATGATGACGATGACGATGATAATGATAATGATGATGATGATGATGATCACAATGATTATGATTATGATGACGATGATTATGATGATGATGAGGATGATGATGATGATGACGATGATGATGATGATGACCACGATGATGATGATGACCATGACGATGATGTCCATGACAATGATGTTGAACAATGATGATGATGATGGCCATCCTCTTCCATTTCACTCTCTATCATTATTTGATAAACCTTTTGTTTCTGTTGTTCAAAGAAACTTACTCATGACACCCATATCCCATTTAAATACCTACAAAGAACTCATATAAGAGGCTGATGTGTTGGTTCAAGGACTTGTTGAGGTCTCATACACATTAGAATGTTCAACAATATCATGATTTATTACACATTAGAGCGGTTGCTCATGGTGATTGATCCATGGAAGTGGTGTTTGTTTTTTAAGGCCCTAATGATCTTTCTCTACCCCCCCCACTCTCCATATCTATACTCTCTCTCTCTCTCTCTCTCTCTCTCACACACACACACACACACACACACACATAGAACATGTCATGCTACTTCGTTTATAGCCTAAGGCCCAAATGGTCGCGCTAGGGCTTGAGGCCATGTGTTATTGTCCATGGTTGCCACTAAACCTTTGTTAAACCTTGACACCCATCCTTGGTCAGTGTTGGACACGCACACACACTCCTATACACATGTGCGCACTCCAAGAAATGCGTGCACGCACCTGTTGCTAGTTAAAAAAACAGAGATCTGGATTCCCGAGGTTGCTACCAAATTTCATGGGTTTTATACCACTGTTTGTGTGTTTTGTGCTCCTCAACTTTGCAATTTGGATCACACTCAATCATCAATTGGAAACTCTTTGATCTATTGGATAAAAGATCATTATTGGAATCTAACAAACATCTTTCGTGGTCTTGGAAGTTAGTGGATACATTCAAACTACAAATTTTCATTGCAAGAAGAGATCATTTTGAATAGGTATGGCGAGTTGTAAACAATTTTTTTCATTCACAAGATTTTAGATCATTTCATTGATTTATGTTTTATCATATGCCTACAACAATATCTCTCTCATAGGCAACAATTAATTTCACAAGAAGAATTACCAACTTCACATTTAAATAAGTCTCATATTCTCCATACAAGATGAAGTATTCAATGTTAACTAATAATGATTTGCACATGAATATATTTTGATTTCACACAATGATGGAATAGATGAATTTATCTCTTGAGACTCTTCAATTTGAAAGAAAAACTTTGAAGGAATCGTGGGAGAGGGTCCATATTGAATAGTTCACTAATTTTTCCATATTCTCTATACAAGATGAAGTATGCAATGTAGACCAATAATGATTTGCACATGAATATATTTTGATTTCCCACAAGGATGGCATAGATGAGGTTCTCTCTTGAGACTATCCAACTTGAAAAAAAACCTTGGAAGAAATCATGGGAGAGGGTCCATATTGAATAGTTCACCAACTTGTCCATGCTCTCCTCTTCATGCTACATTTATCATAACATGCCTTTGAGCTTGACAGGGATGCCTCTGCTTCAATGATTTCTCCTTGCTTCAGGGGATTTGCAACCTCCTCATTGGGGGAGGGGGATGAGGTCTGGGATGAGGTGGAGGGATGGGTGAATGTGGATGGATGGTGTATCGTGGTCAAAGGGGGGAGGGTGGAAACATGGGAAATTGCAAGGGAGGGGGTGGATGGATGGGGTGGGGGGAGTGAGAAAAGGCTGCGACGAAGAAGGGGGAGCTAGATGGAAGTGTGGTGGTGGATGGGAGGAAAGAGATGGATGGAACGGGGTGGGGAGGTATGCAGGGAAATGGACATGTATGCTAGGGGCTACACCTGACATATATGGTGGGAAAAAGGCAATCAATGGAGAGATAATGACACCGACATGCCTATGTACTTGGATCTGCATACATATTCATGGACTTGTATATTAGTACATAAAAAATATAACTATACAAAGCTAAGCCATCAAAACTGAAATTAAATTTATGCTTTATTACACGATACCTACTCACGAGGGTATCTACTGATCCCTGGTGGGTATGGCTGGTCACTCACTCCTGCATGTGGAATTTTAGCATTAGCATATAACTTAAAAAATTTGCAGATAAACTTAAACAATTTAGTAGTACAGTAAAAACATAGTCATCACATCAGCATAATGGACACAAGGTTTTTCACTGGGGAAACCTTCAAAGGACAAAAACCCCAAAAGAATTAATCGCTCATCTCATAAATGAGATGACTCAGGAAATTCTTCAAAAAGGTCCTCAAATATAGATCTGGATTTTACCCACAGTAACTATAAAATTCAGACTGATAATTACAAACCACAATTTCCAGAAATACAAAAATTACCCAATTACGACTTTAATAAGAGAAAAAAAGATTTCTCTCTCCTGCCTGAAAATATCAAACTTCTTGAAACTGCCCGAAAAATGCCTTCTTGTCTGTTTCCAGTGTCTTTCTCTCTCCTGCCCACTTCCTGAATTCTTTATCTCTCCTGCCTGCTTCCTGATCTTCTTCTCTGTCCTACCCATAATTTATTTTTGGATAGACCTATGCTGCCTATGGTCTACTGGGTCTGTCAGTGGACACCTATGACCCTAGGGTCTGCCCGGCAGCTGCTGGCAGCCCACATCCCTCACGGGTTTCCCCGGAGGCTGCCCGAGGCTTGGCTAACTGCCAAACCCTCATGGGTATGCTTCTTGAGGTCTGGCTAGTTTCCTAGACCCTCATGGATAGTAGCCCGTGGGCTGTGAGAAGGAGGGTCAAGCCCTAGATGGCTGCTTGAATCTGGAATAGAGGTAGCCCGAGAAAATAATAGAGGTTTCCCAAAACTCAACTGCCTGGAAAAGAGAAGAAACAGAGCTGCCTGAAATATGATGAGGCTAACCGGATCTAAGTGAGGTTGCCTTGGTTTAGATCTGTAAATGGACTGCTCAAAAATGCTGATAAAAACCCTAGTTAAGGGTTTGCTGAAAGGATGCCTTAGATGAGGCAAGAGAATAGTCGTCTTTAGCAAAATAGTATCTTCACCCATGAGAGCAAAAATTGTATATAATAATGAGAAGACTTGATCTTCTTAAATAGACTTCATTCATCTGTTAAGTGAACAAAAATTAAGAAAGATAAAAATAATAATATTTTAATCTTTTCCTAATTCACTAAAATTACTTTCTTACCAAGAAAGGTTTTTTATTTATCTTTGACTTTTATTATAAGAAGTCCTTATTTATTTTGACTTTAACTTGTGGTCATTTTCCTGTGGTCAAAAAGTATTTATTTATTTTTGACTAGATGAGGTCCAATGTTGGGTATAAACGTCACATAGAATCACTGAAATCAATGCAAAATAATTAATTTTGTCATTTACGTCTTTTACATGTAAATCATATATGTGATTAATATAAAATTTAATCAAGAACACTAAGAACAATGCAAGAACAACAAACTATCCTCTTATCTCAGGATAAGAGGATAATGAGGATAAGAGAGAAGAGATAATCGCTAGCATATTAACGAGAATAATCTATACTAACGAAAGAATTTTACCTTGTTTGTCGTTCTAATTTTAATCTTAGTATATATATATATATATATATATATATATATATATATATATATATAAGTGAGTGGGCATTTTCACATATTTTTAAATCCAACATAAAACATTTGTATGTCCTCCTAAATAGAAATCCAAAAATTAGATTTCCAATCATGCAAACGATCACAATCTCTACTTATGCAAACAAAAAATTAGTATTCTTAAATTCGTGAACAATAATTGAAGAAACCAAAAATTAGTGTTCTTAAATTCGTAAACAATAATTGAAGAAACCAAAAATTCAGGTTTCTTATGCAACAATCACAGGATAAGAGGATATTTTATTTGCGATTAAATTACTGATGCCATAATGATATTTGAATTGCGATTAAACAAACACGTGATAAGAGGATATTTTATTTGCTATTAAACAACTGATGCAATAATGTTATTTTATTTTCTATTAAACAATCACAAGATAATAGGGTATTTTATTTTCCATTAAACAACCAATGCGATAATGATATTTTATTTTCCATTAAACAATCACAGGATAAGAGGATAATGAGGATAAGAGAACAAATTAGGTCGTTAAATTTGGTGGTATTCTTGACCTTATTTGAAAACGTGATGTCCATGCGCTAAACCAAAGCAACCATCATCAGATTGTTATAGGCAGGGAGTGCAAACGAGTGGGTAGTGGCTAAGAAATTAGGAGATGCTTTGAAACAAAAAACCGTGAAAGAAAAGTCGATCCAAAATATGCAAAAGGTAACCATAATTTTTCCATGTTTGTAGAGCTGTGATTGTAAACACAACGCTTGTCACACCTCATCGTGAGCACTGTTTTTGTTATTTTGTAGAATTCATGTCCAGGAGGTCTTGACCGACATTTATCTCTTCTTCTGTGCATCCTATGATCTCTCATTCGTGAGAAACCATTTCTATATCTATCTATTTTTTCAAGCAATGGCATTCTTTCTAATGGGATTTGGCTACATTGGAACATTTGTATCCACCTAGAATTTTACCTAATATCCGTTGTTGCAAACTGTTTAAATGTAAGACATGCATTTAGTTGAGGCTGCTAATAATACAATTTAACAGGTGTTTTTTGTATGATGGTAGAAAATCTCTCATCTTCTTGACCAAGAATATTAATCGCTAAAATATTAATTAGTATAATAGATAATCGTTGGAATAAGAGATGAGGATAATAGATTATCCTCGTCTCTTATTCCAATGATGATCTCTTATAATATTCCAGCAATTAACTGGCCAGAGTTAATCTTCCAGCGATAATATCTTATCCTCAGGGTTGGTTCAAGCTAATGCTGGTCACTTATGATGCATTTGTTGCAATCGACTTCTGGAAAAACAAAAATATGAACGTCAAAAAATAATATTAGAGGTACTTACACAATTTTTTGTAATATGACGTAAGAATATGAAATGTAAACAATCAGATTACCTTCTGCAATATATAACTTTTATTTATGGAAACTAAGTATAAATCCCAAAAAATGAGGTTCTTCTAAGGTTGGTATGTTATTTTTTTCCCAAAAAATAATGAATATGTTTGTGTTGGTCACAATGTTTGGTATGCAAATGGTAGAATTTTGTGAAAAAAATTATAGAGTTAATGTAGATAACATGGGTGTCTAGTGCAGCGCTATTTTTCCATATTTATTTATTTTATATATATTTTTTTAAATTAAGGAAGTCAACGATGCCCTAAAATGACAAGGTAGAGCATTGGTTCATGACATCTTGGTATTAACATAGTCAATGAACGATATTTTTTTTAAGGATGTAGGTCTTTGTGTCTTCTTGTGTGGGTTCTTTTCCGTTTTCTAAATAGGTGAACCAATCAAAAGTTATAGCCGAAGAAAATAGCCTACATTTTGTGTTAGATTGACGTTATTCCATTTAAAATTAAATAAAAAATAGAAATAGATAATAGATTTAAATAAATTTTACATGTTCAGAATCTACAGGCAGAATTACACAAGTGTGTGAATTTTCATTAGCAGTGGACAAGCGTGGCATATGCAAAATCATGCACGAAATATGATAAGTGGTACAAAACATGTTTTCTTTCATAAGACAGTCCAAGCCACTTGGTTTGGCAACCCGGACCTAAAACCAAAGCAACCAAGTCATCCACCACGTAGGTTGGAAAAAAAGGCGCCTGCCAAAATTCTAAATTTAAAGCAGTGCGTACGCGTAATAAACACGCGTGAACGTAGTTTAAAAAGTAACGCGCACACACTAAAAGCGTGATCGCTCTCCTAAGTGCGTATGCATTAAACATGCATGCACACATATGTTTAGTTGAAATTTTTCTTTGATTTCATTCTCAAGCATCTCAACCCCCTCTCTTCCTAATTGTAATCCTCCTCCTCTCCTATTTTCCTAACCCTCTTCCCCTTTCTCCATGTCTCTCCCTAACTCTCCATCCCTCTCTCTCTCTCTCCCCATCTAACCATATAATATCTACGTCTATCACACATAGTCTCTCTCTCTCTCTCTCCCCATCTAACCATATAATATCTACGGCTGTCACACATAGTCTCTCTCTTTCACCCACACACAATTTCTCTCTCTAATTCTCTCTCTCTCTCTATACATAACACGTCACCCTACCTAAAATTAAGACAATGATGATGATTATGATGACGATGATGATGAACAATGATGATGATGATGATGGCATTTGATTCTCCCATCATAGGTTGATTAAATCATACCCTACTTGAAATTAAGACAATGATTATGATGATGATGACGATGATGATGAAAAATGATGTTGACGATAATGATGACGATGGTGATGATGAGGATGAGGATGATGACCATGATGATGATGAGGATGATGGTGATGATGACGACGATGATGTTGACTATGACGATGATTTTGATGATGGTGACGCTAATGATGATGACGATGATGATGATGACCATGACGCTAATGATGAACAATGATGATGATGATGAGAATGATGACGATGAGGATGATGACTATGATGATGATGATGATGATGATGATGAGGATGATGATGAACAATGATGATGATGACTATGAGGATGATGATGATGACGATGACGATGACGATGACGATGACGATGACAACGACGGCAATGAGAACGATGATGATGATCACGATGACTATGACTATGACTATGGTGACGATGACTATGATGATGATGATGACCATGACGATGATGACCATGATGATGATTATAATAATGATGATGATGAGGAGGAGGAGGAGGAGGAGGAGGATGACAATGATGATGATGAGGATCATGACTATGATAATGATGATGATGATGATGATGGCGATGATGACAATGATGGTGATGATGATGATCACGATGAATATGACTATGACTATGATGATTATGATGATGAGATTGGCAATGATGATGATGAGGAGAAGGAGGAGGAGGATGACAACGATGATGATGATGACAATGATGATGAGGATGATGATGACTATGATGATGATGATGAGGATGGTGACGATGATGATGATGACGACGATGATGATGATGATGAACAATGATGGTGGTGATGATGATGAAGAGGAGGAGGAGGAGGAGGAGGATGGCGACGACGACGACGACGATGATGATCACGATGACTATGACTATGATGACGATGATTATGATGATGATCATGATGATGATGACCATGACAATGATGATGAACAATGGTGATGATGATGAGGAGGAGGAGGATGAGGATGATGATGATGAGGAGGATGATGACGAGGACGATGATGACGATGACGACGATCATGATGATGATGATGACCATGAGGATGATGATGAATAATGATGATGATGACGACGATGATGAATATGGTGATGATCATGATGATGATGATGTCGACTATGATGATGAAAAATGATGATGATAACGACGACAATGATGATGATGATGATGATGATCACGATGACTATGACTATGATGATGATAATTATTATGAGGATGATGCTAATTACGATGATGAGGATGATGATGACTATGATGACGACGACGACGACGATGATGATGAACATGATGACGATGATGATGATGTTGATGAGAATGATGATGATTATGATGACTATGATGATGATGATGACGACGATGACGACGACGACGACGACGATGATCACAATGATAATGATTATGATGATGATGATTACGATGATGATGATGATGATGATGATGATGATGACCATGACGATGATGATGTCCATGATGATGATGTTAAACAATGATGATGATGATGACCATCCTCTTCCATTTCCCTCTCTATCGTTATTTGGTAAACCTTCTATTTCCGTTGTTCATAAAATCCTACTCGCGACACCCATATCCCATTTAAAGACCTACAAAGAACTTGTACAAGAGGTTCATGTGTTGGTTCAAGGACTTGTTGAAGGCTCATACAGATTAAAACGTTCAACAATATAATGATTTATTACACATTAGAGCAGTTGCACATGGTGATTGATCCATGGAAGTGGTGTTTGTTGTATAAGGCCCTAATGATATTGATCTACCTCCCCCCACTCTCCATCTCTATACTCTCTCTCTCTCTCTCTCTCTCTCTCACAAACACACATAGAACACGTCATGCTACCTCGTTTATAGCCTAAGGACCAAATGGTTGCGTTAGGGCTTGAGGCCATGTGTCATTGACCATGGTCGCCACTAAACATTTGTTAAACCTTGACACCCATCCTTGGTCAGTGTTGGAGGCCTCCCTTACCCACCACTAGCCATAGTTAAGGAGCCTAAGACCTCATAATGGCACCTAGTGGTGAAGACTATATTGTAAAAATAATCATACATGTGTGAATACCAAGACATCATTGAAGAACGTTCGTCATTAAATGGGATAAACCTTAGTGAGTTAATGCTGTAAATGTTAGGCAGCAGTGCACACACGTGTTTCTACGTGAACACATGGACACACACACATGCTCCTATACACGCATGCATGCTCCAAGAAACGCATGCACGCACCTGTTTCTAGTTACAAAAAAAGAGATCTAGATTCCCGAGGTTGCTACCAATTTTCATGGGTTTTCTACCACTGTTTGCGCATTTTGTGCTACTGAAATTTGCAATTTGGCTCACACTCGAGTGATCAATTGGACACTGTTTGATCTATTGGATAGAAGATCACTCTTGGAATCTAACAAACATCTTTAGTGGTCTTAGAATTTAGTGGATACATTCAAACTACAAGTTTACATTGCAAGAAGAGATAATTTTGAATAGGTATGGTGAGTTGTAAACAATTGTTTTCATTCACAATCTTTTAGATCATTTCATTGATTTATGTTTTATCATATGCCTCCAACAATATCTCTCTCATAGACAAAAATTAATTTCACAAGAAGAATTCCCAACTTCACATCTAAACAAGTCTCATATTCTCCATACAAGATGAAGTATGCAATGTTAACTAATAATGATTTGCACATTAATATATTTTGATTTCATACAATGATGGCATAGATGAAGTTATCTCTTGAGACTCTTCAATTTGAAAAAAAAAACTTTGAAGGAATCATGGGAGAGGGTCCCATGATTCAAGTCTGCAAGTCAAGTCATCAACATCTGATTCCAAGTTCAATTTATTAGAAATTATGAGATTCAATAACGTATAATAAATACTTGAACAATAACTAACCTGGTGTAGGTACTTCTATGTGGCATGCTCCTGCGTGGGAACATGGCATGGATGCCCACAACGAGAACAACAATGTGGCATTGGTCTTTTCGAGCTAGATAGATCATCCTGGCTACCACTTGTAGCTGCTCTCCCTCGCTCACCACCAGTGGAACGTGCAGAAGTGTGTCTCTCGGGGTGGTCCTGCTCGCTCTGTGAGGGCATAGCCACAAATGTGGTATGCTTGAAAAGGTGTCATGTGGCACGTCTACTGGACTCGTGGATCTCTTCTAGCCCGCTACCTTACCCAGGGGGTTGATGAAGTGGGTTTGGCTCTCGCCTAGATGCAAGAGGTCCTCTAAGTGGGTTCCGATGGGCGCGAGGTTGATCTTGGTCTGAGCCAAAACCGACGCCCTGAAACTCGGTGATGTCTAAAGTATGTCACATGGAACCCTAACATAAACTCAACCTACAGTTTCCTGAGAAAATACGGTGGGACCTCGACATTGTTGCATGGAGGATTTTCAAAAACCATGAACTATCTCTTCCTCCAGTTTTCTCTCCATCGGTGGTAGTTACACTAGTCCATGCAAACTTGCCTCTTCCTCACATCTGGAGGCTGTCATGTTCTTGTATCAGTAAATTTGCTCCACAGTTGGGATTTCTTAATATTCAGGTTTTTTATATCTTCTTTAGATATACCAGTGGCATAATGTTCTCTCATTTGAGCTTTATATTGGATCAAATTGGTTATCTTACCATGGGAAATGTTGATAGACTCTATTATGTTTTATTGTGATGTTGCGAGAAAAACCGTAGAGGGTTCCCTGGTGTTATTCGGTTCATCACTCAATATCATTCACTGGTTTAAATCCCCATGCAATTCATCTTTGAAGTTTTCTGGTGGTTCACCAAATCCATCTTCGGGATTTTCTTCATTTAATTAAGGGTTTATTGGGTGCTCTGATTGATTTGTTTCACTTTTTTGTTGGAATGGTTTATTGGTATTTGTCATTATGTTTAGGTAATTTGCATATGCAATATCAATTTTTTTCCATTTCAATTCATTTGCAATATTTTTTAAATTTATATTTTATTTGAAAAACAATGAAAAACATTAAAAAAAACAAAAAAAATACAACAAAATGCAAACACTACTTCATCTATCTTACTCCAACGACCGTGGGTGTTATTTTACGCTGCTTCGACACTTTGTTTTGGGCTCTGTGGGTATTGTTTTGGCCTCCCTGGATGTCGTTTTCGGGTAGCTTGCGCGCTCGCGGGTGGTTTGTGAATGAATAAAATTGTTCATTGTTCTTTTTAAACACAAGTGTGCACATCTCTGTACATGTACGCACTAAACACGTGTGCACGTCGATACACATGTGCACGTTATTAGGGACGTGTGCATACTCCTATTGTCCAGATTGGCAATCCGACGTGGAGGTTCTCCATTACTGAAGCAGAAACGTGTGTGCACTTTCCTGTTTTTTTTTCCGCTATCGCACTCTGGCATTGCATCATAATTGGGTAGCAGCTTCTTGCGGGCACCCCTCATCTCTTATTTTAGCAATTATCTCTTATCCTCATTAATATTCTAGCGATTAAACAATCACAACATGTTAAACTCAATTTTCAACTAAATGCAAAAGAACCGACCATAATTGGCCACAGATTGAATTTCATAACTGCGCAGTTTAATCCGATAGCAGAAGTTTTATCCGAACGCAGAAGTTTTGGGAGAATATTTATCCGATGGCCGAAATGTTTCAGACTCTATAATATGTTTCAGATGTAGATTTGATTTGCATTTTAATGTTCATGATATATTTGTTTTTTTTATTTATTTATATAAATTATAAGAGATATAAAATGGAAACTACATGACTTTTAATTTTAATTTTGTGTAGGCAGACATGTTGGGTATAAACGTCACATACAAACATGACAACATCTCCCCTACACTGGGCTAGAGAGCACATCTTCAACACAATAAACCTCAGGTACAAACTTGACAACATCTGCCCCATACTGGGCCGAAAAGCATCTCTTCAACGCAATTACTTAAACTGCTTTTAGTGGGAATGTTACAACAACTCCTTTATCAAAATAGAAAATAAAGACTCTCAACTTATGGCAAAAATTTGGACTATCGAAAATTCCAGGATCCTGGATTAGACTACCGAAAAACGAAACCACAAGAGTATGCTCGAGAATAGAAGGCCTGATCCAATAAGACAGACCGCACTAGGTCCTTGATAGGCAATCGTTGAGGCTGTCACAAAAGAAAGCCACATAATATTTGGCCCCAAGTGCCTCAATCTTCGCTAAAAAGAGCAAATACCATATTTCTCACATCTTGACGATGGATGACCTGCAAACCACATCTTCTACCTTACCTTTGGCATCTGGTATAATCACAGAGAATATGGTGGTTTCCCATTTGGTAAACCTGATGCACAAATTAATATTGTAATAAATATTTTAAAATTGTAATTTAATGTAAAAATACAATACCATAATTAACAAATTATTAAAAAAGTTAAAAACTATGGATAGCCCACCATTTATGATTTTAACCCATCATAATGAATTGTTTACGATCAGTTGATAGTGAGTGTGTTAATTATCTCCATATTAAGGCATTTGATGTTAATAGTAGGAACTCTGAAGAAGATTCAATCATAGCACGCACTGGTGACCATTGGAAGAAGCTGATGGCATGGTTTTGGGCCATTATCAGTATATCATGATTTTTACTAGGGCTCTCAATGTCAAAACCCATGAGAATAACGTGAACTTAAGTCGGGAAACACAGAATTAAGGATTATATGGAAGTTTATTGCAAGTTTCTGTATGTTGTCATAGTTTTTTTAATTAAGATTTTGTTATATAATAGTATTGAGTAGTTTTAATGTTGGATGTATAAACGATCTGTTTAGCAACAAGTAAAACTGTCATCTTAGACTCACCCAAGGCTTAAAACTGACAGCACCAACTTAATATATTTATAATTGATATTTGAATGTAAAAATTTTCAAATTATGATTACAACACAATTTAGACTAAAGACTGTAATAATCAAAACATCCCATTTTCTAGTAACTTTGGTTAGAATTATGCTAACACAAATTTCTGATATTTAAACATCCTGTTATTTAAATTGCAATTTTAGCATTCCAATGAATTCAAAGCCATGAATAACGGGCAATCTGTTATATAAATTGCAATTTTAGTAATTCAAATGAATTCAAAAACCATGATTCATGTCGAAGGTACAGTTTTGAAATATCAAAATTACATTCGCTAAATCGGCTCAATAGCTAAATACCAACGTGTAAGAACGAACCTCAATCAGCTTTACTGAAGTTTTCCTTTTATCGGGGGCTAAATTACTATAGTAAAGGTCTTTCAAGTACAAGCTCGACTGCCCTTGCATTTACTTCTTAAATGTATAGATAAAAGATTTCAACAAACCACTTAGTCAGGTTGCAGCAATATATTTTGAGGCTGTTGGTTTTAAATATTTTCTTAACAAAATATTTTGCGCCAAGGTGATATACACGAAACCACCCACCAGTTAAATCATTCATTGTTTCGCTCATTCTTCTTTCAAACAGATGATTTCTTTTTTTTGTACTAGGAGAATTGGTAACTGGGGGTTCTGGTACTCACATGACACAGGGTCCATTCGAGTTCACTACCACTATAACCCAGGTGCGTCCATACAGCCTGCAATCATTGGGCACGGATAAGTCTGGGTGAGATTTGAACTTGAGACCTCCTTTACAACATTCCTTCATTTACACGGTACTTGCCAGTCAATCTACACCCATGCGGGCAAAGCAATATTTGATACTCGGTTTTGCAATCAAAAGTTAACTAGGATAAGATATTAACATTTAATTGTATATCCAACATATATTTATCTGCCATCAACTACTCACCACTAATATATATACACAAAATTGATTCTATCAAGTAATATATATTATGTATACACAGAATTAAAGAACTCAGAAAAGTTAAATAGCTTTTTCCCAGCAATCGATTCCTCCCAACTTTTATATATATGTTAAATGTTAATCTTTCAACTCATCCATTCCTCCTTGGCTAATTTAAATAGAAAGCAATCAAAACCAAGAAGAAAACAATGTGGAATATGTTATTAAAAAAAAATATCGATGATGAGTAACGTCGTTCATCTTTGTTCAGTAGATGATGATTAAAGTCGTTCATCTCTGTTCCAACTGGGCTTAATGAACAAATTACTTACTTTGCAAGTCTCCAAAGGTAATATCTTCATTTCGGCCTCCAATCCATATAACTAATATAGCAATATGACAGTTTTTCTTGGTTAATGTTTAAAAATATTTAACTCTTCCCTGATATATAAGTTCCTAAATGACATTAAGAAATGTCAGAAAAAGTTATATACTGGTTGTGAATGATAATGTTTCACGCAAATAAAGCATGATTTTAAAAAAAAATGACACCATGTTAAACCACTTGATCCTCTTTCACCATGATATGATATGATTTTAAATGATTAAAAAGACAATTTATTTAACAAATTTACAAATACTAACTACTAAATCTTTCAATAACTTCATTGAAGTAACAATTCAAGTTTTTAGAGAACCTCACTGAAGTAAATTAAGTAGAAGTACAGAGGACTATTTTTAATATAAGGATATTTTAGAACACTCGTTGAGTTGAGGTTTAACTTTTTGAAACCTTTTATATATATATATAGCAGAGAACACGAAGCGACCTGATCATTTCTATGATATATTTTCCGATCTTCTAAGCTTAATGTTATTTCACAATCAGATGAAACAGATATAGTTGAGTATGTAAATAACGAACAACAACAAAATTGCATTATACATGCATATAACCAAATGATACACAAATAAACATGCCCTTATTTATCACAGCATAAGAGTTTTCACATATATAGATATATAGTAGTGACAAGAAAACAAAAACGGACCTTTCACATAGACATACACATAATATAGTAGTGACAAAGAAAACAAAAACGGACCAAAAGCTATGTACCTAGTTGTCACTTTATAGGAGTAAACTAGTGAGCCGACCACGCTCACGTGAGCGCACCGTCACCCATAATAGGTACAAATGGTCGGGCAAATAGGTCCTGGAACTTATATATACATATTTGTTCTGCCTTGTACATGTACATAAACAAGCATATAATTGTCACCGCCATCCTTCAAAACTGGGACTTTTTTGTTTTTAAAGAGCATCCTTCCAGGCGTTATAGATACGCTTCCTCTCCACTAAAGGGAGGGTTTCCGCTACGTCGACCATTCCTCTCTCCAAATCATCAAATCTCTCAGCCCAACCACTGTCTATATCATTAACAAGCCCCGCCATCGTACTCAACCAATTTGACAGAAATGAAATTCGCAATGACGAAGGAGCGATTATGTCCCCATTCCCGAGACCTTTCAGAAAGCAATCAATCAGAACATGGCGAACATCAATTTTAGCTTGCTTACTACTTATTCGATCATGACCTAATGCATTGCGAAGATCCTCATCTTCGCAAAATGTTGTGAATATCGTTTCGAACGCTTCTCTGTCACAGCGCTGAATGACGTCAACAAGCCATGAGAGAGTCGAACAATATTTATCCATGGTCTCTTTATCAGCTTCAGACTTTATACAATCAACATTTTCTTTAAATTTTTTCAAAAGTGCAGACCTCCACGTATCTGCAACAAGCGAGGACGGATCTGACAGCTTAATGCACGCTACAATATATTTCTCCAGTGTAGCGCGTTGGTCTAAATTTTTTGGTATGATGCACAACATTTCTTGTACAGACCCTTCCAGAATCTGTAAATCCTCGGGATTGCATACGTTCATGCCAAGCCTCGCAGCTAATTCTGGCAGAATATTTATCTGGAGAGATGTTAGCAAGACTCGAAGCTGTGCCTCTTGCTCCGGACTCCAACGAACAGCTTCCAAATATCGCATGCATTCCTTAACACAATCATGAAACAACAGCTCCGAAGCAACTGGTAGAATTGACAGGGCTTCATCCACGTTGGAGAAACTAAAACGTTTGTGTGTTTGAGAAGAATACATTAGCTGTATACATTTAACATAACTGTCGCCACCATAACCATTTCTTACCTTCATTTCAAGAGGCGGCTGAGAAGATGAACGGTCATAAACCATTGTTTCATATAGCTCTGATTTTTTCAAGACTTTTGAATGAAGATAAAGAGGATTTCCAGGGTAATCTGTTCCATCCAAACCGATCAAGTATACTTTTAGGTCAGCAGTATTCTTGTCTCCGAATTGTAGCTGTTGTTTGGCCATTTGCACACTGCAAACAGAGCGATTCTTGAAACACAAATCACTATACTACGCGAACGCTCTCTCAACTTCTTTGTTACAATTATTTTCAAGATCTTTCCACTAATGCGAATATTTTATCGGCAGGTTACATGCGACTTCATTAATTTAATCTCGTTCTTTGCTTCAACACCGGATCCGTTTGAGAATTTGGTGGGTGGTACTTGTATCTTTGAAATCCAATTAAAGGACTGACATAAATTAATTATGATGTCCTTCTGCTTATCGTAATTCACACTTCGCAGACAGTTTGGGTGAAAAGTTTTGACATTTATCAAAATTGGCCTTGTCAAACTTGAATGGGAAGCGGAATTTGGAACATCGGGCTTCATATAAAGGATATTTGCAATTACAAATATGGTACTTGTGATTAGGGAATGGTGGCTTTTAACCCAAATCCAATCTCTCGCTCCGTGTGGAAGGTCATTTCAATTTTTTCCACTTCATCTATGGATTTATTTAAATCAATTTATTTGTCTACTCACCCTTCTTCCGTGTGGAATGTCATTTCATTTTTTTCCACTTCTGACACCTATGGATTTATTTAAATCAATTTATTTCTCTCCTCCATATATGAAGCGCTGTAATCATACATTGTACATTGAAAGGACAATCATAAACCTGCTTCCACTTGAATTCAATTTAAAGCGAAACGTATTGATTTCTGAGGGTCCGTGGGAGGAAACTAATACGATATGCAAGATAGAAATTTTGTTCTAATTCATATTGTTATATTTTCAAAGATTATGACATTAAGTTTGCTTTTTATTTTCTACAATATACAAAGAATTAGTTATATTTTTTAAGATTATGACATTAAGTTTGTTTTATTTTGTACAATATACAAATTTTGTTACAATTCATGTTAGTCATATTTCCAAACACTATGACATTGAAGTTTTTTTTTGAAACAACTTAATTGAAAGTTTTTGTCAATTAAATAAATGAGTTTTTACATTCAAATATACAATCTCAAAGTACAAATATCTTTATTTTACTTTATCATTTTATTTTGTTTTTATTTAATTCTTTTTATAATTTTTATTAATGTAACATCTCCAAAAATTTAATATATATATATATATGATCTGTAAATACATAAAGTAAAAAAATTTCATCTATTTACAAATATTTCCCTTAACTTGTGATACCCAAAGTTCCTTTTGAAAATATACAAATATTTCCCCAAATACAAAGTTTAAGACCCAAAGTTCCTTTTGAAAATGTACACATATTTCCCCAAATACAAAGCCTTGGTGGGATCCAATTGTGTCTTTAGTCAAGGCGATTAATGGGCAACTTGATCATGTCAATACTTTTCCAACATAATTAGCTTAAGGCATTATAGCTTTTGCAATTATCTTGATGGTTGTGACTTGTATAGAATTAAATGGATAATTTCACCGCAATCTAGATGTGCCTAAGGGATTACTTATGTACCTTTTGGGCATAAAATCTATTTGAGTTGATGACCTTTTTCCTCATCAAATCAAAGAAATTGGAGGGGTCTAAAGTTTGGTGAAAGTCAAGACACTCATATGATGGATAGATGTCATCCCATGGACGATATCCAACCGTTATTCAGTTATTCATGGTGCACCTCCTCTACATGACCTTATATTATTGATTATATTATTGATTAGGAAAGCACAATGTCTTCCTTTATATTTTTTTGACCAGTTGAGATCTCCACTCTTTTCACTATTAAAAATAGAGAGGGTATACATTAAGCAGTAGCAATCAACTCATAAGATAGGAGGATTTCAAAATTGAAAGCTAAGGAGAGTTTTAAGGATTTGGAATAAATTGCTTAAGCTGCCATGGTGGTAAGCTAGCATCGAGAATTTTAAGGATTTGGAATAAATTTCTTAAGCTAGTATGAAGGTAAGCTAGAATTTCTAACAACAACGTTGCATGGTGGTGGCTTCTTGCACAACCCACTCTTTTTTATTACAACAATGTAAATATTGTTCTATTAATAGTCAAAGGAAGGTTTAATGGAAATAGTTTTCGTATGTTATTGTTCTACAACCCTTTGGAAATGATTTGTAGGTCTCCATGCATGTTGATCAAGAATTTAAAATATATGCTTTAGGGTTGGTGCATCACTTATGACGGGTTCGTTGCAATGGACTTCTGGAAAAACAGAAATATGAATGTCAAAAAGCAATATTAGAGGTATTTACACAACCTTTTGTAATATGGCGTAAGAATATGAAACGTGGACAATCTGATTACCTTCCGCAATATATAACTTTTATTTATGGAAACTAAGTATAAATCCCAAAAAACGATGTTCTTCTAAGGTTGGTATGTTATTTTTTCCCAAAAAATAATGAATATGTTTGCGTTGATCCACGCATTTGGTATGAAAATGGTGGAATTTTGTGAAAAAAATTATATAGAGTTGTAGATAACAGGTGTGTCTAGTGCAATGTTATTTTTCCATATTTATTTATGTTATATATATATATATATATATATATATATATATATATATATATATAANATTTATTTTTAAGGATATAGGTCTTTGTGTCTTCTTGTGTAGGTTCTTTT
>LPNX010050502.1:430650-465338 GCA_001517045.1 Pseudotsuga menziesii
ACTGGATCATCAAGTCTGAATCATCACTTGATCTAGATCATCACTAGATCATCAAGTCTGGATCATCACTGGATCATCAAGTCCAGATCATCATCACTACTTCCATCATCTCGAATAAATGGTGCTGTCTCTCAATTCTTCTCGTCATAGGAAGTTTTACAGAGCCAACTCTTTTTCATGCTGGTTGTAGGCCTAGCCTCCAAGTAGGTCTTCATTGTCTTCAGCACTTATATCTGACCATGGAATGAACAATGTCAGAAAGGCCCACCCAACACTTACATCTGACCATGGGAGGAACACATCCAAGAACCATGTCAGAAAGGCATGCCCAACACTCACACCTGACCATGGGAGGAACACATCCAAAACCCATGTCAGAAAGGTCCGACACTCACATGTGACCTCATCTTGTCAGAAAGGCTCTGCACTTACATCTGACCTCATCTTGTCAGAAAGGATCTACACTTACATCTGACCTCATCTTGTCAAAAAGGATCTACAATTACATCTGACCTCATCTTGTCAGAAAGGCTCTGCACTTACATCTGACCTAATCTTGTTAGAAAGGCTCTGCACTTACATCTGACCTCATCTTGTCAGAAAGGCTCTGCACTTACATCCGAACTCATGTTATCAGAAAGGCTCTGTACTTACATCTGATCATGTGGGAACACATCCCACAATCACATTAGAATGGATCTGCACTTTTATCTGATCATGTGGGAACACATCCCGCAATCACATCAGAATGGATCTGCACTGATTATGTGGGAACACATCCCATAATCACATCAGAATGTCTCTGCACTGATCATGGGGGAACACACACCACAATCACATCAGAATGTCTCTGCACTTACATCTGACCATGGAAGGAACCAATCCTCTCACCATGTTAGAAGATCTCACATACACATCAATTCCCTTTGGAGGGAACTTCGATTTGGAGAACACCAAGCTTCTCCCTGAAGTACTCAAACTTCACTCTAGCCATTTCTAGCATAGAATCACATTAGGGTTGATTACGTATAAGGATAACCTGCGAGATTCGCCAAGAACGATTACATATGAGGACAACCTATAGGACTGATTACGTCTGAGCAACCCATGAGCTTCGCCATGATTTATGCTCATAAAACTTGTCTCACCAGCTATGCTAGAACTCCCTCTTTCGATAGATATCAATCTAGATCACAAAATGGAGCTTCAATGCTCCTCTCTGCATCATACAAAAATGCAAGTCATATCAATCAAATCAAATAGTAGTTTTCAAAAGAAACACACTACCTCCCAAATAGCAATTGGAAACATATTTTTCCTCGGTTGTACTCAGTGCCATGTAGGACTCCATCCTGCCAAACCAAGAGATCACACCTGATCCCATACTGAAGTAGCACCTTCAAGTGCTCTTCCTATCAATGGAACTTCCTACCCAATACGAATCCACATAACCCTCCAAGTTAATATTCTAATTCATATCATACTTGAGCCCATACTCAACTGTACCCTTCAGGTACCTCACTGCATGCTTTTTAACCATCAGGTGAACATGTCTCAATGTGTTCACAACAAAGAAAATATCTAGTCTCGTATTCGTCAGGTACATCAAGGAACAAATTATCTGACGATACATCATGGCATCAACCGTATCTAATGAAGCAACACTCAATAGCTTTAGGTTTGATTCCATAGGTGTGGTCATGGCCTTGCAGTCCATCATCCTGAACCTCTTTAGGATCTCTACTTCATACTTCCCTTGTCCCAGGGAGATTCCATCCGCATTCAGGGCCACACCTCCATGCCTAGAAAGTAGTGCATCATATTCAAGTCCTTCATCTCGAACTCAGAAGCAAGTCTTCTTCTTGAAACTTTAATGAGTTCCTATTTTCTGCCAGGAACAAGTCATAGACATATAATAGGAGCATCACTGGTCTTCCACCTTCAAACTTGAAGAAAAGGTTGAAATCCACTTTACTCTCAGTAAATCCTACAGTCATCAGTAAGCTATCCTTCCTTTTGTACCATGTTGAACCTCAGGATCTTCTGCAATCACTCCCTCTGAAGCGGAGCATCATTCTACCTATGTCTTTCATACTCTATGCATTGAAACATTATGTACCAGATTGAAAAGTAGCTTCCTCTGCTACTAATATTCTATGTATCCATCTAGGGTCACTGGATACCAAGATCCTCTATCTTGAACCTTTTCAAAAGTTCTTCTCGCACCCATCTGTGAGCTTGTCATCCTCTATAGGATTTCATCTTCAACCTTGTGGCAAAGGTTAAGATCTTCATCACTCTAGGTGATCTTCAAGCTCCTCATGTATGTGTTATTCCATAGGTGTCTTCTCAACTCGTATAAGGCCTTCTTTCACTTGCACACATAATTATGTATGTCATGTGTCTTAACTTCTAGTGGCTGCAAATGTCTCTTCATAGTCTATGCCTTATTTCCGTGAGAATCCTCATGCTACGAATCTTACCCTGTATCCCACGATGTTTCCATCTACTACATGCTAGATCATGAAGATCCATATGGAAGACATTATGGCCTTCCCTTCAGGTCTCGATACTGCCTCCTTGACATCATTCTTCTTGAATTGGTACTCTCCTTCCCTTTCTTCTTGGCTACTTCTTCATAGCTGGAAGGCTCTACATCAATGATGTCACTCAACAGTGTCACATAAATGCACTGTGTCTAAGGCCTCTTGAATTCTTTGAAAGTATCGTCATATTCTTCTATCATCACTTATTCTTCGGAACAAGTCTCATCCTTCTTTTCTTGTAGGTGATTGTATGTGATCTTTCCTAGAAGTCAAATGCATTTGTATAGTTAGAAACATTTCATAAGGCGTATTCATAATGGCAAATTCTTATGCATAAATATATGATCATGCAACTATTTTAGTCAATACAACATTCATCCATATCTCACGAAATATTTCTAGATGCCTTCCATCTCTACCAGGACAACATTGAGATTGTGCACTAATCCAATATGTTAGCAAAGAGGTTTCATTCTATATAAGTAGAAATGGAGAGTTGTATAGCACCATGGGTTACTTACCCATCACATGCATATTAGTAGTATACTGTCATTAATGCAAACATTCTATCATGCATAACACATCAAATGAATATAAACAAAAGCATAAGAAAACAATATCATGAAATGACAATTGAATACTTATCTTTATTTGTTTTGTGGGTAGACTCCTTCTTGAGCCTTCAACTTCATCATCTTCTTCATTCATCATTTCTTATCCAAATGCTAAGATGGATAAGAGGTTCTTCAAGAGTTGAGTCCTTCAAATTCCTCATCGCTTGGGGGATCTTATTTGGATCATGAGAGCTTGATCTTTAGTTTCTCCCATATTCTCTTTCTCTTATTATGAGTGGAGCTTCTTTTTGTGTGCACTCTTCATAGAGTCTGCTAAAAGTAATCACTTCCTTCTAGCACACATTCCTTGAATGAATCCCATGATCCTGGGAGGCCATTCAAGGTGGTTATCACAACTTATGAATTCTCTACTTCTTCTTGTACTACTTCAAGTTGTTCTTTTATTTGAGAGACCCTTGTAAAGCATAACTGTATGGTCTCTGCATTCTGGATCTTCACATTCTTCAACTATTTTCTCAAAGTCATCTTTCGATTTATGTTCTTCCCTTCAAATAGCTTGGTCAAGGAATCAAACCTCTCTTTCGGTGTCTTTAGGGAAGACACTTGTGGTATAAGGTGATATGTGATTGAATTAGCAATGGTCTTCTTGGCCTTGACCAATTTCTTCTTGTGTAAATCTTTTAGCCTCATCTCCCTCTAGAACTAGAAACTCTCCACTTATGTAGGTGTCCAATTCATTTTCTTCAATAACCAGTGAGATCCAATACTTCCATGCTTGGAATTCATCAGTTTCAACAATATTGTCATCAAGGTGGTGTGATTATTCATTTAGAAATGAGAACCTCAAATGTCAATAGAAAAATATTAGATCATACTGATTTGAGGTGTCCATGTTGGTTCCGGAGCTGACTGATCTAGGGTTTGTTAGAGAAACCCTAATTTTAAAAACTTGGAATATTTTAGATCTGATTAGATAGAAAGCTAGACCTCTTCAAGGTGAGTTTTCCAATGTACTCCTTTTTTGAAAACAGTGGAGGGAAGCTCCTAGAACATGAATCCCTAGTTTACCAATTTCTTCTGCATAAATGCCTGATACTGTTTCTGTGGTATCTATGACATTTCTGCTCCTATGTGTCTAAAATTTCACAATAAGGTAACCTCGTTTGTCCTCTTTCCAAAACCATAGGTTTTACCAAAATTAGTTTCACCAATTGGGACTTATGATAGGTTTCCCAAGGTGACTTATTTCAGGACTGTTTTAGATAGCGAAATTGTACGAACTGCCACGTGTCCTTGTTTCATCATCAGGGTCTGAAACTTTTACCAAATAAATTAAAGTCCGTGCCCTATCTAGAATATCTTGAGAAATTTCAATTGGATATTTTTAGCCTGGGATATTGCAATTATCCCTAGGTGTCCTGCTTAGGGATGAATCCTAGAAGAGGATAGAACCCTGATTTTGAGGAAACATATCTACTAGAATATAGTGAATCTAAGGCGGAAAAATTTACACACTATACATCAGGAATTTATCTTCATACTGTGAAAGTTTTGGATCCTGGTCCTTCTCCAATATCGATATATAGCGAATCTACCAAAACTACTAGTTTTAGTATTTTAGGGTTTTCCAAGCCCCAGGTCAAACTAGGGTTTGACTTTCCCAGAGTTTCACCTAATCAAAAATATCAAACCAGGTCTCTAAACTTCAATTTTTATGAGGATATTAATCCTATTCTGGGCTCACACAAAAATTCCTCTTCTGTAGAAATCCCTAACTTCCCGTAGTAAAAACTAAAAATGCCGAGAATCAAATTCTACTTCAACAGAAAGATGCGCCCTTCAATGGAGGTTCATCCTAGCCTGCTTTTGCTGATGGATTATGGAGAGAGACCGAAAAAGTAAGAATCCCTAGCTTCTGCAATTGAAAAATACCTTCTTCTTAGGTTAGCTCTAATACCATGTTAGATTTTTATCATTTAAGCAATATGATCTTAGGATCTTATCTGAGAGAATAACATGCACAACAATAATCACAAGAGACAAGAGACACAAAGAATTTTCCTCAGGGAAACCATAAAGGAGAAAACCCCACAACTTCCTTAGAGATAGAATGAGCACTAATGGCAGCAGTAAAACCCAAATACAGAAAAGATGATCTCCAACAACTGTTCTCTCTCTCTCTCACTTAAGAGAGCTTCTCCTCTCTCACTCATGCGCCCCAATTGAGTGAGTGTGTGTTGTGTAGAAATGAGGAGAGACTCACTTCTATTTATATTCTTTCGTTCACTTTATTTCCACTCTAAGATGTCAACCCCACTTAACAATTACTTACCAGGGCCGACTTCTCTAGGAGAGTCTAATAACCCTAGTGCCCCACAATTGTGGGGACTTTACCCTTTGATCAATAAGGAGGGTTAACCTTAACTCAATTGTGGGGACTATTGCCCCGACTTACAATGTAGGGTTAACCTCAATGAATTTACATGACTTTTTTACATTATTGAATCTCTCTATAGGAACATTGGGGTATGACATGACTCAATTACATTACAGATACTTCCCGATACAAACATTGAGGTACAATACACAAGATATACAAGTGAATACATTCTGAAGTTAGAAATACAACAACAGATGATGATGATGGTTATGATGATGATGATGATGAAAAATGATGATGATGATGATGATGATGACTATCCTCTACCATTTCACTCTATATCATTATTTGGTAAACCTTCTATGTCTGTAGTTCATAAAAACCTACTCATGACACCCTTATCCCATTTAAATACCTACAAAGAACTTGTATAAGGCGCTCATTTGTTGGTTCAAGGATTTGTTGAAGGCTCATACACATTAGAATGTTCAACAATATCATGATTTCTTACACATTAGAGTGGTTTCTCATGGTGATTGATCCCTAGAAGTGGTGTTTGTCGTCTCAGTCCCTAATGATCTTGCTCTACCCCCCCCACTCTCCATCTCTCTACTCTCTCTCTATCTCTTTCTCTCTCTCTCTCTCTCACACACAGAGAACACGTCATGCTTCCTTGTTAATATCCTAAGGCCCAAATGGTCATGCTAGGGCTTGAGGCCATGTGTTATTGACCATGGTCACCACTAAACCTTTGTTAAACCTTGATACCCATCATTGGTCAGTGTTGGAGGCCTCCCTTACCCTACACTATCCATAGGTAAGGATCCTAAGACCTCATAATGGCACCCATGGGCCTAATAAGAAAGTAGTGTTAAATACTATGATGAGAATGATGATGATGACCATCCTCTACCATTTCACTCTCTATCATTATTTGGTAAACCTTCTATCTCTGTAGTTCATAAAAACCTACTCATGACACCCATATCCCATTTAAATGCCTACAAAGAACTCATACAAGGGGCTCATGTGTGGATCAAGGACTTGTTGAAGGCTCATACACATTAGAATGTTCAAAAATATCATGATGTTTTACACATTAGAGCGGTTTCTCATGGTGATTGATCCCTAGAAGTGGTGTTTGTCGTCTAAGGCCCTAATGATCTTGCTCTACCACCCCCCCCCCACTCTCCATCTCTCTACTCTCTCTATCTCTCTTTCTCTATCTCTCTCACACACACCTAGAACACATCATGCTTCCTTGTTAATAACCTAAGGCCCAAATGGTCGTTCTAGGACTTGAGGCCATGTGTTATTGACCATGGTCACCACTAAAACTTTGTTAAACCTTGATACCCATCCTTGGTCGGTGTTGGAGGCCTCCCTTACCCTACACTATCCATAGGTAAGGATCCTAATACCTCATAATGGCACCCATGGGACTAAGAAGAAAGTATTGTTAAAGACTATATTGTAAAAATACTCGTACAAGTGTGAATACCAAGACATCCTTGAAGACTGTTAGTCATTAAATGGGATAAATGTTAGTGAGTTAATGTTGTAAATGTTAGGCAGGAATGTGCATGCGTCTTTCTGCACGTACACTTGGACATGCATGCACGCTCCTATACACGCGCGTACACTCCAATACACGTGTGTGTGCACTTGTTGGTAGTTAAAAAAACATAGATTTGGATTCTCAAGGTTGCTACCAATTTTCACAAGTTTTCTACCACTATTCGCGTGTTTTGTGCTACTAAAATTTGCAATTTGGCTCACGCTCAATCATCAATTGGACATTCTTTGATCTATTGGATAGAAGATCACTCTTGGAATCTAACAAACATCTTCACTGGTCTTGGAAGTTAGTGGATACATTCAAACTACAAGTTTCCATTGCAAGAAGAGATCATTTTGAATAGGTATGGTGAATGTGAATAATTGTTTTCATTCACAAGCTTTCAGATCATTTCATTGATTTATGTTTTATCATATGCCTACAACAATATCTCTCTCATAGACAACAATTAATTTCACAAGAATAATTCCAAACTTCACATCTAAACAAGTCGCATATTCTCCATACAAGATGAAGTATGCAATGTTAACTAATAATGATTTGCACATGAATATATTTTGATTTCACACAATGATGGCATAGATGAAGTTATCTCTTGAGACTCTTCAATTTGAAAAAAAAACATTTGAAGCAATCATGGGAGAGGGTCCACATTGAATAGTTCACCAAGTTTTCCATATTCTGTATACAAGATGAAGTATGCAATGTAGACCAATAATGATGTGCACATGAATATATTTTGGTTTCCCATAAGGATGGCATAGATAAGGTTCTCTCTTGAGACTCTTCAATTTGTATAAAAACCTTGGAAGTAATCATGGGAGAGGGTCCATATTGAATAGTTCACCAACTTGTCCATGGTCTCCTCTTCATGCTACATTTATCATAACATGCCTTTGAGCTTGACAGGGATGCCCCTACCTCAATGATTTCTCCTTCCTTTAGGGGATTTGAAACCTCCTCATTTCATAATTAGTAAATTTGTTCTCTTTAGTTAGTGTAACTTAATGAGTGTAATTTATTCAATTTATTCCCAAGACATCCAAACACCAACTTGTGACTTCCACTACTTTTTGAACACAAAGGAAGTCATAATCCTATATCTGTAATACCTGCAAACTTGACTCTCTTTACTTCACTCAAATAGAGTATAGAAATGAAAATTTAGTTCGAACATAAAGAGAAACCTTTAATCAACATTTATGTATCAATTCCAATAATTACAATACTACCATATCTATAATTTAGTTAATTATGTTGAAACGTGTCATGTTTCTTGTATAATGGAAGTAATACCTTATTTGTTGCTTCTTATGTAGGTGCATACCTCCTAGTTTTGATAATAATAAAAAATTGGAGATGGGAAACTCACGTAACCAAGTAAGAAAAACTAGAAGGAATATGCCCATTGAAAGAGAAAATGAGGTAATAGAAAAGGACATGTTTGCAATGGACCGAGTGAGACATGGTCCAGGAATTTCCACTAATACTGCAACCGATCCTAACACAGTTGATGACATAAAAACCTCTACTTCAGAACCATGGGAGAAGCGGTTGCGTCCAACGGTCCCAACTCAAATTCCAACATCAACATAGTCTCTAACCAACAATCGATAAACGAGCCATGCTGAAGCTCTTGAAGACATAGGTATATTGAGAGACATTGAGTATCAAGCATTGGATGTAGGAGCAATGATTAATTTGCAATCTCTCCAAGAATACCACAACCATGTCGAGCAAACTCCCAATATGGACCAACATGTGAATGAACCACCATAACAAAGAAGCTCTGGGATTCGTATCTCATGTCCACCTTCCCTATCTTGGCTTTCTAGTGCAAGAAAAATAACTCCTAGATGTTTCAATGTGGATGAAAGTTGTATGTTAGGCCTTGAAGGTAAGTTTCCCAAATGCACTATCGATTGGCAATGTAGCAAATTAATGAAGGAATATTTTGAATCCAAAGGCGATGCAGGTAAATTTCAATTATTACTATGTTTGTTAAATTCAAATTGTTTAGTTGTTGTTATGAGAATTCTTGGCATAAATATGGTTAGAAGTTCAGAGGCTAACAATCATATTGTTAGACATATCCAATCTGCTTTTAATGCGATTGGGAAGATGTCTCATACTAAAGATCTTTGTGCGGCTCATCGTGTGTTATCAGAATCACTTGTAATCAAGTGCACATGACAACATCGCCTCATTTCACACACTTCTCACATACTTAAATAAAATAGAAAAATTGTTAAGAAGTATTGTGTTATAAGAGAAAATATTCAGACTCCAGGTGAAAAAGATTGTTGGGATTTTGTCAATAGGTTGCCTCGTCGAGATATGAAGCTAATTGATGCTATTAAGGGCTTAGTACAAAAGTTCTGGCATGATCATACCAAACCTTCATCTAACCAAAGAGATGTTGAAATATTTTAACTTCAAAGGATATTCTAGATGTATTTTACTGATGTAACCCAAGGGAGATGTTATTATTCCTCCGATGGGGTGTTACTATTGTATTTGGTAATCATAGAGTTGTGAGGTAAAGCCTCCACTTGTATCGGGTCTTTAGTACACTAATAAATAATGTAATATTTTTTTTTTAGTATTCCTAGGTGAAGTTGGCCCAAACAGTTTATTGGAGCCGACTTGTCTAGTGCAAAAATCCAATTGATAATTAATATAAATAGAGGAGTTGTGGTTCTTATTTGAACACAAACACTCACTCACTTGTGTAGTGAATAGGAGAGCGAGAGAGACAGAACAAAAGGAGGAGAACACCTGGTTTTGGGTTTGTCTTTTATACATCTTATAAAAAGGAAGTTTTTGCTCGGTTTTCTTCCCCATGAGGGTTTCTCAGGATAAATCTTTGTGTTCTTTTGTGTGGTTGTGCTTGTCTATCTTTAAGTGATGTTTTGGCTTATGGATATGATTTTATGATGCTAAATGTTATAATATATGACATAACCATTAAAAAATTAACATGGTATCATATCCACCCTGAAAGAAGTCACTGTGCAAGTGAAACAGTGCTACAACTACAACTATTGAAGATTAGGGTTTCATGCTTGAAAACCCTAAAATACTAAAACTAGTAGTTTTGGTATATTCTATATATATCAATATTGGAGAAGGATCAGGAGCCAAAAATTTTACAAGAAAAATATAAATTCCTTATGTACCTTTTGTAAAATTTTCATCCTCAGATTCACTATATTTTGGGAGATATGATTCCTCCAAGTTAGGGTTCCAAACTCTCCCAAGATTCAGCCTTAAACATATGACCTAGGGAGAATTGTTGTATCTTGGGATACGAAGGTACAAATGAAATTTCACAATATTTTAAAGAAAGGGCATAGAATTTAATTTTTGTGGTAAAAATTTGATTCGCCGAAGGTGAAAAAGTGACACGCGGCAGTTCGTACAAGTTATCTCTTCTGAATAGTCCTGAAATAAGTCACCTTGGGAAAACGGGAATAAGTCCCAATTCGTGAAACCAATTATTCTCTAACCTATAGTTTTGGAAAGATAAAAGACAAGGATACCTTATTACGAATTTTCAAATAGAGAGGAGCAGTAGTTTCGGATATATCGCAGAAACAACATCAGACATTTCTGCAGAAGAAACTGAAGAAAACTAGGGCATAAGATATTTTGCAGTTCTGATCATAGTTTTGGGAAAATTAGTATATTGCTCAGCTCGCCTTGTGGAGGTGCGTTTTTCTATCCAATTAGATTTGAAAGATACCTAAATTGAAAAATTAGGTTTTCTCTGTCAAACCCTAAGTCTACTAGAAGCAACATTCCAGAAAATATTTCAAGCAAGCATGAGATTGAAGCAATCTCACTGGTCAAAGAAGAAGCTGCTGATACAGAAGGAGATGACAACAAACAAAAAAATATAAGTATTTGAATTATCTTTCCTATATATGCTGTGTATTATGCATGATAGAATTTTTTCATTAATGACAGTATACTACTAATATGCATGTGATGGGTAAGTAACCCATGGTACTATACAACTCTCCATTGCTACTAAGTCTAGAATGAAACCTCTTTGCTGACATATTGGATTAGTGCACAATCTCAATGATGTCATGGTAGAGATGGAAGGAATCTATAAAGTTTTTGTGAGATATGGATGAATGTTGTATTTGCTAAATAGTTGCATGATGCATAAGAATTTGCCGTTATGCATATGCTCTATGAAATAGTTCTAACCATGAATCTGGTGCATTTGACTTGTAGGAAAGGTCATATAAAACCACATACAAGAAACTGAATATGTGACTTGCTAGAAAGAAAAAGTGATGGAAATTCAAGATTCACTCCAATAAACATGAACCTGAAGCTCCCAGGGTCAGAGACACCGTGACAGAAGAAAGAGCTTCAGAAAGCAGTAGATCCACCTCAGAAAATGAAGACCACCTTGGGTACGAGAGATAACTCAAGACGAAGAAAAGTATGGAGAGACTTCCAAACCAAAGTAAGAGGCCTCGGGAATTATCTAGTTGTGTAACACAGTTGCACAACAAGGTTTGAACCTAATATTCGACGCCATATGACATTTCATATGGATGTTTCGGACAGCAATCAATGAAAAGAATGTCGAGCAAAAAATATTTATAGCGTCGTTGAACATCTGACACACAGGTGTCGGATATTCGACCCCTAGAGTGTCGCATATCTGACCCTTAAGTGTCAGATCCCTGACTGTTGGATGTCAGATATCCGATGGGAGGGTGTCAGCTAACTGACTGCATGTAAACCCAAAAGTGTTGAATCTTTGACCCCTGGGCGTTGGAGATCTGATGGGATGTATAGGTTTAAAAAAAAATGTTTGGTTTACATGATTTTAAATTTATGGTCCCATAATTTCAACGGTAACTATGTTCAAGGTGTCGAATATCCGACGCATGGCCATTATAAATATAAAATGTTTTAAACACTTCAACATGTTTGTTGTAGAAGCGACAGATGATTTGCAAAAATTATTCGTTCCTCAACGGACGTTTTTAGGAATTGTTTTATTCTTCAACGGGCGGTTGTGGGAAATTTTTTTTTTTCATCGATAGATAGTTTGCTGGGAATTTTTTATTCTTCGACTTCTCTCTGTTTGAAATGATTGTTGATGCATGGAACTTGATTTTTTAAGACAATCATTTATATTCATTAACGAAGTTTGTGACAAAATGTCAAATAGATTAAATATTCCAGATCCAAACGAAGACAACCGACAATTGCTTGCTAGACTATGGGATGCAGTGAAACAAAGGGGTGATGGCAAATGTTACTGTCCTTGTACTCAATACAGGGGATTTAAGAGTAGAAGAATATTGATCTCAACAACCAAAAAACATTGCAGGGAACATGGACATGCTGAGGGGGGGAACGGATATCGTCCATTTGTAGGTTTAGCATTATAAAGTTTATTATATTCGTTTTCTTGGTAATTGTATGTATTATTTTTATTTTTCATATATTAATCTATATCTATTGATGTTTCCATGTATTTATATTAAAGGAAAGACACTCTACAACATATCGTTCAAAGGAAGTGCTTTCAGAACAAGTTCAGGATCAGGATCATTGAGCGTGTATGTTTAATGGAGAACAAGTGAATGATCATATTGAACAAGATGATCATGCCGATAATGTAATTGAAGATGATGGTACAAATTCATTGATCCATGATTCATTTAACGTTAGAATGGATGATGACAATGACATTGATAATGAAAATTATGATGACTTTGATGATGTTCATAATATGCCTCTTCTTGATAAGGAATATGAACCCCTTTATGAAGGTTCCAAAACAAATATTCTCTCTAATATATTGTTGATAATGAACTTGAAGGTTATGAATGGTCTTTCAAACATTGCAATCACACGGATGCTAAGGTATGTAAAATAATCCATCACATATATAGGATCGTGATAAAGTTTATTTGTATTCCTCTAATTATTGTATTGTTAACTCATTATTGATCATCACACAGATGAAGCGTTTTCGTTAATATTATTTATTTATTACATGAACAATTTTTTTAAAATTTTTTGTAGCTTGATAGCTGAATTTTTATTACCACCATCAAATATTTTACCTCGCACATATCAAGATTTATCTTCCATCATGAAAGAGATTGGAATGCATTATGAATAAATTCATGCATGCCCCGATGATCATGTTATATATTATAATCAGCATGAATTTGCAACAGAATGTCCAAAATGTCATGTAAGTAGATATCGTACAGATAAAGTAACAAAAAAGGTGCCTCAGAAGGTTCTTCATTTTATTCCCTTAATCCCATGTTTGCAACGACTGTTCAGGTGCAAAAACATAACACAAGATATGGAGGAAAAGTGGCCTCACTTTAAAGAAGAACCACGTAATCTTAGGATTTCTTTGGCAGTAGATGGTGTTAATCCATTTTCACAGGTGAAATCCATTACACTGTGTGGCCTATTTTTGTTATCAACAATAACATTCCTCCATGGTTGTCAATAAAGAGGGAGCACATAATGTTGTCAATGATTATTCTAGTTTTTTGTCAAAAACTGTTTTATTTATAATGTAGTTGTGGCATCTCATTTGTCATCTTATGTTTCTTAATTTCATATATATATATCTATTATTTTACTCTTGTGCATGGTTTATATATCTTAATGGCTCTCATAATGATATATTTTATATGTACTTCAAATGAATCAGGTAAGTTCCAAGTCAAAGATATGAATGTATACATTGAACCTCTTATAGATGAGCTATTGAAGTTATGGAATGGAATAACTATGTATGACATATCTAGACCAATATGACAAAGGCAATTTCAATTCCATGCAATGGTTGTATGGACAATACACGATGCCCCTGGGTTAACTTCATTTTGTGGTTTGTAATTTTAAGTTCCACTTTAATTGCATTTAATGATATGGAGTATTTAGAATAGTTTATATATGAATATATTTGACATAGATATTCCATATCTAAATATTGTAGGTCTTTAGACAAAGGGTAAATTTTCATGTCCAGTTTGTGGTCCTAAGATAAAATCTTGTTGTTCAAAAAGCTTAAGAAAGGAGGTGTTTGATGTGTATATGCATTTCCTCTCTAAGAATCATAGGTATAGAACAACTGAAAGAAATATTTTTAACGGGAAGCAAGAGACTGCATTAAAACCACGAAGAATGACACCTCACCTTTGGAAGATGCAATACAATAGAAATCACCATCATGGTACGTATGGATCATCGTATATGAATTGTTATGTATTTTAATTTTTATTGTGAGTTGTTTGTTGTGGTGGCCATATTTGATTTATGATGTAATTTATTCATTATAAACTAATATTCATGATGTCCATCGTGATCATAAAGGCATTAATGGGCTTCCATGAGGAATGAAAAGTTATCCTATTCAATTCAGCAGGTTGCCCTACTATGAGAACCTACAAATTGCTCATTTGTTTGATACAATGCATATTGGAAAGAATGTTACTGAAACCTTATGGTGACTACTAGAGATAAGGAGGGAGAAAGATAAAGTTTTGAAAGTGTGCAAAGACATTCAAGAAAGCAATTATGCAATGAAAGCCGTCATCCAATTTCATACCAACGAAGAACAAGTTAATATAAACTCAATTCCATGGATGTTTACGGAACAACAAAGCAATGTTGTTAAGGAAGTAATGCGGAAAATTAAATTTCCCATTGGATTTTCTGCAAACTTGAAGCATATCATAACCAAAAAAGGTGATTTTGCAGGGGTCAAAACACATGATTGGCATGTCTTCATCAAGGTATTTATTATTGTTATGTCCATATAATTTTTTCTTGTTTGTATACTCTTTTTTTAATAGATGGTGTGGTTTGTATATTGATACAGTATGTTCTACCTCTCTTTCTCCTGGACAACTTCGACAACAATGTCAAACAAGTTATATATAATCTTGGTAAATACATGAGGTAACTAGTGATTACTTGCATGTGCTTAGTGTTTCTTTAATTCTCCGTATAATAACTTATATTTGTTTTTTTTTGTGCACTATTTCAGCATATATTGTAACTTAATGTTTATTTTTGTTAAATATCCTTATTGGTTTGCATCACTTGTAGATGGTTGACGTCTAAATCAATCCATAAAGAAGATATAAAGTATTGGAGGAGAGAAATTCCTTGTCTCATGTGTGAAATACAGAAGCATATACCATCAGCATTTTTCAATGCATAGGAACACTACCTCATACACCAAGTTGAGAAGATTGAGTTGTGTGGACCTGTGCAGTCAAGGTCCATGTGGATGGTTGAGAGGCACTTGAAATTTATGAAGGGTTTGGTGAGACAACGAGGACATGCAGAGGGTTCTATGATGGAAGGATATACGATATACCAAAACATGTTGTATGTTAGTGAATATCTTCCTATTTTAACGTCAAAGATCAATTTACGTTGCATTTGTGATCTGGACTCCAATAAAAAATTTAAAGGGGAGCAACTGAAGGGGAAAGGTAGATTGAGGAATCTGAAAGGTAATTATTAGCTAGTGGATATTTATTATATCCTTCATATTCTAATTATATTTTCTAGTCATAATTGCTTTAATTAAGAGCGTATACTTTGTTCAGGAGATTTACACCTTTCTTTCATTTTAATGGTTATTGACATTAAACAGTTGGTTGAGAATGGGATGCAATTCATTTATACATCGCAAACAATCTTGACTGGATGAAGGTATGGATTGAATGATGCGCACAATCGAGTCATGGAATATCATGGGAAGGTGTGGCTTCATTGGTAAAAGAAGCACAACGCAATGGAGATAACAATCTAACAGAAAGGGAAATCAATTTGGCATATTGTGTAAAAGATAAAATGGCAAGCATATAATTAATCAATCCCTCTATATCTTTTATTTTGCAAATTACTTTTTGATGTACATGTTCTTCTTTTCCATGTATTGTTGCATAAGGACTGAATGGTTGTGTAATATTTTCATGTATTTCTTATTGTAGGTAAAACACCATAAGGCTATGGTCTGCAATGGAGGTAGATATTGAATCAAAAAATTGGATGAAACAAAGAAAACATCAGATTTTGCGGTTTCAGTTGTCTTTAAGGTTACCAATGTTTCATCTAGAACTGACAGACATCCAGAAGTATCAGAAAATGGATACTATGGGTATTTGGAAGATATTATATACTGTGAGTTTAAATCCTTTAAGGTAGTTCTATTCGTTGTTAAATGGTACAGGTTACAATTGAATCAACGTGATCCCGATAGAACTATTATTGAACATGATAATGGATTTACCATGGTAAACACAAGGTTGTTTGAGCCAGGAACAGAGCCCTATGTTCTTCCAAGCCAATGTGAACAAGTATTTTACTCATAGGTTCTAGGTAAAGTGGGCTGGTCATTTGTTGTGAGACACGATCCAAGGGGAAGGCTGGTAAATTATAACCTAGATGATGGTAATGAAGAGGGTTCTCTGGAAAAATAATATGATGACAAAGAGCATGATAAACTTGAGTTAGCTGACGATGATGATCCAACATAAGATGTCCAAGAAATAGTTGAATCAGATGATGTAGTAGACAAATCCGATGAAGATTATTTCGACAATGACACGATGAGCATAACTGATGATGATGACGATGATGATATGGCCAATCCTTACAATGTTGACTATGTATCTGATGATATAGATGATGACTTAGATGAAGAAGACAATGACATGGATGAATAAGACGATGAAATATATTGAAATGTAAATATTTAATTAGAACTATTATTTTATCTTATTTAAAAAAAAGAGTTACTAACATCATCACCATCACCATTATCTTCATCACCATGGTCATCATGATCATCATCGTCATCATCATCATCATCATCATCATCACCATCATTTTCATCATTGACATCAAAATCATAATCATTATCATCATCATCAACATATTCATCATCATCTTCTTCATCGTCATCATCATCATCGTCATCGTCATCGTCATCACACATCATCATATTCATCATCGTCGTCGTCATCATCACACATCATCATCTTCATCATCGTCATCATAAGGAAATCGTCATCTTCATCATCATTGTCTTCATGATCATCATCACCATCATCATCATCTTCATCATCGTCATCATCAACATTGTCATCATCATCATCGTCATCCTCATGATGATGATAATCATCACCAACATCATCATCACCGTCATCATCATCTTCATCATCATCCTCATCATCATCATCATTATCTTCATGATCATCGTGATCATCATCATGTTCATCATCATCGTCATCATTAGCATCGTCATCATCAACATCATCATCACCATCATCATCATCTTCATCTTCATCATCATCATCATCAACTTCATCCTCATGATCATCATCATCGTCGTCGTCATCGTCACGATCAACATCATCATCATCATCATCATCATTTTAATCGTCGACAACAACATCATAATCATCATAATCACCATCAACATCTTCATCATCATCATCTTCATCGTCATCATCATCATCATCATGGTCTTCATCATCATCATCGTCATCATCACACATCATCATCTTCATCATATTTGTCGGCATCATCACACATCATCATCTTCATCATCTTTGTCGTCATCATCACACATCATCATCTTCATCGTCATCATCATAAGGCAATCATCATCGTCATCATCTTCATCATCGTTGTCTTGATAATCATCATCGTCATCATGATCACCATCATCCTCATGATGATGATAATCATCATCAACATCATCATCACCGTCATGATCATCTTCATCATCATCATCATCATCATCATCGTTATCCTTATGATCATCGTCGTCATCGTCATCATCATCATCACCATCATCATCATCACCATCATCATCATCTTCATCATCATCGTCATCATTATCATCATCATCCTCATGATGATGATAATCATCATCAACATCATCATCACCATAATCATCATCTACATGATCATGATCATGATCATCATATTCATCCTCATGATCATTTTCATCATCATCATCATCGTCACGATCAACATCATCATCATCTTCATCACCATCGTCATCATCATCATCATCATCAATATCATCATCATCATCATCATAATCACGATCATCATCATAATCATAATCATGATCATCAAGATCATCATCATCATCATCATCATCAACATCATCATCATCATCATCATTGTCATTGTCGACATCATCATCATCATCAACAACATCATCATCATCATCATCATCATCTTCATCATCATCATCATCATCATTGTCATCATCAACATCATAATCATCATCATCATCATCATCATCAACATCATCATTATCATCTTCATCATCGGCGTCATCACTATCATCGCCATCCTCATGATGATGATAATCATCATCATCATCATCACAATCAGAATCATCATCATCAGGATCATCATCATCATCTTTGTCATCATCATCATCAACATCATCATCATCAACAACATCATCATCATCATCATCATCATCATCATCATCATCATCATTGTCATCATCGACATCAACATCATAATCATAATCAACATCAACATCATCATCATCATCATCATCATCATCATCATCATCACCATGCTCACATGCTCACATGCTCAACTTTTCAATCATCCTTCAAAGCTATATTTTCATTTATCCAAGATAGGGATGTGTCGTTATGTAGATGGTTCTTCCCTCATTAATGTGAAGGTTCTTTATTCAAGTTAGGATGTTTTTCTTCCTCTTAGGTTTTCATCTCTCTCTTGAACATATATTTGGGACCCATAGTTCTAGAAGTCGAGGAATCTATTAGATATAAGAAGTATTTCAAGGATACAAAAAATTCCTTTCATTTATTGGCTATATCAAACAATTTCCTTCTCATCACTTTTTGATTGAAAGGTTTGCCAGTATTATGCATTTTTTTTTCGAAAATTAATATTTGAAGTAAACTAAGTTTTACTTATTCTTAATGTTGGTGAAAAGTTCATATCACTACCTATATGTGGATATGTGTAGAAATTAACCTTTCGATAGACTACCATAGGACATGTTGTTAGAAGCCATTGACTATGTTGTTGTTAGGACATGATGATGATGAGGAGGGTCATGATTATGAAGACGATGATGACAACTATGGTGACGACAACGACGACGACGACGACGACGATGATGATGATGAGGAGGATGAAGATGAAGATGATGATGATGATGATGATGATGATGATGAAGAGGACAATGATGATGACGATGAAATTGATTATGGAAGATCATCATCATCATCATCATCCTATTCATCATTATCATCATCATCCTCTTCATCATCATCATCATCGTCGTCCTCTTCATCATCATCATCCTCATCATCACCATCATCGTCATCATCACCGTAGTCGTCTCCATTACCATCATCATCATCATCATGACGATGATGGCGATGATGATGACGTTGATGAAGATGATGGTAATCATCAGCATTGCCATCATCATCATCGTCATCATCATCGTCATCATCACCATCACCATCATCATCATGAGGATGACGATGATGGTGGTGATGATGATGATGACGACGAGGGTCATGACGATGATGATGAAGATGACGATGACGATGACGATGACGTTGATGATGATGATGATGATGATGATGAGGATCTTGATAATGAAGATAACGATGTTGAAGACAATGGCGACGACGATGATGATGAAGATGACGACGATGATGATGATGACGTTGATGATGATGATGATGATGAGGGTCCTGATAATGAATATAATGATGTTGAAGATGATGACGATGATGATGATGATGGTGATCATTTACATCATCATCATCATCACCGTCATCATCACCATTACCATCATGATGATGATGAAGACAACGAAGACGACGATGATAATGATGATGAGGGTCATGATAATGAAGACCATGATGTTGAAGATGACGACGACAATGATGACAATGATGATGACGATGATCATGATCATGATCATGATGATGAGGATGATGATGATCAACATAACGATAATGATTAGGTGAGATTGTAGGGATTAGCTGAGATTGCCATCATCATCTTCATCTTCAGGGGTTTCATTGTAGGGATTAGGTAAGATCGCCATCATCATCATCGTATTATAATAAAAAATACTCTTCCTAAGTTAAAAATACTTATACTAAAAAATACATATAGCTAGGTTAAATATACTATACCTAATAAAAAATACTATTATGGAAATGCATATAATATAAAATAACATATAATAACAATAAAATGCATATAATATAAAATAATATATAATTAAAATAATATATAATTAAAATAAAATACATATAATATAAAATAATATATAATAAAAAATAAATAGTCTATTTGGACATTAGCGTGACTCGTTTTGGACAGTTCTATGCAATTTGGAGCTTTTTGTGAATTTTGGAGTAGCTTCGGTGGAGCTCATGGTTTAGAATTAGAGCTCACAGTTGATAATTGGAGCTCACGGTTGCGAATTGGAGCTCAAGGTTCAGAATTGGAGCTCACGATTGAGAATTGGAGCTCACGGTTCAATTTGGAGCACACGGTTCACGTTTTAGAGTTCACAGTTTCGATTTGGAGCTCATGGCTCAACGGGTAAGCATCATGACCTCATTTTGTGGGCATGCTGTGACAAGGGTTTTTGGGCATGCAACCGGTTCAGGGTTTTAGTTTTTTTGTGTGTGCTGTGATGTTTGCTCCTTTCTGTCGATCTCAAAAAGTAGCAATCCAATATTGACTTTCCTTAATGGGGAGGGGACGCTATGCTATATAATTTGATACCATCAACTGCTCACTTTGGCAAGCTGCTTTGGCACCTCAATCTCATAAACCCGTTTCCCAATAACCAGGGTTGGGGTTTACCATCAGCACCCCTATTGGTCATTCTGTTCCTTAATATGCGGAACCAGAGCCTAGAATTATGGCCTTAGAAGAGTTAGTTAATGAGTTTTGTCTTAGAACATGGCTCGATCAATATTCTCGTAAGTAAGTAAATAACATGCTCGTAATCCTGCTTCCACTAGGGAAACATTATCGAAAGGTATGGCTCATATAGTGCTGTGATGTTTGCTTTTTTTTTCCAAAGAAAAAAAACATAATTTTATTTCATCGGTAGAGAGACAAAATTACATTTTGTAGATGTGCAATGCATATTTGTAGCCATAGTTCAGATCCCGTACAAAACAAAAGTCTATAAACACTACCCAAACCCATTCATCAGATGATAAATCACCACATCTATCCACAAAAATAGAAACAGAGAACAATTTCATGGTACCAAGTTTGTTCCATGAGAACGACAAGCTAAAACAGCCCATATAGTCAACAAAATAGTAATGAAAATACCATTCAACTGTCATATCCAACAATTCACAAATGTAGAAATCAATACTGTAAAGAAAAAACAGCGAACTTTCGGCTCCAAGCCATAGATCAGCAGTAAAGTATCATAACGTCTCTGTGATGTTTGTTGTGTATTCCAAACTGAAATTTTAGATGCCCTAGATTGCCACATTACATTAGGATAGATGAGAGCTAGGGGAGACATTATCTCTTGGCTCATCGTAGCCCACCCATCATCGGAGCTGCAAGGGTGTAGGGAGCAGTTCTATGTGAATACTTGACCCGAATAGAGTAGTGGTTTACCTTCAGAAATAGTTCCCACTCTTTATTACGCGCCAAGATTTTGCTACAACAATTATAAATCTGACTTGAATGAGATGAATCCCCCACCCCTATATGATTATAAAGGATTTGTCAATGTTGGAATGAACTCGATTAACCACTCGGTTTCCAAAATTGATCTAACTCGGTTTATGGATGATTGGATTTTTCTTCGTGTCATTTAGATCATCCATGTCTATATGTATCCGAGCTATGCATCAAATCGAATGGATAGCATATACAACAAGGGGGTTGTCCACTGGATAGGGGAAACACATGGATTACTAACATGAGGGAAAGCAATTGAATATGCTAATGCTTGGACTATAATAGACCACCTTGGTTGGACACTAATACAAACCCGTGTATGAGTTTGAGCCAACATTTACATCCACTCTACAGGATCTCCAGAGAACTAACATAATTACTTTTCCATTACTATAAAGGAGGTGTACTAGAATATTGTCTTGGACTTGTTGATTTCACTGTTAAGTTGAACCTAAATGACAAACATAGAGGATCACTAAGCAAGCCACAACACTTTTTAGGAAATCGAATGAGTAGAGATATAATGATGTTAGTTCCTGGAGATCCTATAGAGTGGATGCTTGGTTTCCTATAGGTTCCAAATATTTAGGTTCATCATTAGATTATTCACTATATGAATCATATATGGGGCCCCCAAAACTATGATTATTAATTTCAAATATAACATCCAACTCTTCATGAAATGGATAAATGCATGCATTTTCCATCTCATCATCAAACAAGGCTTTGCCTACAAAATATTCCTCATCAGAATCTCAACAATATGGACGATCTAATTCATATTATTTGAATGAGGTAATACAATAGGAGAATGGGTTCTTTCATAACCAACAACCCAAAGGGTCTCTATCTATAGTTACTGCTTCTTCACCAACTTGAATCCTTCCTCATCAGCTTTCAAACATGGGTTTTCTTCATTGTGCATGCATTTATATTGATCAGCTAATGACAGACCCAATTTGACAGTTTCATCTAACCCGCATTTGACCCATATTGGCTGCTATGGATTCTGAAGTCTAGCCAGTCTAAGCGTTACAATTAGTGGACAAACCCATCACATTTTGGTACACATTAAAATTGGTTTGATTGTTTTTATGTGAGTTATCTCAACAACCGGTTCCCAAATAATCTATTAATCTGAATCTACCCAAATGCGATGCTTAAAGGAGGTTTAGAGAAGGATTCAAGTTCCACCATAGCCATGATAGTGAGAGTTTTTTTTCTCACATGTATGCTCGGTCTGTTGGAGAAGGATGAAAATCGGTCGCTGCCTCGAGCAGGAATGCTGAGCCATGTTTTTTTATAAGCAATAAACTAGAACCTAACCCCTAGATCATTGAAGATCATTATAAAATCCCTAGGTTAGAAAGAAACTCAAACCTAACCCATTATTTTCCAAATTGTAGCGACAACAAGGGTTTGCCAGAATTCTGCCAAATGTTATGGATTTCTTCTTTAAGGTGTTTTATTATAGAAACCTTATATTAGAAAGCAACTTGAACTCTGTCCACATGAACTATATCTCACAAAAGATAACAAGTGTTTAGCCAAGCAACGGTGACGATTCCTGGTATTATGCCTCACAAGTTTGTGATGTTGCAACCTAATGAAACATAATACCAGGAGTTATCACCATTATTAGCCAACACTTATTAGCTATTTTAGAGTTAGTGAATTGAAAGTGGCTAAGTCAACGGAAAAAAGAAAGGTAATAAGTTTGAATAAATAAACTATTTTGATAATTGTACCTACATCTTCCGCTAAATGCATTGCTTGCATGCCTCACCTATCTCAACGTAATATCAACATTATTATTATTGGTATGTCTACCTTCTCTCACTGATATTCTTCTTCCTATTTATTCTCCAAAACAATTATATTATAGGGCCTTTTGGCATGACATTAATTTTTTTTCTACATACCTGTTAATATCATCATGAAACAAAACTGTCCATGAGGATAGAGTTCAAGAACTCTATCCACATGAACTATATCTCACAAAAGAAAACAAGTGTTCATCCAAGAAATGGTGACGATTCGTGGTATTATGCCTCACAAGTTTGTGATGTTGCAACCCCATGAAACATAATACCATGAATCGTCCCCATTATTAGCCAACACTTATTAGCTATTTTAGAGTTAGTGAATTGAAAGTGGCTAAGTCAACGCAAAAATGAAAGGTAATAATTTTGACTAAATAAACTATTTTGATAATTGTACCTACATCTTCTGGTACATGCATTGCTTGCATGCCTCACCTATCTTGATGTACTATCAACATTATTATTATTGTTATGTGTACCTTCTCTCAATGACAGTCTTAGTTTAGGGATGTATTGAGGTTTATACCACATTTGATAGTGTATGCATCCAATACTTGTTAGATACTTGATCACTATCAAGAAACAACTTCAACCCTATCTTGTTAACCTTACTTCATCCAGCTAAAAGCAGTTCACATATTCAGGGAACACAATACTAAGGCTGATAGATTATCCAAAGAAGCATTAACCTTGGCCTCATGCCATTTTCAGTTTACTGAATTCACTGATGTTGAATGTACTGATCAAGGCACTTTCCAGCTTTTCTAGCCCTTAACACTTGAGTATTTTATGTGTTGTTGCTATTGACATCCTTTGGATGATTGAAATGGATTATACCCTCATATTACTGATCTCTCTTGTTTATTGCTTCTTTGGATTAGCTAATTCAGTATTAGACTTGAATTCTCTGTCTGTTGAAGGTTAGTGATGTGGATGTAGTCATGATTCCTAGATTATAGGTGTTACCTTTGAAGGTTTGTCCAGTATTCCTATGAAGTTGGTCAATTGTCATATGTCCGCTGATGATGAACATAGTTGTATCTATTCCATGTGCTTAGCAATACTTGAAGTTGTAACTAAGATACCTTTGATTTCAATGAAATAACAAGGAACTGATATTTTCCCCTGGAAAAAAAAAGTTACTTGATCACTAATATCAATTGATATTCCATCACTCTTATTGGTAACTCCAATTTTTTCACATTTCTAGTAACCTACAAATTCCAAACTCTTTGTTTTCACGGAGTTTTTGTGACGTTATGGGTGCAAAAATAGTGGAGAATGGCATTCTAAGGTTGAAATTTAGCATGCTAAGGAGCACTAATAAAGCTACAACACTTTGTAGTAAATCGAATGAGTAGAGATATAATGTTGTTATATGGCCTTTGTGGTGTAGACAGTTGGTTAGCTTTAGAATTATTCCCTAGTGTGAGTGATATTTGATGTTTCCTTGCCCTTTTTCCATCCCTTGGTTTCATTAAATCATTGAGGAAGGAATGATATAGTTAATTTAAGAGCATTTTGATTTATGTTCATTTAAGAGCCTTTTGGTTCTTTCTAATCACACAAACACACACATATATATCTAATCCATGGTGGTGAAGAGCGGATATTTCACTTGAATGATGTTTGGGTCTTGAAGCAAGTACTAGGTTTTTTTATGTCCTCCAATTTTTTATTTGATGATTTTCTGCCAATTTTCACCTTAGGGTTGAAAATTAATATGGGAAAAAAAGCATCATCAAGACAAGCTAAAAGGAATAAATCAACAAATATTACAGACTGATATAAATGTATTTAAAACATTCTTTTCATTCCTAAATGTGCCAAGTAGCAAATATGGAAATCTTCGCTCTTCACCACCATGGATTAGATATATATATATATATGATTGTTGTAGGTTACCACTGGGAAATATGCCTCTGAAGTGCAGGCTTATGCACTACAGAGTAGTAGTGAAGAGGAAAAAACATTCACTCTACAGCATCTCCAAGAACTCAACATCATTATTTGTCCATTACTGTAAAGGCGATGTACTAGAAGATTTGCATGGACTTGTTGATTTCATCGTGATGTTGAACGTAAATGATGAGAGAGGAGCACTAAGCAAGCTACAACACTTTTTAGGAAATTATATGAATAGAGATATAATGTTTGGAGAAGTCTGCATACATCCTTCACTTGAATGATGTTAATTCTTGGAAATCCTAACATCATTCAAGTGAAGGATGTATGGACACTGCTGCAATATCATGATTTGACCATGAGGTGCTTAGTTGACTGGAAATTGGGTTAGGTAATACTTTTCCATTAATGGACAATCATGAGTCTTATGGTTTATGCTTTGGGTCTTGAAGCAAGTACTAGGTATTTTGATGTCCTCTATTTTTTATTTGAACATTTTATGTCAATTTTCACCGTGTCTGATTTTTTNCATTACTGTAAAGGCATTGTACTAGAAGATTTGCGAGGACTTGTTGATTTCACAGTGAAGTTCAACGCAAATGATAAATAGAGAGGAGCACTAAGCAAGATACAACACTTCATAGTAAATCGAATGAGTAGAGATATAATGTCTACAACATTCTGCATAAATCCTTCACTTGAATGATGCTAGTTCTTGGCGATCATGTATAGTGGATATTTTAACCTCTTCAGTGCTACTTTGTAGTGCATATATATATATATATATATATATATATATATATATANTTACACGATAAGATGACCTTTGTGGTTTAGACAGTTGGTTAGCTTTAGAATAAGCAAATATTACAAACTGATATAAATGTATTTAAAACATTCTTTTCATTCATGAACGTGCCAAGTAGCAGATCTAGAAATGTTCGCTCTTCACCACCATGGATTAGATATATATATGATTGTTGTAGGTTACAACTGGGAAATATGCCTCTGAAGTGCTCACGTATGCACTTCAGAGTAGCACAGAGTTTAAAACATCCATTCTACAGGATCTCCAATAACTCAACATCATTATTTGTCCATTATTGTAAAGGAATTGTACTAGAAGATTTGCGAGGACTTGTTGATTTCACGGAGAAGTTGAACGTAAATGATAAACAGAGAGGAGCACTAAGCAAGCTACAACACTTTGTAGTAAATCGAATGAGTAGAGATATAATGTCTGCAACATTCTGCATACATCCTTCACTTGAATGATGTTAGTTCTTGGCAATCATGTATAGTGGATGTTTTAACCTCTTCAGTGCTACTCTGTAGTGTATATATATATAATCCATGGTGGTGAAGAGCGGACATTTCACTTGAATGATGTTTGGGTCTTGAAGCAAGTACTAGGTATTTTGATGTCCTCGATTTTTTATTTGATCATTTTATGCCGATTTTCATCGTGTCTGATTTTTTTTTGCCCCTCTTACAATTAACAGGATAAGATGACCTTTGTGGTTTAGATAGTTGGTTAGATTTAGAATGATTCCATGGTGTGAATGATATTTGATGTTTCCTTGCCCTTTTTCCATCCCCTTTTTTTTATCAAATCATTGAGGAAGGCATGATATGGTTAATTTAAGAGCCTTTTAATTTGTGGGGTATAGTATTTTTTGGTTATTTCTACTATGGGATTGCCTTAGGGTTTCCTTAGGGTTGAAAATTAGTATGGGAAAACAAGTTAGCGTTTCCTTAGGGTTGAAAGTTAATATGTGAAAAAAAGCATCATCATGAATATACATAGTAGATCGGCATAAAAATTTGTTTCATAGAGAAGTATGGGTGAACAATAGAAGACTACAAGTCAATGATAAGTTAGGGATAGTATTCATTATAAAAGGACCTTTGGTTAGGTAGAACAGGGCATCAATTCATCCTCCATTGGAGTCCTTCAACCATCCATCTCGCTCCCCTTCGTTCGTAGGTCTCAAAATATTTACTTTTGGAACAAAGTACTTATACAGTTCGATCAAAGCCATCAGTTGTGCAACATGTTGAAAGTAAGGATATTGTTTCATGTTTCACTTTTGTTGTCAAAAGGAATACTTAAAAGTTAGGAAGTACCAAATCTAGTCATTATGTGCACATGGACTTAATGTAGGGAGAGAAGTAATGTCTACTTTTTTGTTCTTGAATGGGAGCAATGATGAAACCACAATAGTGGTTTATAGATGGAAATCATGTAATAGCAATCACAGGGCAACTGTCAAACATTGGGAATAATCATTGCACTGACAGGGGTCCATAATGCAGAACAAACTTGGTATTTTAGGGACAACTAGGGTTGTTACTTCTCTTATGCATAGGTCCAGAGATTTTTAGGGTTGTTTTGTGACCTACGGTTGCTAGGAAAGCCACCAAAGACTATTATTTGCTATTGATCTCCTTGAAGAGACTGCCGAGAATCACCTAAAGCACAATCCAACTTGGTTTATAGGGTCTGAAATTAAATGGTATTGGTTTTATTTAGGTTTGTTTACCCCCCTTTGTGGAGAAAGCACCCAAAATTAATGATACTACTATAATTTGTTGTTTAGGAGGTTGGAACAACCCTTATTTATTCCCAAAATGAAGGTTTGAGGCTGTTGGAGTGCCCAGGCCTACTCTTTATGTCCATAATTGTGCCGAGAATTGTTTGTTAATGTCATTTCAACCCTCAAATTCAACCAAACATTTCTCAAAGCCCGTTTTTCCTTTGTTCGTCACTTTTTATAGGGCTATTCATGCCCAGAACTGCCTTTTAACCCTCCAATTTGGCCCAGATTTAGAGGTACGCCTGTTTGGTGATGGATAAGTGCACACGGGTGTCTAAGATGGTGATATAGGGTTGCTTCATACCCTTTTTTACTGCCAAATAGGTTTGTTTGAGCCCAGAATTCATGTGGATGCTACTATAAGGCATATGCATGAGATTTTAAGGTTTCTTTCACCCACATATTTCTCATTTTCATAGCCATAATTGCAAAGACCGCCTCCTATTGCCATTGATCATCGTCTTTTGTTGCTGCAATGTGCCAAGATCTGAAAGTTGGCCTAATTATAGCTGATTTGAGATGCTTTACTATTTGTTGTGACCTTCAAAATGCTCCCAAAGTGCTCAAATTTATCCCTTTGATGCTCATACTTGATTCTAGAGTTGTTTATGCCCATAGGACTACCCAACATTTCTTCTAGTGTGAAATTAAAAATACCAAGTTTGTTCTGGAAGCCCTAAAAAGGGCCAATTCACCTTGGTGTACTAGTTTATTTTTAGAGGAAGGCCTTCTCTCATTATTTGAGGAACATTCACCCTTGGAGACACATGCATAAGGGAAGTGTTCAGCCCTACCAAATGAGAAAGTCATCATTTGAAGCATGCTTACACTCTTTTATACACCATTTCATGAGAGATATTACATGCTTGGAGGTTACTCATTGAGCTGGTCCACTTGGAAGGTTGTTCACATGGTTCATGCCCTATTTTGTGAAGAACGTTTTTGTATTTGGGGGCTGCTTTATAGATTGATTATTGTGCACATGGGTGGCATCTAGGGCCTACAAAGCAAGTTTTTTTTTACTCCAAATAGTGCTATGATGTATAGGAATCCTACAAAGCTAATTGACTCGACAATGAAGTAGGTTTAGAGTCTCGATGTTTATATTTCCAGGTAAATTTTTTTTTGAATTTAAGTCTCATATGTGTGACCTGTGCATTCCCACATTCACTTGGTCAATTTAGTATGGATTGGGACGAATTGACCATTTTGTTACCGATTCATTCAGTCATACCCTGATTTGCTTGGTTCGGTACCAAACTTGTCACTCCAATCGTTTCAAAGGTCGAGTCAGCTCGGTTGGGGGTCAACTCGGTTGACTCAGCCACCTCGGTAGAAACACACTTGATTAAATCTGCAACTATTATTGTTGAAAAGGGGGTAGGACAATAAAAGGAAAAGGAAATGCAAGCAATAAGTGGGAATGGAGAATTGTATGTAACTAAAAGAGGGGCACACATAAGAATTCTTAGGGCATACATTAGATTTTTTTTAATTTCCAGTGTACTATTGTAGGAATGCCACTATGCAAATCAGGCATTGACTTGATAGTCACAATCCCATTAGTAACATAAATTATGGGAGAGATCAGAAAAACATCCCTACACAAATATTAACCGATAAGTATGGTTTTGGTGTTTCATTTGGAGAATAAAATCCTATAACAATAGTTGTTATTATGACTCTTAAAGGGTCCTAGATGAGATCTGTGCACTTTTAGGCCCTTCAACTTTCAAGCAAAAGAAGCCATAAACAACAAGTATGTGCGCCCTATAAAACATGGAAACGATCATAAAACATATTAGGTAAAATGGATAATCATCTATAACATCACAACATCATTCATGGGAAAACTAAAAACCACTTACAACCATCAAAAGTAAGGGTTACAACAACAACGAGTGTAGAGTAAGGAGATAGGAGTGGCCAGGAAAATGAATAATCAGGACAATGTAGAGTGGAAAAGTGACCAACTAGAAGTTTTGAAGAGGAGATTAATCAAGATTCCTTGAAAAAGGAACTCATTTCAAAGATGTTTTTTGATGAAAGCCTGACCAACATACTAACTCCGTATCACTTCTATCCGAAGTAAATGTAGATGAATGCGAAGATATGTTCTTTGAAGGAGATAGTCCATTAAAGGAGAACCTCCAGGTTTTGTACAGACATATATTGGCATAAATTGTAGTGTTATATGTGATGCATATGCATAACATATCGTCTCAAGATTGACAACGTTGAAAGGCCAAAGTACAATGGCCACAAGCATACATATGAAGCTTATGAAGCCTACCCAATCCATGTTAGGAAAAGGAAATGCAAGCAATAAGTGAGAATGGAGACTTGTATGTAACTAAAAGAGGGGAATACATTAGAATTTTTAGGGCTACCAAATGCCCACACCTATTAACCAAACTCATTCTTGACAAGAATTTTCTTTAACAAGTTTTTTGCTTACAAGTCTTTCCAATTTTTTTTGCTTATAAGTCTTTCCACGTTTTTTTGCTGGTATTTTGCTATGCTTATGCCAAAGTTTTGTTCGGCCATGGTGCAGGTAGAACCAAACAGGTATTTGTTAGACCTGTCTTCCTCCAGCGAAGGGATTTTGGGAAGGCTAGAGGAAAGTGAGACATCCAATAGGTCTACATGGGCTAGATCAACTAGATGTCAGAAGATTAGAAGAAAATTCGACAAACGCATGAATTTTTTTCTCCAAGGAGGGGGGTCATGTTCCTATGATGATGAGACAGTGGAAGACATTGACGTGCCCTTAAGGCACCAAAACCTAGTGAAACAATGGGTCCCTAGTGATATTTTTAAAGTAAACACTGATTTTTGTGTGAATGAGAGGATATATAGAATTACACCGTTGTCATTTCATGGATTGGGGTTGTTTTGCATGGATGGCATAAAGGTTGGATACGGTAGATGTACATAATTGATGGAGTATCTTGGACCCTGTTACAACTACAGTGATTTGATGTGCCTGGTCCAATATACACAAAGTATGCATAGATATGGGTTGTCAGCGAATTATATACAATTGAAATACAAAGCTCAAAATAAAGGAGCAATGATGTACATGGACGAAAGGCCAAAAACAAATCGTAATATTGCGGGGTTTATAAACAGTACACAACCAGGGTCTACACTAAAGCAACCCAACTGCATAATCGAGTTGCGTGAAGGAAACCGTGTCTTTGTATGTGCAATTAAATCAATAGTTGTTGGCGAAGAACTACGTATTGATTACAATTTGAATTGTGTAGATACAAACAATGTTAGTATGGTTGTGGTACAACAAATAATTTAACCACCCTTTTATTAATTATTTTAACATCTATAGGACTTTTCATTAGCATATAATTGAAATTATCTACTTTTCATGTTTCCTTATGTAACTTTTAGGATGTTTTTGATGCAGGGTTCTCTCAGGGGCACCTCCATCTCCGTAGATGTTTGTCGACCCAAGTCAAGGCAGCAGGTATACATCGATATTGCCAATGTAATATTAAATTTAGGATGGAAATACAAATATTTTTTATGTATTTTCATTAGTATAATAGGTTCGTTTATATAATATTATCTATTTTCCATGCAGAGTGTTGATCAGGGAATCCAACCGGCTATTGATCAGCCGACTACAGCATCAGGACAACAGCCAAAGATGAATGTAATTTTCGATTTCAAATACTTTAAAATCGTAAACATGTATATCGTGATGCATTATGTTTATTTTGTTATGTATTCTTTCATTTTTATGGTTGCGTTCATGACGGTAATGTTGTCTACCCTTTTTACAGATTGACTGGGTAAAGTCCCCAACTGTTGATCAGACGACTAGAGCCTCTAGGCAACTAGTAAACCTAAATGTAATTCCACATTCTAAATACTTCAAAAATGTACACATATAAAACATGTAGCATAGTGTTTATTTTTGTTCTGTATTTGTTAGCTTTTACATATTGCGTTCATTGTGATAATGTTCTCTACTTTTTTTGTAGGTGGCTGATCGAGGTAAATCCTCATCTACGCATCAGGTGATCCTAGCTGTAATCCCTAATATAATTATTTGCACACACTATTGCTTCAAAGACTAAGCAATTTTTTATATATTTCAATTGCATACAGGGGATTTCATTTATCAAACAGTGTCTCAAAACTCTTTACAGAATGAGGTCTCTCGGTTGATGAGAGATAGTGAAATTAGAGAGTCTGCAGACCCGTTGAGGGTGCTACAAAGGACAAGGAAAAAACAAAATGAGGAACTGATTCATCTGACATTGGCAGTTCCACTAATGTAAGGGATCGAACAAAGGATTCAATTGTTGTTACAACAATGTAAACAAGTGGACGTAAGTTGTCGAATAAAAATGTAAATTCATTTATAAAAAAATTATAATATTTAATTTTATATGTTGTTGAACTTATAATACAATGGTTTGAATTTACAATGCGCTATGGAGATTATCAGTGGTGGTCAAGGCAATGTTGGTCCTAGTGACCAAACCACTCCATGTACACCACATACTGCTCCCATATTGTCCATTGAACAATCGACAACACGCTCTGCGACACCACTGAGGGCAGTGGAGGGTGTAGCCGATGTTGCCCCACCCACAATAGATGTTGCAGAAGAAGGGGTGGATGCAGGGCTAGATAGAGATGTGGAAGCATTTCCTGGATCTTCTCATGTGACTAGCACTGGTTCAATAGTGTGTAAATTTTTGGTGAATGAATAATTGGTTCCAATAAAGATAGAGAGGACTCCAGGTCATTATAGATTGTTCAATTTAGTTTTTATAATTTGTGTCTAATATACTGATAATATTTTCTAATGTTGACTAATGATGGCATTAATGTTTTGCAGGAAATGATATATTTTATAAACATATGAATGATTTGGCCTTAGAGATATTCGGGCCCACCATCCGCACAATGTGGAACAAGTAGCAAAAATCTTTAAAGGATGATCTGACTAATTGCTTGGTTAGTCTGTTCGGAAAAGATACCTTCGATACATCGAAGGTACTACAGAAGGCTGCAAAACATCTGAAGATTGTCCGAGACTAGTATAGGGTTCACCTAGAAAAGAACCCTAGGTATGAGAGCCCTCCAATGATTCCATCTATGGAGTGGAAAGCCCTGGTGGAAGATGGAAAAGAGAAGGGCCTGAGAAAATCAGGAAAGATACCACCAGGTGGAACAAGGAGGTATGCAATACATTCCAAAATGGAGTGGTAAGCCTTATTATTACTAGTTTTTATATCAATTTTTGGTACATCGACTAATTTATTTAAAAACTTAATTAGGCTCTCAGACACATCTAAGGCCACAAAGGAAAGAATTAAAAAAATTGGCCTACACAAGCTTAGGTTTGGTGGTTACTCCAACTTGGCAGCCCGATATGTAAGTATCGCAAAACCCGAATCCACATCCAAATATCATAATGATTATTATTTTTGTTTTGTTCTGACAAAAGGATTTAAAATTAATGACATCATGCAAATATGAAGGCCGACCGGTTCAAAGAATTGCCCAGTGTGGATGACATGAAGCTTGGATTCGAACAGGGCTTTGACACTGTTGTTGAACTCTGAAGAAGCTTGTCTGGGAATACTGCACGATCTTCTACTGATCCATCTGATGCCCAGGTATGTGAAAACTATATAGTTTAACGATAATTTATTAATTCTCATTCTAGTTGTTCCTTATAAATAAATTAACACAAATTATTTATTCCTTTTTGTGCAAGAAAGTAATGATCCCATTCATGTCGAGGATGTAGTTCATGACCAACCAAATGAAGATCATGCTTCTCATCTTGGTAATGAATTTATTAATATGCTACTATTTTTTATAGACCATTGCAAATGATGAACATTAATTCTAATTCTACACAATTCAACTGCAGAACATGTAGCTGCAGATCATAACATGAAATAGGTTGTGCCTGTACGAGATAATGTTGAACATGTTGATGTGCCCATGGAAGGTAAAAACACACATTCGCAATGTTTTTTAAATGAAATACTCGTATTTATCAAAATATAAATATATTAATGAAAGATTTTGGCATTATTGCAGAAATTCATCGCCCCTCGCCTAAAGTTCAACCTTGCGAGCAGACTAATAGGGATACCGATGATTAGATTTCCGAATATGTGACTCTAACTAAATATTTAAAGAGAAGAAAAGTAAAAAGGAAGTGACTAAATTTTTTTTGAGTAATTCTTATTTATAAAAAAAGAAATTTAATGGTTTTTTCCTTTGGTTCATGAATAAATGTTTGAATGAATGCTTTAATGATTTTTTTTCTTTTGCCATTAACTAAATTAATGTTTTAATGAATGAGTTAATGAATGGTTTAATGAATGGTTTTTTAGCTGTTGAATGATTAAATGGTTTAATGAATGATTTAATGAAAGCATCTTTCAACTATTGAGTGAAATAATTTGCAGTAGATGAATTGTTATTTGCATTGTGAAATAGTGAAATAAATTGTTAT
>LPNX010050502.1:465628-475994 GCA_001517045.1 Pseudotsuga menziesii
AGATATTTTGATTTATCATGATAACTAGCCCCTTGGTAATACTTTACCAATACCATATAGCTAGGACAACATAATTAAATGTAGGCATTTCATTACAAGAAATATGATATGCATTTGAGTTTGATGGTAATATGAAAGGTCAAAAGACAGAAAAAGATAGATAGACTTGTGAGGAAAATGGTATCGGAAGCGTTGTTTCCCTATTATTCCGCGTGAGTATATTGTTATTTGCCCCATTTTATCTTTCTCCAGTAGTTTTGTAATTTGTTTCTTAATCTCATATCTTGTTCAACTTTAATGGTTGATTGTGCAGTGGTAAACCTATGTTTATATTTTTGCTTATCCCTGTAGGTTGTGAGTTGGGCATGGTACACATTGGTATTTTCAGTTTCCATTATAACTTTTCACCCCAACATCACTGTGCACTTTATTACTCATAATTGCTAATTTGTTACAGAGTCTTCTTTGTGCAAATCTTTTATTAGGCATTTATATCTTTCTGTATTGCTTCCAATTTATCATCGAGTTTAAAGTGGTCACTTAGAGCAAACACCTCAACTATGGAATACAAAATAAGAATGAATGCATTGATAATTATGGTAACAAAGTATTGAGATCTACTTGAAAAAATAAAGATCTATTTGCTACTTTATTTCTGGAAGGCATTGTTTGAATGGTTAAGTTATAAAAACTGTTTATTTTTGTTGTTTTTAGGCAATCTTCCAGAGCTATCCATGGATTGAAAAGGAGTATCAGTCATTTTCACTGGTTTACAATGATAGATCACTAGATTTGGTATGACATCTTTTCGCTAAAGGAAACATTTTCACATTTGTTGGAAACAGTTTCGAGGTTATTTCCCAAGGAAAATATGTTTTTATTGAAGGAAAGCCCATTTGCAGCCATGAATTTTGGTGGTGTTGATCCTAATCACTTCAAGGGTAAAAATCAATATGCTCCTGTCACTCGAAACGATTACTGGAAGTTATGTAATAGAATCATGTCAGTTTTCCAGGTTTAAGATTGACTGTATTTAAGGATAAACACATGCATACCATGTTCTTTGACGTATGAGTTAATATAGTTACTAGTAGTTATGTCATGGGATTAATCTACTCTAATAAATCGATTTTGCTATTTCCTTCAGTTTGACATGGGAGACTTCCTCATTGATGATCAATCAATAGGTCAACATACAGTCCATCTTATTCAATTGGGCACATGATTGCTTCTTAAGGAATCTTATGAAAATATTGATGGAATTTTATGAACATTTTGGTGCAGGTTTCTATGCTTGAGGTTGTGTTTCTATTGCAAATTCTGGAACTTATTTGCTAGCGGGTCCATCGGTAAAGCATGCATACCTTTTATCTTTTGTAAATTTCTTGTATAAGTTGGTGGTATTTTCAAGGTCTGTGCATGATATGCTATTGTTGTAAAGAATAAGTGTTTCATAGCCACACCAAGGATATAGGGAAGAAAAACCTATTTCAAAATCATAACCAAAAGAGTATTATCATTTAAACCACTTTTCTTTGAAATCAACATTAGTAGACAATTTTATCACCTAGCAAGTGTAAGTATTAACAACCATCATGTATCATCACATAGGCATTATTATCATCATTTAGATTAACTGTAAATACTAATGTATATCAACATGAATTACCAGCTGAGTTAACCATCCTTTTAAGGGTTTATACAAGTACTCCTTAGCCTGAAAAGAATGCTTTTGGAAGGCAGAATTCAATTATATTGTTGATATTTCCCCATAACTCAAATATGACCCTAACTTGGTTGATTTTACAGGTATGTTTGATACACTAGTGGAAAATGAGAGATTAGTGACCAGGAGACCAAAAATTTTGGTCACCATAGTTTTTTTCAAGGGATAAATGACCAAAATTGATAAATTTAAGTGAGCTAAATAAAAAAGATCAAGATAAATGACCACTTCTGGTCACAGTATAAAAACCAACTAAAACCAACCAAGATAAATGACCAAATTTGGTCACGGGATATCTAGACTAAAAATTACCACATAACAATTGATCATTTATTTGGTCATTTTTAGTTGTCACTTCGATAATGAAAAAAATTACAAATTTGACAATGAATTTGTACATTTTACTAAATTCTAACATATATATAGTATATATTTACACGTCCCTATATTAACAAAATTGAATTAATGAAACCCAACTATATGTTAATTTGGACATGACCTTGGCATATAATTATATAAGTTTTTATAAGGCTCGACAAGACTGCCAGTGGAAAAAAACAAAGCAATAAAACATATGGGTGATATAAACAGTGTCGTAATTTGCAAGTTATACTAGTACTACATATGGCTCAAAAGTCCCACGACAATTTGACACGAATAAGTTAAAATCAAAATTTCCGTGGAAAAACAGTTTAAAATTTTGGGAAAAAATGAAAATGTCCCGAATGATCGTCACTATAGCTACAGGCGTTCATCACTATGGCGATGTATATTACATTCAAAGGGGAAAATTTCCAAAGTAACTTTATGTTTATTAAATGAGGATAAAAAGTAAAAGGGGGTCGCAATAAATGTTCAAAATTGAACCCTTCCTATCCCTTCCAAAGGGTTCTAGCCCTTCCCAAAAGTGTAAAGTTAAAATTGACCTTCAAAAAAAATTTAAAATCTGAATTTTACCCTTTCCAATTAAGAAGGGCGTAATTTATATCAACATTTCAAAATAAGGGAAACATTTGAAATCACCCATCCATATAAATTTCTCATTATGTTAAAATTTCTATGGTATAAAGTTAAACTCATCATTCAAAATATTGAAAATATGATAAATTATAATCACTCACTCACTCATGCCATGCACTCACTGCTTAGTTGTGCAAGATGACCACTAATCATTGATTACTACGAGACACTAGCCATCGAGATGTGACTCTGACTCCCGAGACACTTGGGGCTGCAATCTAAAGTGTGACAATGTGTCAATAACCAAGAATATAACAAAAAAGAACTACTAGGCCTGAAATGAGCTCAAAACTTTGTTCCTACTACCTATGTAAACCTCGCTACCAATGCCCACTCTTTTTTCATCAAAATGAAATTCAAAAGGTTGGTTTGATGAATCCTCCTCTATAAGACTTCATTTCTTGCATGAATATCATGGACTCATGACAACTATAAACAATAGTCGATGTCATGCAAATACAAATAATGACGTGTAGCTAAGATCACAAACAATGCAGAGGTTGATTTGTTCATTTCTATAGAGAAGTGTCATTGGGCACACGATATGGAGAAATAATGGTTATTAATAAAATTTAAAAAACAATTGCTTGCTCAAGAATAGTCTTTAATTTCATGGGTGGCATGATCGTGATGTAATCCCCCTCCGTCCTTCCAAATATTGTGGTTTCTCACAACATTTGTCCTCAGCACCACCAAAATACATATAAAAAATACTTTTCTTTACATCCTCTTCCCTTCAAATCCTCATCTCATAGTCATAACTAATGATTATTATGCATTCACATCCTCACCTTATAATAGGAATTGGGTCAAGGCATAGATACAACCATAAGATATTAAATGTGTCAAGACGCAAAGAGTAAGAAACGAGTATAAGTCTTATATTAAATTTACCATATAACTCTTTAATTAACACTATCAACTAACATTTGACATGTTGGATTGTTGTGATGTTCTTATCACTCCTTACCAATGTGATTGCAAGGCATTGTTTGAGGTGAAGTCCATAAATTTGGGTCGTCTTCTTCATTATCATGCCTTTTGGTAAGACAATAAAGAGGGTAGTGATCTACATCGGCATGGAAAATGGTTTTGACATATGCATTAGATGTTTTCATTAAATAATTATATTACTACATGTGACTGCCAATTAACTGAATCATACACTCGTACAAAACACAACAAATTTTAGAGCCATAAGCCCTTAATTACTCACACTTAGAACTTTCTCAAATCTATAAACTTCGTTCGGTATTTTGGTTCAATTTAAAAAGAAGATTTTTGAGACTCAAACATGCAGTGAGTTGCAAGGATTCAATTAACTTGGGCTTGATTCTATTTCCCCTCCATCCCATACATGCATGGTTTCACAACAATTGTTGAACAAAAAAATTTAATGCCCTCACCTCGATTATGCTAGCTTTGCTAACTTGCTTGGTATGTAGGAATTGTTTTTAATGTTTTCTAAGTTGTGTATTATTCTATTTTAGGTGCCCATTCCTTATAATTCTTAGATCTCTCATGCTTGGATTTCACTTGGATGCCTCAATATGGTTAGGATATAGTCTAAGTAACCTTTTTGGATAATGAAATGTGCTCCAACTTAAAAAAAAATACAATAGAAATTGTAAAAATTAATGATACACATATGACAACTTAATGTGTTCAAAATAATTTTTATTGAAAATATATCGTTTTTTCATATAAATATTAAGAGGTGCTCTATTATTAAAAAATGTAAAAATTGAAAAAAAAATATTTTTTACATTTTTTAATGAATAATTTAGTTCATTTATATTTGTTAATTAAAATACAATTAATAAGAAGGGATCCAAAAATAAATGCCCTTCCACTTGAAATACCCACCCTTCACATTTGATCAGTGGTCGCAATAAGTTGAAAAAAAGTCACAAATATTTTTTTTAATAGGATAATTAGAAAAAGATTTAACAAAATAGGTTTTGGAAAGCTCGTGGCTTTGGGGTTTTTGGACTAAAACCCTTGCTGAGAATAGTTTCGGTCCTAGCCAACTATAGGGAGTAGAAACCACTGAGATTTATCATCTGCATACATTGACTAAGTAATTTCCAACTATGGGTGAATTGTTGTGGAGATTCATTGGAGTTTTTGCAAATTTTTGACAATTGGTTGAAGAAGAAAAAAGTTGTGAGTTGATTTGTATACTAGAACCATTGTAGAAGGGCACATTATCTCTAAGAAAGGCGAGTAACATTCCTTGGAAATCTGGGCAATGTAAAAGCAGTGTGGACATCTATTGAAGGGCGAGTTCATCCTTAGGCTAAGTTTCTTCTCTGGGAATTGTACTAACTACTGGTGAGGTAAATTCTAGTGTGTGGCCAAGTTATACCACCGGAGAGCTTCTTTTTGCCTTGAGAGTCAACTTTCTTCCTTGCTGGAGCTGAATATTCATATAAAATTGGCCATTGGACTATGTAGAGGTCGTTTTTAAGGAGCTGGGACTTCTATCTTATTGCTGGGTGCAATCTAGGAGGTCCACACCATCGCTAGGTATGAAATACATCATATTCATCAAATCTGAACTGTTTGAAGAGCTGCTGCAGCAAGACTCCTCATTTCCAGATATGGGCAAGACTGGGCATCATCAATGGCTTCCATACTTGAATGTTAATTCCCAGGCGTGAGTTTAACTTGCAAATCTGAACTTTTATCTTAATTAAAAATGGCATTTGTTTGTGCTCCAAATCCATCAGTTTCAACTTAAATATCAACATCTCTTTCATTGGGTTTTCCCACCAAGAAAATCTCAAAAGTAGGGGACAAATCTGCCATGTTCCCATCTCTACCACTTTCGTTTTCAGCCAATAGAACAAATCACTAACAGGCAAAAGAAGAGGAAGAGCCATGGTTATCTACAAAGTGGCCTTAGAGGAGATAGGCCAGTCCATTGAAGACATACATCTCAAGTCTAAAGTTGGAGACAGAGTCAAAGTGAGAGGACCCTTAAAGGTCTATCAGAGTCAAATATTTTCTGCAGGAAAGTGAGTGGGATAAACCTCTTATTGCAAACAGTTGTAAAAGAATGATTTTGAAATAAATCATTATAATTAATAACATTAGAAAATTGATGTTAATATATTTAAATCTTGTGAACCAATCACTGATATGCTCCACATGGTTTAAGGTTACTTCCCTTGAATGGGTTTTGTTTATGAGGGTTACTTCCCTTGCATGGGTTTTGTTTATGAGGGCATGAATTGATAGGCTTATGGTTGAGGGATAAAAAATTTATTACAATGTTCTTGGTTCATGGTTTTTATGATGTTGGGATAAATTGCTCAATTACTTATTCAAAATCAATTAAACTTAGGGGTTGGAAGCTAGAGAAAAGGTAGGAGGAACATAGGCTCCTGCTCTTTAAATGCGATAGTTCTATTGAGAGGCTTATGGATGAGGGATAAAAATGTATTGCAGTTTTCTTAGTTCATGGTTTTTATGATGTTGGGATAAATTTCTCATCTTCTAGCAGCTGTTGTAAATATTTTAACAAAAGAAGATGGAGTTGATTGATGGATAGGTATTTTCACTTCTTAAGATATATCGACATTCATGAATGAAGAATTCTTTGTTCCCCATTTTTCATGATTTTAATTTTTGGTACAAGTTTCTTGTTACATTGAAGGATTTTCTTTATGGAGATGTACCCCTAAAAACTTTTGTTTCTTATAAACTTGTTGACCTATAAAACCGGTTTTTAAAAACCACTTTTTTGTTGACCTGTCCTTGCATTTACTGCCACAACATATGACTCGGTCGTGTTGATGTGTTGGGAATTTTGTCTAATAATGGCCCATCCACCTCTCCTCCTTTTGACTTTGAAACTTAGATTCCTAGATGATAACACTGTCACCTGTCTTTTATTAGGCACTTCTCTTAGTATTCCTTCCACCTATCCTCATTTTGACTTTTCAAGTTAGATTCCAAATTTCTAGATCTGGATTTTACTAAAAAAAGGTGAATACGTGCCTGTAAAATTCGATGCACTAAAAGCAATGGAAAAATGTGTCATCTACGACTTCAAATTTCTCCTTGGTATTGCACAAATTGGGAATACTTCATTGAACAAATATAAATTGTTGTAGATGCCTTTCAGTAGATAAAATAAAAGAAGCAACTGATGAGTTCGAGGAAATGTTGAAAATGCAAAAAGATACATCTAATCAAATGCATTACGAGACTTTTGCCAAGAAACATGATATTAAGAGGGAAGTACATAGGCATGAAAAATGGAAAAATACACATGGTAGAGGTGAGAATAAGAAAAATCCTGCTACATGTCCCTGATATCGTATGATAAGAAAGACATGAAGATGCTCAATTCAGTTCAAGTTGGGCTTAAAAATCATAGTTCATTAGTAGCTGGACTTTAGTGTAGGGAATAAATATTTCATGGAGGGGAGGCTAATAGAAATTTGATACTGGTGGTACAGGGTGTCACTGATCCTATACTATACATTGGAATATTATTTAGCATGTTTGCATGTCATGTTGAAGATCACTATTTGTACTGGTACAATTTAGTCTTTTACCTTTGATTCTATAGGGAAGATAATGTTGGAGCTAGCCATGGAAGTAGCTGCACTGATTGAATTTGTGGCCTTCTTGAGTCGTACTTTGATTTGTAATATTGTGCACTTATCATCCTTCTTACTTTGGCATCCTAAATTATCACCATTGTGGTGCACCCAATTCATGGTATGGTGTTCCTGGCAGTGCTGCTCATGATTTCGAAAATGTGGTTAGGGAGCATGTCTATGATCTAGAATTGCTCTCAGATGAAGTAGATGGCATAGTGTATGATTTTCTTATAGGGAAGACAACAATGTTCCCTCCAAATGTGTTATCTAAACATATAGTTCCTATTTTCAAAGCTGTGCAAAAACCCGATGAGTTTTCCATCACTTTCCATGGATCTTATGATCCAAGCTTTAGTCATGGTAGGAGATGTTTTCATTTGTTTACGTATCTTGCTAGTGTTTGTTTCTTTGTTATTTTCTGACAAATACACTACCTCCATTGAGTTCTAATAGTCCATGGACAATGGCAACTCTTATTAGTAGTCAGATAGACTATTGGATTGTTGTCTCAAGATTCAATTATGGAGAGGCTATGAACTTTGCTTTTATTGACTGGCTTCCATTTGGAGTGGAAACATGTAAAATCTATGAGTTTATTAACAGGGTGGCGCTTTTATCTCATGAGGAATTACTGTGTAAAGAACCAATGAATATTTCCAAGACTACGGTTTTCTGAAGAGAGAAGGCATTCTTCTTTATCCATGGAAGCTGCAGGGAAACTATTTTTGAAGGTTACAACATCAGATGATTTGGTCACTAAAGAAACTAGGAGCACAAGCAATTATTTTACTTGGACACATGAGCACCTACCGTTGTTGTCTCTGCAAGTGCTTATGTCACTACTACATTTCGACCCAAAATCCAACGGCCGTCATGTCGGATTTTCGACACTTTTCTATCGCATGTATGACACTTTGATTTTTTCTTAAGCGTCGGACACGTGGCATCGGTTATCCGACACCTACCTAACTGTCGGTTAAGCGACACTTAACTAACCGTCGGTTAAATGTCAACCGTCGGATAAGCGACAGGTATAACCGTCGCTTAAACCATTGCTTTAGAGAGTAAGCATCGCAAAAATGACAGATAGAGTTGTCGCTTAAGCGACGGATATCATCACAAGGCGTCGCAAAAACGACAGATATAGCCGTCGATTAAGCGACGGAGATGAAGAAGAGGCGTCGCATTTGCGACAGATAGATCTGATTTTTAAGCGCCACGTATTACCAATAACCGTCTCATTTGCGACAGATAGCATGACAACGCGTCGCAAAAACGACAGATATAGCTGTCGCTTAAGCAACGGCAGTGAATTTTAAAAATATATATATATATATATATATTAAATATTTATAAGCCCCCAACCTGCTAGAATATCAACAAGTTGGAAGCATTGTTTATGTTATTGAATACATTATTTACTTGTCATATTGCTAAAGTATATTTCATTTCAAGTCTCTCATGGAATGAACGTGGTAACCGCAGTTATAACTTGTAGCATCTTTTGATCTACTACAAGTTGTAAGTATTAAAGCTTTCATTACTTTATATTTTGTTTATACTTAAGTGGTTTTATAAAGTATTGGGAGACCTCCTTGGCCTTAGAGAGTTGGGCCTAAAGTGAGAGGATAATCGTGTTGAGGTTACAGTGATACATCTCCTTTGTTATCCCAAGGTTTTATGCGTGGGTTGGGATGCCATTGTTGCACGACCAACCATTATGCCCTTCATCAATTCGGTAAATGGATTGTGTATACAACCCTACCAGGGATCAAATTTGAAGTACAGGGTCCCATTTCGCTTTGAAGGGTTAGTAGATAGTGAGCCCTTCAATGCTGATATGCAAAAATAAATCATTCTTTTCATTTGAAAATGTAACAGTAAATCCATGGGTCATTATTGTTTTTAATGGATTTTTATTAAATGTTATTAAAGTTGTAATTTAAAAAAAAATCAAACTTATCTAGTAATCAAGATTTTATCTTAGTTAAATTTTATAGATAAATTCATAAATTCTTAGAGCCAAGATTAAGATATCTTAATTAAATTTTATAGATAAATTCATAAATTCTTAAAGCCAAAGAAAATATTTCATGGTTAGAGGGTTACACGTTACAATTTATAGTTCTCGAGGAAAAGTAAACAGAACTGTGAACAATACTGCAGTTATACATAGAATTGTTCTCAGCACACAACAATACTGCCTATCTCAACTTCCCTGAATCAGATTATAGGAAGTGTAAAATTTCAATATAATAAACGAATCCATGATTACTTTCAAAAGATATGATGTTCAAAAGGAAACTTATGATCCCTCAACAGAGGTTCCACACTTGATGCTCTGATCTAGTAAATCTTCTTTCTTGCCTTCATCCAGTTCTTTTGGAACAATGTCATCATTGTTCAGTGCACACCATGTCAGGCCCTTTCCAATACCATTATCATTTTTATTCTTAGAGGCGTCAAGCATTATCTCAAAATCTGAATCTTACCTTGAAGTGAAGTGGTCATTATCAGATGCAGAATGGCTTTCTGCTGTACTTGAATGCCTTTCAGAAAGTTTACTATCTTCTTTCCATTCTATATTTCCATTTTCTTTTAATTCAGATTCAATAGAGGCAGTTGAAAGTACAGATGCGTTCTCAGAAGAGCTAACCAAAGGATCAAATATGTTAGATGAAACAGAACTTGTCTTGCTGCTTTCATGTGAAAGGTCAAATTTAACTTTTGTTAGTTCACTCTCTGGCTCTTTGGAACCTGTAAACTGAGAAGTCATCTTCTGTGTGACGCCTCTGATTTCAAGGCACATATCCTGATTTTTCTCCATCTTCGTATCGAATGAATCTGTAACCTTTACCTGCTTCCATCAACCAATAAATAGTTACAATCTAGTTCACTCTCTGTCTCTTTGGAACCTGTAAACTGAGAAGTCATCTTCTGTGTGATGCCTCTGATTTCAAGGCACATATCCTGATTTTTCTCCATCTTCGTATCGAATGAATCT
>LPNX010050508.1:0-15524 GCA_001517045.1 Pseudotsuga menziesii
ACTTTTCAGGATAACCTCAGGGAAAGAAATAGAACCCACTGATGATGATAAGAAAATTAAATGGGAAAATAGATGTGATGAAGCTTGTGGATTGATTGGAATGTCAATCTCTATTGATTTGCGATTCCACATATCTAGAATTGATGAACCTGATAAAGCTTGGAAAAAGTTGGAATCTGTGTTTGGTAAACACAATAAAATTTGGGGTCATCAACTTGAGAATGAGTTGCTTTCCTTGAATCCAAATGATTTTTCATGCATTCAAGACTATTTATCTAAGTATAAAAATCTTAGACTATTATGTGCAGAATGCAAGATTAAGAAAGAAGACAAACAATGTATTTATCATATTCTTTCAAAACTTGGACCTGCATATTCTGTTTTTGTATCTACATTCTACTCCATGAAAGAATCCTTGACTGCAGCTAGCTATCAAGAGCCTAGCCTTGAATCATTTTGTGATTCCTTAATTAGAGAGCAAGATAAGCTCATTCATCTTGGAATAATTAACAATGCAGATACATCTGAGAAAGCCTTATTGTCCCAACAGAAAGAAAAGTCCAAGCCTCCCAAGAAACAAAATTTTCGCAATAATAAGCAAAACAACAAGGGTCCCAAACTCTCTCAGTCATATCCTTCTTTAAAAAATGACAAAGGATCCAAGCAAAAAGGAAAGAAGACTGAGCGTCATTGCATTTTTTGTGGGAAAGATAATCATGATGAATCTAAGTGTTTTAAGAAGATGGCAGCCTTGGAAGCAGCAATGAAGAAGCACCACATCATCCTAGATTCGTATTCAGAATCTAACTCTCATGGACATGCACTTTGTGCTTTTGGTTACGCTTATACTGCATCTTCTTCTTCTACTTCAAATGAATGGCTCATTGATTCTGGAGCATCTTATCATAAGGCTAAGGATCAAGCCATCTTTTCTACTATGCATGAATGTAACACCAAACAAATATTTGTTGGTGATGATAGATCTCTAAGTGTTGTAGGATCTGGAACAGTTCCAGTAGAAAATGGTCATTTCAGTGATGTACTATGTGTTCCACAAATTTTCTGCAATTTGTTATCAGTCTATCAAATCACTCATTCAGGTGAAGGTAAAACTGTGACTTTTACACCTCACCAAGTTGTAATCAAGGATTTTAAAAATCCTCAAAATGTCCTTGCTACTGGAACTGTTCATGATATTACCAAGTTGTACAAATTTAACAACTTTGGGTCATCACCTTTTCCTTCAGTTTTTGTTGCTCATAGTGATAACTTGAGCAAACTTTGGCATGAGCGATTTGGTCACTTAAATTATCGCTCATTGCAACAACTATGTAAAGACAATATGGTGACTGGTCTTCCAATGGTATCTTGCAAGAATGGTGTTTGTTTCGGTTATGTACTCGAAAAACATCATCAGGACAATTTTGACAAACGTGCCTCTTGGCACGCCTTGGTTCCTTTGGAGCTTGTGCATAGTGACTTGTGTGGTCCTCTTCCATCTGCTTCCTTTTCTGGTTTCAAATATTTCTTAACTTTCATTGATGACTACTCCAGACGTACTTGGGTTTACTTCCTAAAACTTAAGAGCGAAGTATTTAACATGTTCTTAGCCTATAAGGCCCTTGTTGAAAAACAATCTGGTCATCAAATTATTAAGTTAAGATATGACAATGGAGGAGAATATGTTAACAACAAGTTCACTTATTTTTGGACTGAACAAAGAATCCAACAACAACACACTGTTCCATATACACCACAACAAAATGGTGTAGCTGAACGGAAGAACCGCACTTTAAAATAAATGGCTAATTGTATGATCCAATCTAAGGGACTAAGTTTTCAATATTGGGTTGAGGCCATAAATTGTGCAAATTACATAGTTAATCGCACACCCACTAAAGTTTTACAGGGTATAACACCGGAAGAAGTATGGAGTAAAATTAAACCAGATGTAAGTCACTTTCATGTGTTTGGTTGTGAAGCACGGGCTCACATTCCGGATAAAAAACGGAAAGCATTGTAGCCTAAAAGTGAAAAGTGCATATTTGTTGGATATTCTGAAGATGTAAAAGGTTATAGACTTCTTCAGCCACATTCTCATGATATAATCATTAGAAGAGATGTTAAATTTGATGAGAATCTCTTGCCCTGCGAGCCTAACTTGGCGGGTGTGCCATCTTTGGCCTACGAGCCTGATTCGACGATTGTGCCTTCTTCTTCTTATTCTTCCTTGACAGGTTTCCAACTCCAGTTTCTGATGATGACAGTGAGGATGAAAATCCACCTTCGCCTGTTCATGTTCCTCCAATTGCACCAGCACCAATACTTCCTCGATGGGTCCGTTCAACATGTGAAGCAGCTGGCGATCTTGTCGGTGATCCTAGAGATCAACGTCGAACACGTTCTCAGTTTCAACGAGCCTCTTCTCTTTTGGATCAAGTTTCCGAGAATCATGATCCAGAAAATTTTGCAGAAGCTTTAGGAAATCTAGATTGGGATGCAGCTATGGATGAAGAATATCGTTCCTTAATGGCAAATGATACTTGGAATCTTGTTCCTCTTCCAAAAGGAAGAAAATTTGTCAGATGTAAATGGGTTTACAGAACTAAGTATGCATTAGATGGAAGTGTTGAAATACTTAAGGCAAGGTTAGTTGCCAAAGGTTTTTCCCAAGTTGAAGGGATTGACTACAATGAAACCTTTGCCCCTGTAGCAAAAATTATTTCCATCCGCCTTGTTATTTCCCTTGCAGCCTTACATAACTGGGAAGTCCATCAAATGGATGTCAAGTCTGTCTTCTTATATGGTGATTTACATGAGGAAATTTACATGGAACAACCTCCTGGATATGTTTAGAATAACTCTAGCCTTGTTTGTCTCCTTAAGAAATCCTTATATGGCCTTAACCAAGCTCCTAAAGCTTGGTATGCCAAAATGGATAGCTTTCTCCTTGACATTGGTTTTTCTAGATGCCATTCTGACCCCAATGTATATACCAAGAAAGTAGGAAACCATCTCATCATACTTGTTCTTTATGTTGATGATCTTATCCTTATTGGTAGTGACCCTAAACTTATAACCCATGTGAAATCCAGTCTTAAGCAAACTTTTGAAATGTCAGACTTAGGACATTTGCATTGTTTTCTTGGTCTTCAAGTCTTGCAAACCAAAGAAGGAATCTTTCTTTCCCAGTCTAAGTATGCTTGTGACCTTTTTCGTCGCTTCCACATGGAAGATTGTAAACCAGCCCCTTCTCCCTTCTAGTATGGAGTCAAAATTTATGCCACTTGTACTTCCCCTGAAGTAGATGCCACCTTGTATCATCAGCTTGTTGGTAGTATTTTATACTTGACTCATCCCTGTCCTGACCTTTCCTTTGCCGTTGGTCGTGTTGCCTGTTATATGCAAACTCCTCATGAAAGTCACTCGAAAGCAGAAAAAAAAATACTTCGATATATTCAAGGTACAATTCAATTTGGGATTCATTACAATACATGGGGGAAACCTTTGTTGGTTGGTTTCACTGATTCAGATTGGGCCGGTGATCCTGATGATCGAAAGTCTATTGCAGGTTATGTTTTCGGTCTGGGATCTGGACCTGTCACTTGGGCTTGTAAGAAACAACAAGCTCTTGTTCTTTCTTCAGCAGAAGCATAATATCGATCCATAGTTAATTCCAGTCAGGAAGCTTTATGGCTTCGACAGATCCTTTCAGAGTTTGGATTCGAGCAGTAGCAGCCTACTCCACTTTGGTGCAAAAATCAAAGTGCCATCAAGCTTGCCAAAGATCCAGTTCTACATCAGCACAACAAACACATTGAGCTACACATGCACTTCATCGGAAATCTTGTTCATGATCATGTTATTGAAGTGCTCTATTGCCCTACAGATGATCAAGTTGCAGACATCTTCACCAAGTCTCTTACAGAAGCGAGTTTTCTAAACTTCGGTCTATGTTAGGAGTTCAGGAATGTGTCCTTAAGGGGGGATAGGATCTAATGCCTCCTTCCTTCTCCTAATAGTGTCACTTTTGTAAATCCTTCAATCCTATCCCAAGTTGTTCTTAAGGGGGGATGTTAGGATATTTAGACACTTAGGAGTTAGTTAAGATCAACTTGTGTAATATATCCATTAGGTAAAAGTGTGTTTCTTTAGTATGCATTAGTATGCATTTGTAAATATTCTAATCTGACGGTCACGATATGTTCTAGACATAGAGTGATCCAATGGTTCGACTTATTTTAGATCATACCTACCATTGATCTATGGCTTAACACCCGATTGGTCTATGATCTCTATTTAAAGAGCATAGAGGGTCCTTGGCTAGTTGATCGATTATGAGAAGCTCATGTAACTTTCTTTCTTTTGCATAATAAATTGCTCCAAGTAGCTATTTGGCTGGGGCCGTGGACTGTTTCCCTCTCGAGTGTTTTAACCACGTGACAAACATCGATGTGTTGATTTGTGATCTATTTGTGTGAAGTGGTATCTGAAGTTGTTTGGTCTTTTGGGAGTACCTTGTGTACCAAAATAGAAACTAGGGTTTTGCTCAGTAAGTGAATGTCCAAATTCTGCACATGGGGGTCAAATTCGCATATTGCTCGACTGTGAAGGTGTGGCTAGTGTTCCCACATAAAACATACCTAAAAATGCTTGCATGACCAATCAGAATCCCTTTTTAATGTACGGTTTCCATTCTATGCCTCGGGTAGGGATTCAACAGGTGTTCGTGAAAGCCTGTAGGAGGTGGGATTCAACATGCCATAGAATCATGACCATTGCTCGAATCGATGAACTATCGGCTCCGTTGGATTCAAGACATCGGGATAGTTCTAGGGAGGCCCTCTAATCTGGTTCCATGGATATGAGACCATTTTTTCGGTCAATTTTGGAAAGTAGGGTTTTGCTCAGTAAGTGAATGTGAAATTTTTGCACATGGGGGTCAAATTCGCATATTGCTCGACTGTGAAGGTGTGTCTAGCGTTGCCACATAACACATGCCTAAACAAACTTACACGATCCACCGAAAGCCCTTTTTGATGCACGGTTTCCATTCTATGCCCCGAGTAGGGATTCAACAGGTGTCCGTGAAAGCGTGTAGGAGGTGGGATTCAATGTGCCATAGAATCATGAACGTTGCTCAAATCGATGAACCATCAGCTTCGTTGGATTCATGACATCTAGATAGTGCTAGGGTGGCCCTCTAATCTGGGTCCATGGACAAGTGATCATTTTCTTTGGTCAATTTTGGAAACTAGGATTTTGCTCAGTAAGTGAATGTCCAATTTCTACACATAGGGGTCGGCTTTGCAAATTCCTCAACCGTGAACATGTGGATAGTGTTCCCACATGGAACCTACCTAAACACGCTTGGACGACCCACCAAAATCTCTTTTTTATGCACGATTTCCATTCTATGCCCCGGTTAGGGATTCAAGAGGTGTCTGTGAAAGCCTGTAGGAGGTGAGATTCAACGTTTCATAGATTGATGACCGTTTTTCGGATCGACGAACCGTTGGATCCGTTAGATTCAGGACATTGGGATAATGCTAGAGTGGCCCTGTACTCTGGGTCCATGGACAAGGGATCATTTTTTCTGTCAATTTTGGAAACTAGGGTTTCGCTTAGTAAGTGAATGTGAAATTTTTGCACATAGAGGTCAGCTTAAAGGTGATTGTAGATCTTCCCCTCTTGAACAAATACTTGTTGCAAACTATTATTCCATGTGCAACTATCGAGAATTATGTTACCTGTTGTGAGGTGTTGATCAAGACTTATTTCCCATCATTATCAAGCAAGAAATATTCTTTGTTTTTGTTTTAATCAAGGTGAAAGGAGTTGTCAATCTCTATGTGGAGGTGAATTAATCTTAGGATATCATATCATTCATGGGACTAGAAACTCGAAAGAAGGTTGTTTCCCATATTAAGTTAGCTAGGTCATCCAAGAGATGTGAGCATTTGTACGATGAAATGCAGGAGGAGACAATGCCATTATGTCAGTAACCATGTAATGGAACATGCTTATGTTTAGAAACAAGTGGCCAACCTATTATGCCATTATTACAAAATATATATATCTTCACTCTACGAATGCTTTGAATAATACTCCATAAACATGAATTTGTAAAACAAGATTCAGAATAGTACTTCTCTAATCAATTTAAAGTATAATAAAATCACATATAAATTTCATCTCTTTCAAAGTTGTTACTCGAGGCCATTCATCAAATTCCATGTACATTAACAAAATGATAAAATAATGTGCAGGACATACATAATGTGTAGGATATAGTCATAACCATTATTTTGAATCAACCTTATAATACTCGGATACTTTTAGGTTTGATGTGTATCCCATGTATTCGTTAGATGAAAGACATCATGCCAAACACTAATTTTATTCATGTAGACCATACAGGTGCATCACTTAGGTGTGTCAAATTCGTGCATCCTTTAAAAGTTTGTTAGGTCGTTATGTGGGTAAGGTGCTTTTGTATTCCTCCAAGTTGGATCAGTTGCTTAGCTGCGCTGGGTGCTTATGTGTATTAGGTATGTTCCATATTTGTGAATAAAATTTGACATTGTTAATAGAACATTCTATATGCAATTGGATTGTGGTAAAAAACAATTAAAAAGTACATTTGTTTCATTAGGTAATATTGTAATTGTGCATTGTTCTCAAATTTATAACTGATATATCCATGTAATCGTAAAATCTATAAAAAATTTGGGAACATTACACATAGAAACATTCTTGGCCACACATGTATAATCACACTTAAAAGACTGAACCATGAAGATCTCAAGAGCCTTGATATGAAATATTTTTTTATATCATGAAAGTTATAATACAAAAATAGAAGTCCATCTATGGCCTATCAATGTACATGTATCAAAAACATATTTTATGTACATGTGCAAACCATGGGGACTTCACTTAGTGAACCTCTCACATAGCACGTGTGATTGTGGGATATTAAAGAATACCCTTAATTTCAAGAGATATTGACCCAAACTCTTTTTTTTGAAACCCCCTCCCAATACTTAAAACCTCCTCCCCACCCCTTTTTATAGTTCAATCCTTATAAACCACCCTACCCACCCCCACCTTAAACTCCTCATCCCCCCAATACCTGCAATATTTTGGTTTGATTTTTGATAATTTTAAAACCCACAATATGAACTAACATGACAGTATATTGGTCAACAAGTGAAGCCATCGTGGTGCAAACAAAAGTACATCTGTCCTGGACCGCGCCCCTATACTCTAACTCCGTATTGTACATAAAAATACATATTTGTCCTGGACTAACACATCAAAAATCTAACTTTCTCTTGTTTTTCCCGGACCCTAATGATTTTCGGCTCTTTCTATGACCACTGTGCATCTCTGGCGACTGCAAATCAATGACAATATTTCTTGATCAAGTAACTGAACTAGTACTGACTAGTAATAACAGAGTTTGAAAATTTAAAATATGACTCAATTGTAAATAAAACAAAGACTCACTGCATCTGTCAGGGGGTGTAGGTGCCTCTAGTGTCGAGGGTATAGGTGCCTCTGGTGTCCTCCTCCTTGCAAAGAGTCTCTCTGCAATGCTTCTCTGTGAATAAAAAAAAATATGTCAATTATCTCAAGAATTATCAACATGTACATGAATGAGAAAGTACTAATCAATTATGTAAAAAATGAACATCTCACTGAAAAAACCATTTCTAGGGGATTACATTGGGACTCTTCAGTAGTAAGAGGAGTCGTAGGTTGAACATCAACCTCAATTGCATGCACTAATGGACCAGGGTGTGGCTACATTCACCAAATGATAAAATAGTTAGACATCGTTCATGTCCATAAACAATACAAATGAAATGTACTATTACAAATATTCAAGTAAATGTACCTCAGTGTGACTTATCCCTATTGTAGATGCAACATTTACCATAGCATCAACAATCTCACTAAGGTCTGGCATGGATGACTCTACATCTTGATGCTATAAACATGCGAAAATAACATTAAGAAAAACCACTTGTGAAGTGAATTCATAGCTAACCAACAACTGCCATTGAAAATGTGTACATTACTGTGGGATGAGTAGGTTGATCCTCATGCACACCCACTTTTTTCAAGGAAGAGGGTCGTCTGGTGTAAACAACCCCCTTATCTATGTTTTGACTATGGGGAGATCCAAATCAAAGAGGCGGTGCAGGGATCTTCGATGATGTATGCAGTCATAAAGTGTTACCATAGTTAGACATGGATTTGAATGGATGGAATAATATGTACTGAAAAACTAACATTTTGTAATATACTTACCCCTTCTTGGGACATATCTCCCCCATGGGAGTGACCGCTTCCATCAATTTCTTGCCCCTCTTCAGATGCTAATAGCATCTGCAAGTTTAAAAATTATAAATATTAGTGATCTATAAAGGAGTGTATAGTAAGAAATTTAAATAATTCGAACAAGATTAAGTCATAACCCATGTACTTACATTCTTAAAGTAATCGTAAATTCCACCTTGGACTATGTCGTTGATATCAACATCTCCAACATCACGTTTTAAGTGGGGTTCCTGCAACTTCAAAAATTGTAAATTCTAGACAATTTAATAAATTAATCAAGACTAACACATGCATTAACAAAATGACAAATGTTTAAATATTACCTCAATGGTGGTTGTTTGGGCCTTGGGTACAACCACACTGGGTGCAGTACCACCCCCATGAGAGGCATCAATCTCTTGCAAGAGTAAATATTGCATATATTATGAATCTTTAAATATGTTACATATAGTATGGAAAAATTAAAAATTGAACAATAACATAGTTTTAAAAAAATATCCTTACCTGACCACCAGTCATCGTAGTGGTACCATGTCTTGGTCCAGGACCATAACAGGGTCCCCTACACGATGTGAAGACACGTGGCTCACTTTGAGGCACATGGGATGTTAGTCTATCCCGACCAATAGATGTCCCTCCACCACCATAAGCTGGTGGTTGTACACCAGCAGAGGAAGAGAGCACTCTCTGGTCAATAGTGGTCGTGTGTCGAGAGACCATCTTAGCTAGAGTAAAAAATGCCTCCTGTGTCTGGGAAACCATGTCATGTGCAAGAGGGATGTCTACCCTCGGTAGTTGGGCACGAGGTGCAGGTATTTGTGGATTGGCATCTCTATGCCTAGAATTGGGTCGGTGTTGGGGCATCACCCTACCAACTCCCTGGAAGCCCAACATGTCAAAATAATTGACATGTTTCCCCATCACAAACTCTGCATACAATTTTCGGAGGAAGTACAACGGTACTTCCCTATTGTTATGAGGAGGAATGTCAAAAACCATGTACCACCTATCCATCCAATTGTCTCTGATGGTTGGAAAGGTGCACCACTCAATAGAAATATGTGGCCTGTTGATCTCTGGAATGTCATCCATCCCAGGCAGTCTAAACAATGAATAGATGTGTTGTTTTGTTATTTTAAGTTTTTTTACCTCGTTGTAACGTAAACGATCAGCATATTGTTGTCTTTTCCTCTCCCTATAAGATGCGATGTTATACAAAGAATCATTCGATCTTGTGATCGTATCAACAATAAACAACAAATAATTTGACAAGGAGCGGCGGAGCTCATCTCCACCCCTCCAAGCAGAACCAATCTCTCTCAAATGGGCAATAACCATCAGTATCTCTGCATTGTTATCCATAGTAGCCACTGCAATCATAAATACAAATAAAATATCATTAGAAATATAAACACATGATATAATGACATATCTAAGCATTGAAAAATGTATAACTAATGTACGACAAATAAAAACATAAACTAAATCTATCATGTAAATTTAAAAATTGATCTTGAATTTTACAGTAAAGAATAAACATTTAACATTTTTTCATTTCATATTTATGTCCTAAATTCAAGTATTAATTCCAATTTTTAAGTATGCATGTGTACATAAAGTGTCTTGAGTGCATATGTTGATTGCAAAGCTCCTCTAGCTTATTTTAAGGCTTGGATTATGAAGTTTCATCGAAATTGTGAGGTGCTACCTATTTCCTTTGCAGGACTAACTCCCAGATTGCGGGTAGAGGCAACAACTAGACCCTAGAATAGGTGGCATAATGTGCTGTTGATGAATAAAATCCTAGTATAGGAAACAATTTTGTTAGATATGTAATTATTTGTTGTAGCGTGATGTTTTTTGGACTCCAAAGTCTATTTAGCATATCTTTATGGATTTTATGGTTGCAAGGGTTCTACTAGATTAAATCATGTATGATAGTATGTGATTGGCATGTTTAATCAAATACATCAACCTACCTATGTATCTTCACTTTCACAGAGTCTATTGTTGAACTTTGTTGTCTTGACCTTAACCAAAAAGTACCCTTCGTTCAAGACAAAATATTTGTTAAAAGCATGGGAAGCTTCTATACCTTATTTTAACACTTGGATTAGGAAGTTTCATCAAAACTATAAGGTGTTTATTGATTTCCTTGGAAGACCAACTTTGATATTTCGGATAGAGGCAAGGAATTTACCATGTTTGTTTATGTATTTTAGGGGAATATATGCAAGCTTGCAACATAATTGACAAACTTTGCATATTTGTTAATTTTGGTAATTTGGATTCACAATGATGCTTGCGAATATACATATATGCAAATAGTGAAGTTCGTTTGGTTTTTATGAGTTAATTGGGGTTTTGGTTTACATTGGGCATGTAAATTACTTATGCAAATTTGCAATGTGCTTGACAAACTTTGCATATTTGTGGATTTTGGTATGGATTCACAAGGATGCTTGTGAATATGCATATGGAAATAGTGAAATTCATTTGTTTTTTGAGTTAATTGGGGTTTTGGTTTCCATTGGGCATGGGAATTTTGGGTATGAATTTTGGTAAATAATCAAAATGATTTACTTTTTATGATTAAATTGGGGAATTGGTTTCCATTGGCCAATTACATTGGGGTTTTTGTTTCCATTGGCCATAATTTAATTTATTTTGGTCTAATTTTTCAATTTAGGGAAAATAAATTAATGAACAAAGAGAAAAAAACATGAAAAGAAACAAGGAAAATACCTCACAAATAGGAGGTTGATCCAAAGGTGGAGATGGAAGGCTTTGGCACACCCAAAAACGCTTTTGCCTAGTCGAGATTTGCTCCAAAGAACTCCAATAGTCATGCGATGTGGCAAAAAAGATGTGCTCGGCCTATTTAAAAAAAATAGGCTTTCCAAAACACGTGCACAATTTTGTTCACTAAAACGGAGGCACGATTTTCTTGAATAAAACGAAGGCGCGATTTGCTTAAATAAAACGAAGGTGCGATTTGGTTTACTATCCTAATTGGCATGCCTGTTGGTAGCCTTGGGACTAGGCTTGGCAGGTTCGGGATTGCTTGGGATGATTTCTTTTTTTTTGGATCAAGAGTGATTGACTTCACTCCACCATTGCATGTAAAAGGTCCCTCAACCTCTTGCACACACCCTGAGGTGGTAAAAAGATGCGATTCTTGCAAAATTGAGATTATGATTATTACTTTCTTAAAGTTATGGCACTTCAAATAGAAAATATAAATACATAAAAAAAGTTACATTGTCATTTCAAGATCATTTCTCATAACATACTAGTAAAACACTGAGATGAAAAAACAAAAATATAGAAGAACCTCTATGCTTTGAAAACAAAGAGAAATTAAAAGCAAATGTAAGAGATGGATGACACAATGTCAAAAGTATGAAGAAATTACAAAACACAATCACTCAATTTACTATAAATATTTAAGTATCCCAAAATTTGTATAAATAGTTTAGAACATCAAAAAGAGAGTATACAGTAGCTTGAGTATGTTGGAAATAAAAGACTATATTTTATAGCTATCCTCTTTGGGCTCTAGGTCTCTCAAACTAATCTTGGAAAAAAGGTTGAAAGAGTTCAAAAAAGGTTCTTAGTAGAGGAACTAGGTTACTCTATCATGGAGCAGAAACACACGGGTGTGTGCAAGAAGTTGAGGGACCTTTTAGATGCAATTCAACTTTTTAGGAACAAGCTCACGTTACATAGAAAAAGAACGCGCTCCTCTTCCATAGCACTTGGAATAGTAAATCCGAGCCTGAAATGTCAGCAGACATGTAGGATAGGTAACCATAACGTGCACGCGTTGTGCAAATCTATAAAAAAAATAAAAAACACACAGTCCCGACCGAGAGTCATTTTCACCGAACAGGAGCGCGAAGACGACGGCCTGCCCATGCCATAGGAGCTTGGAAGAGTTCCCATTCCTCGATTTGAAGACAAATCCTTCGGTGAATCATCATATTAACAAGTAATTCATTCACCCATAGCTTTTTTTTTTCAATTAGATACTTAAATTACCATTTTTTATTTGTAAATGCAATAAAAACCATAAAAAAAATAAACAACCATCTCATAGCCAAAACACCAACCAACCAAAGATGATGATATGCCAATGCCTTCCCCAAGACTAAACACATAAATTGATCACATACAATTTGACACAAATGTTTCTAGGCAATGCCATTGGAAAAAACCCTATTGACATGCATTATGGAGGAAGACTAAACTTTTTATTTTCTTTTTTCCTCATAAAAAACAATTTAGATGCTATTCTATATCTAATCAAATGAAACTCTCTAGTACATAAAAAAAATAGAATAGTCAATAACCCAAACAATTACATGACCAAAAGAGCCTACCCTTCAAGAGAAATTCACCAACAAACCAAATATTGCCTAAAAATCTACATCATATGCCATACATATGCATTAAGGCCTTTAAAATTACAAGCAAGCCAAAATTCCTAGAGATTGTGAAAACCATAACCATTAGAAAAAAAACCACTCTCACTAGAATCTAGGAAGCATAAACAAATATCTTTTGAATATGACTGGAAGCATAAACAAGCATCTTTTCAAAAAGTGATGAAAGAACTCATACTCGCTATAGAACCATGGACAATTTCATAATGACATTCCCTATTAATCTCCCATATAGAAGAAATATGGAACAATGAACAATTCCTCCTTTCCTGCCAAAATCCAAACCTTAAACGAAAGACAAACCTCTCAACAAAATTCAAATCATCTTTCTAAGTTAGCGCAACCATCTTTGTAAGCCAGAACAAGTTATATCCAATTCTTACTTACTCATTAACTGAATGTAGTCACAAGTTGAACGAAACTTACATTTTAATTGTGAAATGTTTAATCTTAAGTTTAAATAAATATATGTAAGTGAATTTGTCATTAAATTGCTAACTTGAGTTTGATTTAATACATTTTGAATTTTTAAGAGACGTCATTATATGCCATGTATATGTTTCTAATGATTTGCTTATTGACGTTTTTTTTGCAGTTGCTGCAATGGATCCGAATGCCGCGATTCTGATTGAGCTTGCCCGCTTAAGGGGCATCAGTGTCTCTTTTCGTGGCGGCGATGAGATTCGCCGCTCACTTGCATCCACCATGGATGCTATTGTTGACACTATTTCACAGTCAACAAATATACTATATGATATCACATCATATAGAGAGAGGAAAAGAAGAGAACAAGAGGATGGATTGGACTATGTGGCAATAAGAAGGCTAAAAATAAAAAAGGAGGAAATTTTTGCATTATTCAGGGATCCTCGGACTGGAGAAATCCCAAATGCAAACCGGCCACATATATCCATTGAGTGGTGCATATACCAACCATTTATCGATAACTGGATGGATAGATGGTATATGGTCTTTGATTTGCCACCGCATAACAACAGGGAAATGCCCCTGTATTTCCTTCGAAAGATGTATGCGGAGTTCGTGTTGCATAAACATGTGAACTATTTTTCTTACTTGGAGTTTTAGGGGATCGGTGGGGGGATGCCCCAAAACCGACCCAATGCGAGGGTCCAAGACCCTAATCACCCTATCCCTGCACCTCGCGCGCCATTGCATGGGCCAGATGTCCCACCTGCAACTCGTGTAGTTGCTGAGACACGTGATGCTTTTTTGACACTGGCACGAGTGGTCCTTTGCCATAGCACTACTCTTCAGCAGATGGGTGGGGATGCAGGACCTAGTGCAGAACCATCCACCGGTGCACCACCACCTACTGGGCCACGAGGACCTAGTGCAGGACCATCCACTGGTGCACCGCCACCTACTGGGCCACGAGAACCATCCACTAGTGCACCACCATCGGCACATCCCCAGCAGAGTTCTGATCCTCATGAGTGCACATCATGTGGTCATCCCTGCTATGGTATTTCCACAGATGTTGCGTTCAGTGGTTTTTTGAGTGAGGTATGTAGATCTGGTTAATTTTTATAGATTATTCATTTAGTTTCCTCTTTGTACACATATATATAGTTTGAGCTTTAATATATTAATTTCATGAACTTGCAGTTGTTGCGTTTTGACGCCAGAGACCCCCCAGACTTTGGATTGGGGCATGGAATTGCAGCGACCGATCCCTTTGTTGGTGGAGGGATCCATGATGGTACAGGCCCATCTGGTTCTACTGAGGTAAACATTCTAAAATTTCAATTTTTCAATTATGCTTGTCAATAATTTGTTAATTTCCACATACTTTACATGTTAGTTCACTAATTCTATCTATGGTCTAATATTTACAATTATTAAACTTGTAGATACTAGATTCGTCACTGGGTGGAGAGATCCACGAGACACATCATGGTACCCAGGTAAACATTTTAATATGGTAAACATTACAGTTGTCATTTTTTAAATACATGTACATGTTTGTTGAATTATGCATACATCTAACTACATGAGTTCACTTGTTGATTGTAGGCACCGACCCAAACATCTGGGCCATTGCCCGCAGATGCATCTCCTCCCAGGCCTTCAGTGGACAAGGGTCGTGTGTACATGAGGCGGTACACTCCAAAAAAGACTTGAGTTGCCCATGGCCATGGAGTTTTTGAGCCCATGGTAATGTATATCCTTCGATGATATTTGTTGCTTAACTTGAAATCCGGTGCATAAGTTGTTTTTGTTAATGTTTGATTTGCATGTTTACTGCATCAGGAGCCGGAGTTAACGGAAGAAAGTATAGCATCGATGGTTGATGCAACAGTTGATGTTGCTTCATCAATGGCAGCTAGTCACACCGAGGTATACATAACTATTTCAACGTCATCTTGACATAGTTTATTATTGTTGTCTATTGTTTATTCATTCATGTCTAACTATTTCAACATTTGGTGATTGTAGGCCCCAGCAGCAGGAGTAGTTCCTACCCCCCCTGTTTCGACCACAGTTGAGGCACCAGCAGCAGGAGCAGTTCCTGCCCCCCTTGGTTCTACCACGGCTGAGACCATGGTAATGTATATCCTTCGATGATATTTGAACTCGTTAAGTTGATATAGACATATAGTTTATTATTGCTGTCTATTGTTTATTCATTCATGTCTAACTATTTCAACATTTGGTGATTGTAGGCCCCAGCAGCAGGAGTAGTTCCTACCCCCCCTGTTTCGACCACAG
>LPNX010050511.1:0-226820 GCA_001517045.1 Pseudotsuga menziesii
CAAGATTTGAACTCTTTGCCTATCTGTGGATTTTTTATTATCAGATAGCAAAGATTGGGGGCTCAGACATACATACCTATATGCTTTTTATGCACCCATTTCTTCACTGAGGCATAGGAGGTCTGCACCAACACGTACTCACTAAGGCATAGGAGGTATGCACCCATTTTTTCACCAAGGCGTTGGATTTGAGACTTTCTTAAATCATTCATCAATTTCCATAGTTGTCATGTCATTCATTAACCACATGACATATAGGGGTGAACTCCTTCACAGATTGCACTATGTACATAGTTTTCTACCTGTGCAGTCGAGCATATAATTGTTTTGTGGATTCGTTGATTATATTTCCTATTGAAATCCATTTCCTGGTTTAGAGCTGAGTTTTACTTTTCTTAGGTACTAAGTAGTTGCAGATTTAGCCATTCAAGTTTAATTTTAACCAATTCTTAAATTGAATTTGTTAGATGAGATTTTCCAATTTTGCACATGATCTTGGTTATTGTTGTTAGTTGTTGAACAAGATGAATAATTTGCTTCATTGTTTTTCTAATTTACAGTTCATTGTTTTTCTATTTTACAAGTGATATTTTTTTTATTGGATTTTGTAGGAGTGAGCTTAACTTATAAGTGGGCCATTGAGTATGAAGAGCCCGCTACTGAGGATTTGTCATTCAGTATGAAGACCCCGATGTTGAGGCTTTCAAGCTGTTAAGTGTGGTTTTGAAGCTGCTGACATGGGATCTAAGTATGGTTTTGAAGCTGTTGATGTGGGATCTAAGTATGGTTTTGCAACCAAGTGCAAGTATGATGGTTTAGCCATTGTAATATTTTGAAAAGTGATGATTTTCCTGTAAAGTTATATGGAAATTAATATGTGTTTTTGAGAAAAATATTTATTGTAATACTTTTGACATTTCATATAATATAATTTGTGGTTTAAAACTTATATATATGGTTGTACTTTATATTATGTACCAATGTTGTAATTATTAACTAATTAATGTGACATTGCATGATTTACATGTGTATTAGATATTATTTACAAGTGTTGTAATTAATTATAATGTGACATTGCATAATTCGCATGTGTATTAGATGAGAATAAATGTATGATTTTTTTTTTAATTGAAATGTAATATCAAATTAAAAATTTATATTGATTAATAATGGACAACATTAAAACTACTAAAATATAATGAACATACATAAAGCAACTAAAAATGACTAAATTAGTGACCAGTAAATGAGATTAATGACCAAAATTTACAAATAAAATGACCAATAATTGAGAGATATGCAGCCAAACAATGAGATATAAATGACCAGAAAAATGACCAAAATTCGCATATCAATGACCAAAAATCAGTTTTGGTGGCTAATTTATGGTCTTTTATTACGTGACCAAATTTGGTCATATTCTAGCTTGTCACGTGGTCATTAATTTGGTTACAAATGTGGTCATATATTTGGTCATTGATTCAAATATATGACCACATTAATGACCAAATATATGACCAAATTAATGACCAACCGACAAGCTATAAATGACCCAAAAAAAATGACCAATTTTGGTCATATAATAAAAGACCGCAAATTAGCCACCAGCGATCGCCAAACCAAAAGTGGTCATTGATATGCGGATTTTGGTCATTTTTTTTGGTCACTAATCTCTCATTTTCCACTAGTGCATGCATGGGATATATCGCGACAGAGGCTCGCGTGTAAGTGCGAAAGAGGTACGCAAACCGAGGTGGCTCTTGGACAGAGGTCAGGAGAGCATGTGTGTGTGTTGCGGTGGACGAACTTGACTACATGCGATGTGAGTGCAAGTCCGAGGGCGCTTATATGCCAAATACGTGCAAGAAAAGAAATCATTTCATGGACAATGGTCCAGAGGTCTGCGTAAGGTGCGGTAAACAAAAAAGACAATCTATGTGTTAAAAATACAAAATAAAAGCTAAAATTACATTTCTTAATGGGTGGCGGCCTGAGGACACTTCTATGTCAAATACATGGAAGAAAAACAAGGGGTTTTGTGGATGATGGTCCAGATGTCTGTGTAAGGTGCAATGAAAAAAGACAATTATAAATACTTGTTGGTTGCTATGGGCAGACCCGGGTTAACTATAATCAACCAACAACACCCCTAGATCACTAGCCCTTTCGGCGACAGACCACAAAGCGGCATGAAGTCTCACCTGAAGTGACTCTAATGGGTTGGCCAAGGACTCAAGCGTCTTGGACCAGGTTCTGTGGCAATCCTACTAGTGGCTCGCAGCTCTCCTAGCTGCGAGGTCTCTTTCTGCGCGTCGTGCGATCTTCTGCTCGCGTCGCGCGATCTTCTGCTCGCGTCGCGCGATCTTTTCGTCTCGCAGCTCTTCTAGCCGCGAGATATTCCTTTATACTGTCGTGTGATCCCTTTCTACGGTGCGCACTTTCCCAGACTTGTGATATCTCCGACCTTATCGCATCGCCGCGCACTATGTGACACGCAGCTCCTACTCACGCTAAGTCCTTAACCTGCGGTATCGCGCACCGCAGCTCCTCTGCCGGTGCGCTATCACCTCTCTGTGATATCCTACCTCCGCGATTTAGCGCACTTAGCGTTGCTCGTGTCGACATGCAAGAATTAACATACAAGGCTATTCGATACTGCAACTAGTGACTGGTTCACGCAAGGCATAAATGAACCATATACAACATGCCAACACTTTAACTTATGTTTATCCTTCTATATTGCTGTGAACTGATTAGCACATTCATTCATCAACTGTAAACAATGATCTTGTGCAAAATAGTACATAACAATAAGCAAATACAATCACATGCATTCAACACAAAACACGCAGGTTTTACATGGTTCACCCCCAGGATGGGAGTTACGTCCACAGAACTGTGTTTCTCTATTATAGCTCAGGGGAAGGTAAAACACAGTTCTGCTGCACCGCATATGCAGCTCCATATCTTCTCTCTTAGATCTCTTTCTCTTCTATATATTGCTCTCCTACAATATACTCTTCCCTCTCTGTCGATCCCTGCGGATCGTTACATGCATATTCTATAAGCCAGCTACTGGTTACAGTAAGATTGCTACCGCTAATAACAGAACCAGAGCTCGACTCTATTACAATATGAGATAATTGTCAGCTAACAGACTCAATGGCTAACTATATGTTATCCGACTAGCTGGATGGCCTAAAACACCCAAAATGCCAACCTTTTACAATACAAAATATATCCCTTTATAGGCAGCCCGAATGTCTTGCCATTACAACACTATGGGCCTGTCCCAATAGTAACCCAAAACCCTAACTAGTGACAGTCGGCCATATCTGTACTTGAGGTAGCCACTTTTCGTCACACCACAGCTCTCTGCAGTCTTCCATGCTTCCCGGCACTGATCATGGGTACTATGCACTACTTCGCTTTTCTGTCCTTCGTCTTCAATGCTTCAGCCTCGTTGCTCCTTCTCCTTTATGAGGGTCGCTGAGCCCTCCTGTCTTCCGTCGCTGCCTTCAATGCAGTGGGTGAGCTCTCTCTTCTCAGCCGCTCAGGTACCGTTGCCTTCTTGACTTTTCTATCTTAAAAGTCATGGTTTTTTACTCTGCTCTCTAGCTGGAAACGTGCTACGGTGTCGTAGCTCTGTCTTAACTTCTTTCTGCCAAAAATTATCTTTCCACCAAAACTAGCATCTTCTTCTGTAGCTGTGGGACCCTGCTCCAACAATACAAAAAGTAAAATTATAGTATAATCCTTAACGGGCGGCAACCTGATCGCTCGCATGAGTTGCGACCGGGAAGTGTGATACGAGTACCGGTCCGTAGACACTCGCATCGTCATGTCATGGCTCATAAATCAAGGTGAGTTGTGGGAAATGGTCCCAAAATTGATTTATTAAACATGAGACGGTGGTCTCATAAAGAGATGGAAATTTGAGCCCAGAGGTGTGAGAGGTGTCTTGAACTGGTTCCGGGTGACTTTAGATTTAGTAACTAATGGTGTTTCCCTAACTTGTACTAAAAAACATTGAAAAACAAGAAAAGAAAATGAAGCGACTCATTGGTGATGTTAAGCGTAAAATCTCTTGAGGTAGATCCCGTTGTGGGGGTTCTCCAAGAGTTGTCCATCAGAGTCAATGAAGAGATATGCCCCCTTGCTAAGACGAAGGTCATTGGCAAGGTGGGGTGATGGAATCTGGTCCTTTATGGGAAGAACTGATTCCATACTATGGTTTAAAGGGAATGGGGTAAAACCTAAGGCGGTTTTACATATATCTCCGTCATCGCGTAAGTGGTGTCGGGATAGATCAGGTGGATCTTCCACAGCCGACGAGGCAAAATGGAAACTGGTGCTAGATATCATGAAAGTGGTATTGGTTATGGCTTTTGTGTCCTTGCCCCTAGTCTCTGTTGGAGGAAGAGGGGCAAGCCTGGAGACAGGAGGAGTCTTTGATGGACCTGGAGGTAGGTGCAACATCATCTCAATTGACTAGACATGAGTAAACACATCCTGGGGCCTCAGATGTATAGTAGGTGGTTCAAGGTGCCACAGAGGATCTCCTAGTGTGAAATCCTGTAGATGGAGGGTTGCCAAGGTAGAATTACTCATGATCCTGGATGGTAGGAAAAAGAAAAGGAAAAGAAAACGAAAAGGGATCATGTTGATCGGGAATGAACCCCATTGTTTCCCTGGTAAATGAGGTTGAGGTTGCAACTGAGGTTGCTGCTGTGGCTGTGGAAATAGCGGAAGAGACAGGTCTGATAGACCATCGGTGATGGTGGAGACAAGAGGGTCTACAGAACTAGACATCATGTAGATGGACACGGTGTCTGAAGAAGGTGGTGGGGGGTGAACTTCTTCGATCAAGGTGATCTCAGACTCAAGGGAATGGTGACAGAGGTCAGCGAGAGCCATTCGAAATTCGGGCAGGTCTTGGAAATGGTGGGAGTAATGTCCATACAAGCCACAAAGGGAGCAAGCATGGTTTGTCCTCAATGCCTTGTTCTTGACTATTGGCGTGGTTGGGAGTTCAACCACGGGGATGTTTTTGTTTGTATCCATGGCATCCAAATGCGCACGGATCATTGGGATTTTAGGGTAATTCTGAGTTGGATGGCCTTGTTGCTCGTAGATGGCGCAAGGTGGGACTTATCGTGGCTCTGCGGTGGTTTTGGTATTCTATCCCCTGGCTCTTTTTGGGTTGGGGCTTTGCTGGTGCAGGTGCAGTGGTTGGCTTGTGTGGACTAGGTGGAGGGTGAGACTCAACTGCAATCAGTTGCACTAGGGTTAAGACAACCTGGGGCATTACTGGTTGAGCTGGTGGATCAAGATACCACACTAGAATTCCCAATGTAAATTTGGGTAGGCTTAAGGTGGCCATGACCGGCTTGCTCATGACACCAGGTGGGGGAAAGAGGAAGGGAATTGTATGGACTGGAGATGAGCCCACATAACTCCCAGTTGATTGCATGTGGGAGTGAGGTTGTGGTTGCGGCTACGCGAAATGTTGTTGTTGTAGGTGATGTTGTGGCTACTGTTGGCATTTGCGGCTACGGTTGCTGTTTGGGTGCAGCGGTGCTTGATGAGACCATGCACAAGTCCGTAGTTCCTTTTTGTGTCAATGGTGGTGACACCAACGGGAAAGGAGCCGTCATGGTGGGATTGGTAAACAACCCGGGGCCCACATTCAACGGTGGGGAGGCTGGCGTGTTTTCAACCACAATGTTGGTTGCAGGGATGACGTTAGCGTATGCGGTCGCCTCTTGCAACTCAATGGTGGTGATGGTAGGGATAACGTTGGTAGGAGTTGTTAACCCTTGCAGATCATGGTAGGTGAGCTGGTCAACTGTCACAATCTTCCCTTCATGGGGGGACATCATGAGGTGGAGGATAGTTGACGTAATGGCTCGCATGGCGTACATGTAACTCCTTTCGAGGAGGAGGCTATAGTCCAGTTGAGCGTTGACGACTTCGATGTCAATCAGAACTGTCTTCCAGGCTAATGTGATGGGTACATGGGGGAGGATTCCTTGGGATTTAGTGGGATTTCCATCATAAGCCCGCAGAGTCGTGGAGGATGGTTGCAGAATTGCTGATCCAAGCTTCTGCCAAACCAAGGTAGACATGACGGTGGATGCCCCCTCATCCACTATGCATCGATGCACAACCAAGTTCTGGATGGACACTGGGATTTGGAAGGCAATAGTGGAGGGCATCGCGGCTCTCCATTCTCTATGTCAAATGTGATTAACTTGGAGTTGGAGGGGTCTACAGCCCCTAGGGAGGCTAAGGATTTTCGCTACATTGGGCACGTTTTAAGTACCTCAAGAGCGGACATGGTGGTTGGCGTTTGTGCCAAATTGTCCACAATGCTATAGTTGACTACGGCTCTAACTATGGCCTTATTGGCAACTCTACGTATGGGGGGTCACGAGAATGGGGGTAACTGAAGAGGCAGGTTGACTGTCTTGGACATGGATGCTGTTGATGAGTCAATAGGTTCGGTGGTGGTACCATACTGATTCCGTCGAGTTTGCAAATTGACCTCTTCAGTGGTCATGGCTAGCAGGTGGTGAACACCTGTTTTGGCCGTGGGAGGTGCCCCCAGAGCGTTGGGATTGGCTTGGGGAGGTTGAGTAATTGCCACCAGTCCTTGGACTGGTAGTGGGTTTTGAAGCACCATGGAGCATTAGAGGAAATTTGGGGTCTAAAATGGGCCTTATAAGAAAATCTGCCAACAATAAGTTCTTGTGAGTTGGAATTCAAGAACCAATAGAATTTCAATAAAATGAGTCAACCATAATGGTTTAATTGACATATTTGTCATAAAAAAAACTACTGTTTTTGTTCGTATTTTCAACATATCTCCCTTTTTTTTTTTACTCAAATTTCAATTAGGAGAGCTTGTTGGATGCAGAATTTGATTCTGCATCCAACGAGTACCCACACTGCATACTTTTGATGGACCACGCTACCAAAAAATAAGAAATACCTGGAAAAAACGTGATGATGACATCATCATCACGTTTTTTCAGGTATTTCTTATTTTTCGGGTAGCGGGGTCCGTCAAAAGTATGCAGTGTGGGTACCCATTGGATCCAGAATCAAATTCTACTTCCAATGATCTCTCTCGATCAAAATTTGAGTAAAAACACAGGGAGATATGTCGAAAATACGAACACAAAAAGTAGTTTTTTTCTTTCTTCCTCCAAAATTAATAAATATTATTTTATTATTTTAACTATTATTTTATTATTTTCCTTAGGAGGCCCATTTTAGACCTCAAAATTCCTCTAATGGGAGGTCCTTGTGGTGCCTGGTTGGGTTGGGCTTGATTGGCAGCATTAGCGACCTATTGGGCCTCATTTTGAATCGCCCGCTTAGCGCGAGCCATGAGGGGACACTCAAATGTGTAATGCCCATAAACATCATAGAGTGTACAAGGTTGGTTTGTGCACAACGGAGTGTTGCGTCTTGGTGCATTCTGTTGTGGGGGGTTTTGGGCTGGCCGGTTAGTCATGGCATTATTGGGAGGGTTCGGTTGCTGGCCACCTCCATGTGGTTGGTTATTGCCTTGGTTGTGGGGCTAGTTGTTTCTAGATTTCCCTTGTTGATTGTTGGGGGCAGGCTAGTTGGGATGGTTTTGTTGTGCGAACACTTGTCCCAACAGAGCGGGTGGAGCGGGGGCGAGGGCTTGAACTTGTTGCACTGGTAGTGCATAGTATATTTGTGGGGATGGTGGTGCCACAAATGTGGGCATTTTCCCCACATACTATTGTGTTGGCCAATCCATGGCCTAATCCTACTGCGGTGGTGTAGGTTGTGCATAAGAGGTTGTTGCTCTAGACTGAGACATCATTCTAGCATAGTCTGGAGCTTGGTTTTGGTAAGCAACATTTGCAGTGTTGCTTGGTTGTGGTGCAATGGCAAGTGGTGTCGGTCGAGGCTGTGGTTGTTGGGAGACTGACCCTATGATGTCGTCCACAGCGTGGGATGCCCTTGGTGCGTTGCGGTAGGAGGTACTCGAATGGGGAGCATCTGGAATGACAGTGTACAAGTATCCAGACTGAGAGTAGATCAAGTCAAATTGTTGGGCCTTCAATATGGCCTCTTCTTCAGATTGGGGACGTTCAGATGCGACATCCTTTGCGATGGGTGGGAGAAAAGTCTTAAGTAACCAATCCAAGAAGATCTTGTCATCTAGTTGGATTTTGCATAACCTACGACATCGCCGCCACTCATGGATATGGTCAGTTATGTGAGTGGCGATGCTTTGGTGATAGGATAACATGATCTCCACCCCCTCATCATATCTAACAGGGAGTTGAAAATACTGTAAGAACATGAAGGCTAGCGAGTTGAAGTCAGGGTACTTGGCTTGTGCCAGCTCAATGTACCATTTGGTCGTGCCACCTATAAGGGTGCGTTGGAACAGCCTCAGTCTGATGGACTCGTCTATGAAGCTGTTGGATGAGCACCATAGATGGAATGTCATTATGTGATTTTGGGGGCATTCCCCGGCTTTGCCTTCAAACTTTGGGATGTCTGATGGTAGCTTAGTTGGCATGGGTGGCCAGAAAAATTGGTGGCGGATGGGGTCATTCATTAATCTAGCCAAGTCAGGCAAGTTCAGATGAGCCATGAAGGGCAGATTTGACCCCAAGTTGATGTGGGATGGGACTGCAATGGGGGTAGGGTTTGCAGGTGCATAATGCATCTGCATGGCTGGGGGTGCTTGTGGTGGCACCATTGTGGATGGGCCAATGCCCCCAAGTGCTGTGTGGGGGGCGGTATGGGTGGCAGGAGCATTGCCCCCATGTATGATAGTAGGGGCAATGTAGGTGGACGGTGCACTACCCCCCTGTGTGGTCGGAGGGGCAGTGTGTGTGGAGGGGCCACTACCCCCATGTGTTACCACTGGGCTAGCTTGGCTAGTCACTATGGGTGGTGGCAATTGGCTAATGATAGTCTGCATGACTGTGCTTGGACCGCTTGAAAAGTTGTGGGTGACAGGTTGTGATGTGGACATGGGTCCACTTGCTAAGGTTAGGCCGAAAAATGGATCCGGGTTTGCACTAGCCATGGGGCTTGATGGTATGGTGTGGAGGTCTGGTTTAGACTGATATGGGTCTAAATCATAATTAGAGGCTGTGTGGCCCTTTGACGATGTGGGAGATCATTGAGAGTGGCTTCAACGGTGCTGATCAAGTGTTCCAAATGGTGGTGGTTCGCCTCTTAGGCGTGAGGAAGATCATGGAGGATCAATTGTGTTCGCTTTTGTGTATGAAACTGGTGGGTATGAGATTTGGACCCTGGTTTCAATGGCTTCCTATTGGCTGAAGGTGGTCTCTCGGCCACCAAGACTACCAGAAGATAGCACATGGCTTGTTCCTCACGAGTGCTTCTACTCAATCGGAAGGGGTCGTTGCCCATTTCGCTTGGCAATTCCTCTCAGCGGCCAGCTACTTTGGGGTTCCTGTGGTACTCCTCACAATGAGTTTATGGGAAAATCCCAAGTACTTCCCACAGTTGAAGCAGTTAGGGACTTATGTCCTCAAAGACTGTAGAATTGATTGAACATAGTGTAAATTTGGTAAATTTTAAGGCTTACTCAGTGTCATGAACTGAGTTGGGTTAATTATTTGGTATGGTGTGTTGGTTTGTTTGTTTGTTCTGATATTTGGTTGTTTGCAATATGGTTTATGAATTCATGGTAGAGTTCATATCATGGTTTTGTACGCAAACATAAACAGAAATTTGTAAGCAAGTATAGTGATTAACCTTGGATTGTTGGCCTAACTAAATGTCTACCTCTCAGTGATATTCTTCTTCAACCAAGAGAAGGTGTTGGGCTCTCAACACAATGGGACTAAGCCCATCCATAGATCCTCAGGTCACCTCCCAAGTGCTAGGTTGGTCAACAGGGAGGACGCTTAGCGCCGTGAGAAACCCTCCTTCTCTACCCCCTCTACCTTCCAGGTCACCTGGTTTTAGTGGTTTGGGAAAAATAACATGGAGTGCCTAGATCTATACGAGCTTACCCTTCGTCGTATCCTAGAATACCCCAGAGGGTGATGACTAGGTAGAGGAGGAAGGGGGCAGCAAGATGGTTATTTTTAAGTTACTTTTAGTTAGACTAGTTCATTTTATTAAGCCTTAATGATTGATTTAGCATATACACATTGTTCATGGATTGATTTGCAAAAAATAAAAACTGGAACTGAAAAAGACCTGCAATGGTGGACAGAGGCGGCTGGGCCACACTAACAGTCCTCTGAAATTGAAAATTACTGTCAATTAAACTTAAATTCAACTTCTGTGTGACAGGCCGCACATTTCTGACCAAATCTAGCGAGGGGGCCGTGAGATTTTTCCAGAAATGAGCGAGGGGGTTGCACAGAATGCGAAAACAACCGTAACCTGAGCTTCTGGGTTGAATTCGCGCCTATCTAGGGATTAAGTGCACCCTTGGTGCACCTATTTTCTCATTAAGAGCGCCCCAGTCTCACCTTTTCCCTCGATAAGAGCGCCCTGCTCTAAAAAGGGGTTTTTGGTGAGGCAGGGTCAGATCTTGCCGACAGTAACAGGTACTGGGGTCAGTCTGACTCGGCTTGGCCTAGCATAGGCTTCAGCACTGACTAAAACATGAAATAAACAAGATTTAAGACAGATATAACATAAGATTTTTGAAAACTAGGGTAAAATTGAAAAAACTTGAAAACTTGAAATTTTTGGACCAGGTATCTTGTGGGATCAACCTGGTATGGTCGCGAAAGTTGTAGTGAGGATTTCTCCTCACTGCAGGAGAAAGAATGGCTCCCTTGTTCCTATAGGGCATAAGGTTAGGTTCCTACTCTTTGAAAACAGAAAAAAATGAAATGGAAATAGCATAAACAGAACAGCAAACTAAACTAAGCTAGAGCAAGCGAATGGCTACAACTGTAAAGTAGATCTAAGAGCTAATAACAAAAAAGAAAGAGGGAGATGAAGCCCTTGTGAACCCCTCTGCAAAAAATGGGTTAGGGTTCCGCCTCCTTGAAACCTGCAAGCAACCTAAGCTACTACAATGGCAAACCTGCAAACAATGTCAACAAATAGAACCTACAAATCAAACTAATAGTTAGAAAGAAAAAACAATTAAACAAACATGAAAAGAAATGTTATACCTCACTTGGGTGGAAATGGCCACCATGCCCTGGCTCATGGGAGCACCTCTCTCTCTTGGTTGGGAAGCAATGGCTTAATGGGATGGAGATGGAGGAGAGGGAATGTGGGTGGTTTGAGAGGCAAAGGTCTCAAAGCATCCATGGGCATCATAACAATAGGCAAGTGAGGAGTGTTTTGAGAGTGACCCCCCACCCTCCTTTTATAGTTTTTCCAAGGGATTTAGGGTTTTAAGCCCTTGGTCAAGGCTTTAGCCCCTTCCGCCCTAACTTTAGCCCCTTTTAGGGTTTTAGCCCCTTTTTTAGGGATTTAGCTCCTAGGGGGCTATTTTGGGCTCATTTTGGGGGTTTTTAGCCCTTTTCTTCATCCTTGGGCTCTTTTGGAGGTGTGGGGGTCAAAAGGAAGGTCTTATGGGGTGAAATGAGTGTTGTGAGATGGTGTCCTTGGGTGGTGTAGGCCATAGAGAACTATGTGGGGGACTTTTGGGTTAACAAGTATACTATATTTTATTTATCATCTTTTTTGCTTATACTAGGATGCATTAAAGCTCTTCTTGTTAACTTTACAATATGATATAAAGGGGGTGTTAAAAATGGGTTGATAAAATGGATACCCACAATATCTGGTGAAACTAGGGGTTTTCTTAATTGGAAAGGTATATTGTGAGGGGGGTTCAACAATACAATTTTAGGAAATATTTTCCAATATTTAGTGAAATAAGGAATATTCTTTAATATCCTACGAACGAACGTGCTATGTAACAAGTTCACTAAGTGAACCCCCTGTGTAAGTAACACAACCGAACCAAGAGAGTTTTCCTTCATATTTTATGCTTTTATGATTTGCATTAGAATTTTATCCCATGGCCATGTTTGTTTATTAATTCTAGCTCTATAATCAAATTATCCTCCAGATTGCCCCAGGAACAAGCATTCATTTGTGAGAATATATGAAAATAACAATGGATTTGTCCCAAGAAATTTCAGTTTTGTTTGGATGAGGCTCGCTCAAGATTGGATTCTATGTGCTAAATAATAGTGGTAAGAATGAAATTAAAGGCTTTAGAGTGATTGTTCTTTCTATTGACTTGCCTTAAAATGAGCTTTCGTAATTAGTATTTTGATGAATTCAATGAAGGAAAGGGAGGATTCCTAGTTATTTTCTAACATTTAACATTTCCTTAATTCATGTTATAAGTTACAATGTAAAGAATGATTTGTAAGGATACCATCATTTACAAAATTTGCAAAGAGATCGTAAAAAAAAATTGTTCAGCATCTTGTGATGACATGGGCTCACCCACAAGGTGATATACTTCCTATTGAAAATATTGGTTCTTATTTTACAAGCCAAAATGCTCATAATATAGAAAGAACTATACAAGATCCTATAAAAAGTTGAAAGAAAAAACATGACGAGATATCAAATAAAAAAAACCACATTTTAAGAAAATACATAAGATATATTATTACTTCAAAAAACAAGTACAGAACATTTACGAAAAGCTTATTTTGCTTAAGAAAATCTAAATTAATGATAAAAATTTGAATTATTGCAAAGTTTGATGAGACAAAAATCTTTTTAAAATTCCAAAACCATAATTCACAGAAGACACAAAAATAAAACCAAATTGATATAAGAGATTTTTTTTTTCTATTCGATCATCCCTGTGAAGCCACAGTGTTTGAATCTCCATCGAGAGACCACCGATCTTACTTGCTTAAGCTCGATGTTTGAATCTATGCTGAGGGATATGAGTCTAATGTATCTGATTATGAACTACGGATGACAATGGTTTGAATCTATCATTGTGTACTAGAAAGTGATATCACTTCCCATTATTTCAAGGGATGTTAAGTGACTCTAATAGGTAGTAGGGAAAGCTGGTGTTAAAACCTTTCATTTTTCATTAAGGCACCCAGTCTCAATCCGGAGGGAATTAGGAAATGAATATCAATTTGACTATAGAAAAAAAGGAGTTTGGTTTAAAAATATATACACTTGGTTATATTTGTCTAAATATATCAATTTATCATCTTTAATATTTCTTTAATGTTTACTATTGGTGTTGAGTGCTTGAATATGTTCCATCTCATACCTACTTTTGAAGGAAGCTTCTATGTTCAAAACGGCATATTTCATCTCAATTATGGATGAGTTCAAAATCTTTTTCCATTTTTACAAATATGTGTACTGCATTTAGCTATCATGCTTGAGGAATAGTTCAAATGTCTTGGGGATAATTCCAATGCTGGTTATCTACATCCTGTTCCAATCGTGTGTACCTTTATGTTCCAATCTTTCCTTTCCATTCTTTTTCATCTTGCAATTTATTCTGAGATCAGTTGAGGCATAATTCTGATATAGATATATATATCATGTTACAATGCATATATATCAAGTTACAATTATTTGGATACAATAATATTGTATCTCTATATTGAAATTTAGTTCCACCTTGATCCTTTCTTGTATGCCGATTTTTTCTTCTTTTTCTTCCACCCATATTCACAGTTTTCAGCCTGTAAAGATAAATCCATATGGTAGGTTAATATGTTTGTTTTCAATCTGTGAGTTATGTGTTTCCAACTTTAACCTTTCCATCAACTAATGGTTTCATTAAATGGAGTAATGGAATCTGAGGATGATTTAATAATTTTGAAACTGAAATTGCACTTTATTTAGAATTTAAGTTTCAATATGAAGGTATTTAATGTATTTAGCGTACCTACTTTACCATTCTTCAAAACACCTTTACTCACGGCTTGAATGCCACCAAAGAGTTTCCAACATATTCTACCTATTTTCAATGCAATACCTCATGCAAAATGACAAAATATGCATAACGGGAATTTAAATCTATAATTAATTTCCCCTAACTCACATAAACTATATAATGCTAATCCAACTACATATTTCGTCTCAGCATTGGTATAGAATATTCTAACAGTTTTACTAGCGAACTTAGACAGAAGATGCATGGAAGTTGATCATCTCATTCTTATTTCAACGCAATGCACATAATGCATAACTATATAATGTTATCTCAGGTACATATTTTCGGCAATTGTAGTCTCGTACAGAGTAACCCTAACACTTTCACTATTTATACAGAGTATTAATCCAATTAAATAACAGAAAGAGAGATGCTCTTACTAATATATTATTCAAATTTGTCCATGACTGCATAAAGCAATTTACTGAGAATTTACGAGGAAACAATGGAAACAAATAAAGCTGGAAATAAACCCAACCCAATTTTAAAATCATCACCCATCGAAAAGTTAAGTACCTTCCACGAACATTACTTTGTATAATGCTTAGAACCTTAGTCAATAGTCAATCAACCTCCACCTTCCTGAATATCAATTTTTCAAACACTCAAACACTCAATCAATACTCAATCAGGATAATGACACTTGAGCTTGAATTCCTTGATACAAAAGGGACACCTGAGTTTGAATTCCTTGGTACAAAAATGAGGCATTAGTAATTCTGGTAACAAGAGTCTCTAGGCCATTCATAGCTTTATGGTAATGCAACCTTTGAAATTCTTCTAGAGTAGAATCCGTGTGAATTCAAGTATACCTGGGCTTGATTATAACCAAAACTCTTCATCTTTATTGTCCTCCTTACCCACTACAACTTCTCACTCTTTCATCGTCAAAACTATGAAATAGTTTTTCATATCAACTAATCATTGTCCCATATGGACAACCAACTATTGGGCTCGCTATGATTCCCAACAATACTCAACCATATAAGAATATCATGTGGGAATTATATGGGTCGTTGTTAAGAGAATATCTGTTGAGGGACCATCGACCTTGTTTTCTTGGATATGTTTGAGCTCGGCCTGCTATGGAAGGGGTGAGACGCTGACCAAGGTTTTACTCATTTTGTCAAAAAATATATGTTACTAACTTCTTCTGTATTTAACCTATTTTAACATAGTATTAGGGTTGTTTTTTTATCAATGGTTTTGTAGAGAGTGAAATGAGTTCCAATTAAGTTCGTGGCTTTGATGAAGCTACAATAATATTTATAATGATGCACATGGCTGAGTTAGTGGCTTTGATGAAGCTGTAGTAATATTGCTAATGATGCACATGGATTACTTTATTATGGGTTTTATGGTGTGGTTAAATTGCAGGGATCTTGTCTATGGTGAGCTAAGTTCGACCCATTGTGTGCCCTAGTTTTTGGCATATCTTGCAATATTTGGCATTGTTGACTAATTTGGGATCTCACATGGGAAATTGGTATTGTCTGACACTAACAAAATTTATTGAGTGTGATCCTATGGCTTGTCGGCTGGAGATTTCCTTCTGAAATTGTGAAAAGAAGTATCGATTATGGTGTTTGTATTGTCCTTACTGAAGGTCAATCTTGTGTTCTATTACAACATTTTAAGATCGACTTAAATCATTTTTTAGCACACTGGATAATGTGGAATGAAGCCTAGGAGGGTCGATTAACAATGCTTTGGGTGGTCAACTAAAGGATCAATGGTCATGTCGATTGTGCATTAAATGATTGCATCTAGGAGTTTGTATTATCAAGTTGTGGACTATTTTTTTCACTCTTCGAATCAATTATTATAGGTAAGCGAGCATAAAACATGGTATTAACAGCTTCAGTGTATATTTGGAAAAATAAAAGGTAAAAACATTTTGGATAATTTTTTTTGTTGCAATCGTTTAGAATTGAATGATCAATGTACCTGTTTGTTTGTCTTGGCGTCCTTTTCTACCCATATATATTATATATAATAATGATGTTTCTACTTTTTATTAAATTTCAAATCAACCCCATAAGAAAAAAAGGAGAACCAAAGTAACGAATTTTTTTTAGCAACAGAACTCAGCTAGTTTCATCGCAACGATGACATAACGCATCCATTCCACCAATGCACTGGTAAGATTCCCCTGCAATATACCTACAAACTGAGAAGTAACTACCAACACACTGACTAAACTCGGCCAATTTCATCAATGAAGGACGACCAAACTCAAACAATTTCGCCGATGAAAGGACACCAAACTCAAACAATTTTGTTGATGACTAATGACACACTGAAGATAACTCGCCGATCTGTAGCAGCAGGCTAAAATTGACTCCTCATAATAGCGGCAATCTCAAAATATTCCACCACACCAACATCCATAGATACTAAGTGTTCATGGATCTCATAACCTTGACAACGAGCCAACCTAGACTCAACAATATCCCTAAATTTCCTATATAATTTCTTTTCGTACCTTTGTAGCTATACTATCTTTTGCATTTACTACATTTGCATTTTTCTTTTAATGCATTTGCATTTTTCTTTTAATGCATTTGCATTTTGCATTTAATTCTCCTCTCAATATTTGTAAAAGATAGATTTACTGGATTTGCATTTTTTTTTGGTGTTGCATCCATTTACTTAGGTTTGTATTACGTCATTTATAGATATTTTTAGCAATTGTTTATATCCTCATGCAATTAGCTCAAGTAGGGGACATTGCTACCTTGTGGCTCTTGTTAAAAATCCAAATGTTTAAAAAAAAAAACCAAAACTAATAATGGTTGAAATATCTTCCTACTTTTAGTCATAATCTTTAATAATACAACAATAATCTCTAAACAAATATTATGTCATCTTAATTAAAAAATTATCTTTATTTCTCTGTATTGTTTTTCACATGCGATTTTAAGATAAAGTTGTAAATAGTGTCAAATACCAAACTTTGGTCCAATAATAGATATACTTTTACATTTATTACTAAATATGTCAATGATTGAAGAAGTGGCTCTTGGCGAGGGCCATGGCTTGTGGTTAAAAAAATAGTTTCTCTATCATATAAAATCCTTAAGTTGCTACAATGCCAAAATAACTATAGATCCACAACATATTAATCAAGTAATCTTATTCCAAAAGCATCTTGGGCTCATCTTGATTTGTGCTAAAAGAATACTAAAAGCCTAGGATTTTTGGCGATGAAGGCAAAGGACTCTAATAACTGTTAAAATCCAATCTTTGATATTCAATGTATTCCACATAGATCATTTTATTAATTTTAAACAAATATCTATTTACATTAAATATCTATATTTACATTAAATAAATAAACTCTATATACTTCTAGCATTACAAACAAAAAACAGATAGTTGTTGCTTAACAACTCATCTTGTTTTGGAATTATAAACCCGATCAGATCTCTTACGAGATCCTGCTCCCATGTATATTAATCTACCTTTTTTATATCAATAAATTTGTTCCTTCCAACCAAACGCTATGACCCTTGTATTGAAGGGGATGTGGGCTCAAATGGAAGCTATGCTATGAGATTTGTGGATTCCATAACCTTTTCTGGTCAAGATGCTTATGAAAATGCCTTGGCTTATAACTAACTTGTCAAGTGCTTCAGCGGTTTTGTTTATCTCTGAGTTCTCTGAAACTTTTTAATTTTTATCTTTTGTAAAACTGCACTAATATTTTGTTGAAGGAAACTTGATTATGTGGGAGCTTGCTGGTATCAGGATTTGTCTATCCTCTTCTAAATATTTGCTACTTCCCATTTTGAGTATGGGCCCTCACTTCACTATAGATGAGAGAAACCCTTCTTTGAATGCCATGGGATCAGCCAGCTTATGGGAAGGATAAACCGAAGTCCCACTAGCAGTTTTTTATCTTGAAACCACCTGTTGAAGATCCCATTAAATTCGAAAGGAAAAAAGACCTATGTGGGTTAAATTGAAATAAGGTATGATTGACTAAAATTTCAAGGCAATCGGGAGAGTGATTTATAACAATCACTTGCACCACAACTTTCCCCAAACTAGACTAATGTTTTCTATGCCACTTCCACTTGCACCAATCATGTGAATAACACATATATCTATGCCAATTCCACTTGGACCAATCATGCCGATAACACAGATATCTACTAGATGATGGAAAAAGGACCACTTACCATTAGTGAGGTCAAAACTACCCTGATGATAGAGGGTTCGACATTGTGACCTCCAAGAACATAAAATTAAATCTTTGTTTTCATTTGGGTAACCAAAGTAAAGTAATATTTTCACCCAACTCATTTCTACCTTGCCCAGATTACTCTCCTAGTAAATTTAGGCTTTTTTCAAGTATATTTTAGCATTTTCGATCTAAAATGTCCAGAAGGTAAGTTTTAGACGCACTATAGTAAGGCCAATCATAAGGAAATCTCATATTTATCTTCATAAGGCCAGTCATAGTGCTCTCTCATATCTACCTTCCCATACATAAGGTTAATCCATCTACTGCTAATGAAAGGGAAGACAATAAACATAACAAATTCAACAACTTATAGAGAAAATTGCAGATTTCAATAACTGAACTCGAACTCCAACCTTTAACCGATGATTATTCCCTTTGTTCAAAAAATACTTCTGCACCATGTCATTCCTTGAGCTCAAACTCTAGCTTCTAGACAGCAATTTTTCAGGTCACTCAAACAAAACCTCAGTAGCTCAACCAAAAAGTGCTTTGAACTTTGAAGTTCAATGCAAAGCGGAGAAGGACATATGCATTCAAAATCATTAAATTCTTCATCTTCCAACATACCATTTAAGTGTTGTAAAAGCTAACTACCCGCCACCATTCATTACTGATCCAATCACTGACCGGAGATAAAAACCGACAAATTTTTCCAAAGGTGCGGAATCACACTATGGAAAATCGAATAACATCAAAATAGTTGGACATTAATGTTCGAGCATTCATTACATTGTTCCAAAAATAAGGAAAAATGTGGTTTCCCGCTTCTTTGTCAGTGGGTTGTAGAATCTGTTTTTTTTTTCAGATGGAAAGATCCACGGAAACCCAGCAATACTTCCCCACATTAGTGGATGGTAGAGGTGGTAAACCGCCGGCCATCCTCACAGAAGGCCTAACCCCAAAGGACTCAAGGCTCGAACCCGTGACCTCTCCCCGTACCGAGAGAGTGTGCGCATGTCTTACCAATTGAGCTAACCCTTGGGGCTATTGTAGAATCTGTTTATTCACTTGTTTACCTCTCAGGCACATTGGTCATATTATTTTCTCCACATTTAATAGCCAACACATCTTCGCTTATATTTGGTATCTAGGATTGTCTTCTACGGTCCCATTCAGAGATCCACTTAGACTTTGCCACACTCTAGGCTTCATCGCCATATACATATATATGAGGTCAATATCTTATTGACATATGTGTTAAATGTAGAAGTATTAAGGATGCACCAGAGTATTTGACGAAATGCTTTAACGAGATGTGGGCTTATGGAATATGATAATTGTCACGTATACCCTAGTCGAGTATGTTGCATAGGAATTAAAACTAGAGGACTTTCATATCTCAGATGTGTTCTAGTGTAATGTGGTATGGTCGACCTAACCATAGTTGGCCTTGGTGTAGTCTACTAATTAGAAAATTGATGCACAAATGCATTAAGCTTCAATCATCATTTGGAGCAAAGAGAAATTATGAGTATGACCATAGCATAGAGGTCACAAAGATGAGGTAACTATAGCAATTGTTTCAGTATCTTATTCTTCCTTGCGAGTTGGTGCTGTTATCCTTTCCCCACTCAATGAAATCCTTGAAAATTTGGTTATAGATGCATAGCTTGCTTGAATGTTGAGACCATCATACCTCTTATCCCGTGGCTAGCTTCCATCATGATCAATAGCTATGATTAGGTAAGTGCATGTATCGCCCTGCTACCCTTTATCTCATGTTTCCTTTCTTCCCAAATTGTTAAAAGGCAATTTCCATTGTTCGATGATGATTCCATGACTCCAAAGACTAACTTTTGCGAATCAAGGATCGATTTCCTTCACATGGTTTGGTGTTTTAGCTGATGGTTTCTGACGCTTACGAATTTGTTTGCAACAAGTATCCAAATGAAGAAGTGGCTCAATGAGGAAAAGAAGCAAAGAGTCAGCAAACTGGTAGAAGGTAGAGTAGTACCACACATTCGAAACAAAAATGTTGGGTTCAGACACAACTACAAGGTATACATATAGATTCATACTAAAATAAATCGATAACATTTTTACCCTTGTAAGCAATTGTCTATGGATTTCAAGAATAAGGGGCATCAAAAGCTTGCACACGATGCTCACTCACCATAGTTTCATCATGCAAGTCGAGCTCAACCACCATAAAAGCATGTCCCATTTCAACATCTTCATGTTCTAGTCCAACATCTGGTCCTAGTCTAGCAATCTGTGCAGTAGTCTCAGTTTGAGCTTGTTCTAGCTCCATCTAGTTGTAGTCTATGTTTGAGGTTGTTCCAGCTCCATATGAGCTTGTGTTAGATGTTGTAAATTCAAATTTATGTAGAAAAAATTTCGTGGCATGTGTGCACTATGCATATATGCAGTGATAAAAGTTAAAAAAACCATGATAAAAACATTAAGCATTTAATGTGAGGAAGGAATGTTAACAACCTCTTAGTATTATTTCAAGGAGTATAGCAAAGTACCATTGGTTTTATGGTTTCAAAAAGTATAGTTTTGAATCCAAAAACAATCCCCTTGCCTCGATCAAAGGCCAAATAAGAGGGCAAAGTTTTCGATTTGACGACGTGACAATTTCATGTTTATTATTACTTAAAATAAAGTGTATATCCAACAAAACTTACGCTATAAATGAAATGACTAGCTTTGATTTGGGTGCCATCTTATTGAAAAAAAACCAAGTGGTTTCATAAAGTTTCTGTCATCACTAATAAAACTTTTAAGAAAAACAAGCTTTAAAAGCTTAAAATTAAATAAAATCAAAGATGGAAACTTAAGATTTATAAAAATCTTATTAATTAAAATTTATAAAATTTATCTAGAATTTTTAGCATTTATCAAATAAAAAATATATTGTTATAATAAAATTTAAAGTTTACATTCATAAAAAAAATGTTAATTATTTAATAATATTAATTTTCTTAAATTTAAAGAAAAATACATGTCACTATCACTATCCCATTATCCTTTATAAAACCATTGGCCAGGTAACACTGTCATCATTCCATCTACTTTACCTTTGGAAAGTATATCGACCTTATCACTAAACCAATTAAATAATAAAAACTATAATTAAGTAAAACATGGATACAGATTGAACTTCTCTTATGACTAAACCAATTAAATAATAAAAACTATAATTAGGTAAAACATGGATACAGATTGAAAGACTTGACAAACCAGAAGAACACTAACTACGTACAGTAAAGTACGAGGATCTTACCCCATGGACACTGGCTTTGGTCGAATCTTTCCTGCCCTCAATAGATGACACTGCGAAGTTATTACATAGAAAATTCTGTGAGCATGTGGACTATCTCGCGCATGCAAGGTCTATCCACAGGGTATTCTTCTATGCAGAGCAGAGCCACGCAGAATATATGCATGCCTTCTTGCATTGGGACGCCGCTCAGCTTCGGATCTATAATCTTCCTCACTTCTTCTCTGTTCCAGCTGGTCATCTTCTTAACCCACCCTGTTATGTTCATTCCTTCTTTATCTTCGTATTCACATTCACCCACTGCCTTCTTACCCGTAATCAGCTCAAGCAGAACCACTCCGAAGCTGTAAACATCGCTCTTCTCATCCACTTTCAGACTGCATGCGTACTCTGTTAATTAAATAATTAACATTAAGTTGAATGTTAGATGCAAAATCTCTAAAATTAAGAACTGTAACGACTTTATAGAAATGATGTTGGTTGATATCTTTCACAGTTTTCTACTCTACTTTAATTTATGCTGTTGTATTTCGGTTATTTTATATAATTTCTGCAACATTCTGCACAGTAAAACTGCATAAAAATATAGTGGACACTGAAAAAACGATGGATACAACAACTTACCAGGAGCTATGTACCCAAAAGAGCCTGGGATTGAAACAGTGCATCCCGAGGTGCCAGAATGATGCAAGAACTTGGCCAGGCCAAAATCTGCAACATGTGCTTCAAAGTTGGAATCGAGAAGAATATTGTTGGATTTCAGGTCGCGATGAAGGATAGGGGGTCTACAGTCATGGTGAAGATAGCACAGCCCTTTGGCAGCCTCCACTGCAATTTTGTATCTATTATCACAATCCAGGTGTCCTCCTCCATTCTTTCCATGAAGCTGCTCCCCTAGGGTTCCATTAGGCATGTATTCATACACCAGAAGATTTGTATCATCGTTGGAGCAAACCGCAAGCAATCTAACTATGTGCCGATGGCGAATTTTGCCCAGAGTCTCAACTTCTGTGGAGAAACCATGATCGTTTGAAGAGCCATTGAAGGTGCCAGTGGCTCTAACTTTCTTGATTGCAATTTGTTCGCCATCAATCAGGAAGCCTTTATACACAACTCCCGCTGCTCCTTTGCCGATGACATTCTCTTCTGTTATGCATTTCAAGACGTCGTCGCACCCAAAGTTGAGTTCCTGGTAGCTCGTCATCTTCCATGAGCTGCCGTCGCCTTGTTTCCTGACGCCTCTCTTCTGAATTATGAGTACCCCAAGTACCACCACCAGCGAACAGAAGAAGAGAATTCCAAGCGATACGAGAGGCAAGAGAATTCGAAGCTTGATGTGTGCTGACCCACAGGGGCGCAAGTGTGGTCCGCATAAATAAGGATTTCCACTTGCATTAAAATACCAAACCAGACTACTCATGTCTGGAACAAGCCCTGAAAAGTTATTGTTCGAGAAATCCGCATAGGCCAAACTCTTCATTTTTATGAAGTCTCCCGGGATGCTCTCGTTCAAGTGATTTCTGGATACGTTTAGAAAGTTCAGGTTGCTCATCCTGGTGATCTCCATTGGGATGGGACCGCTGAACTCATTTTGGCTAACATCAATGTATTGGAGTAAAGTACAGTTGCTAATCTCTTTAGGAATCATACCGTAAAACCTGTTTTTACTGAAATCGATCTTAGAAATCTTCTTCAGTTGTCCGATCTCTGGCGGAACAATACCAGTTAATTGATTTCCGTGGATCTGAAGTGCCCGCAAAGCAGATAATTTTCCTATGGATGAAGGAAGAGAGCCAGATAAAAGATTATTGGAAATATTAATCCGCCATAGCGTGGATGATACATTATTATTTTCCTCCGATATGCTCCCACTGAGATTATTGTTCTGCAACTGGATCACAATCAGCATGGGTAAGTATAGTAAGCCTGCAGGGATTGAACCATTTAAATAATTTTGCTGCATGAGGACCATTTGCAGTGAATTGCATTTGCCGAGAGAGTCAGGAATCGGGCCGAAGAATAAATTGTTTTCTATAGTCAAATTCACCAGCCTTCCACCCTTACAGAGACTTTCAGGGATGGAACCTGTCAGTTTGTTGTAAGAAATATCCATTTCGACTAGATTTCCATTTACGCCCAGTTGGTGAGGCACCAGACCTGTGAAATTGTTCTGCCAAAGATTCAAATCCTCCAAATTGGGCAAGTCCCCAATGAAAGAAGGAATCCCTCCTTGTAGTCTGTTCATGGAAAGATACAGCTCTTTCAACTCTTTTAGTTCCGAGAGTTCCACGGGTATTTCTCCGGAGAGAGAGTTATTAGTTAGATCCATGCATTTTAAGCTCACAAGATGGCCCAGTTGAGGGAGAATAGGGCCAGTGAAGCTATTATCATACAAATACAATTGAGCCAGATTTTTCAGACCACCAAGCTCAGAAGGAAGTGCACCACTAAGACCACAACCAGACATATCGAGTTGTACAAGCTTGCTCAAATTTCCTATCTCGGGAGGAATCCCTCCATCGAATACATTGTAGTAGCCTAAATAAAGTATTTGCAAGTTCCCCAGATTGCCAAGCTCTCTTGGTATTCTTCCACCCAAACTATTTCCATACAATGAAAGGTATTCTAAATTTCTAAGCTTCCCATACTCACCAGGAATGCTGCCCGAAAAGACATTTCCTCCGAGCTCAAGATGGTTGAGTCTCACTAGATAGCTCAGATCCAGTGGCAATTCCCCTGACAATTTGTTGTCAAAGAGATCGAGTACCTCCAGGTTCCTCAATTTTGATATGTTGGAGGGGATGCTTCCAGTGAGGAAGTTATTAGAGATGTTGAGCAAACGGAGCGCTTGCAGATTTGTGAGCTCACTAGGGAATGGTCCGGAAATACCCACATTAGAGAGATCTAGAGTCACTACTCGGCCAATATGGTCACATTGAACGCCAGTCCAAGAGCAATAGGTTGTGTGATTGAAGGCATTCCAGTTATTTAACAGATGATTAGGATCGGCGATTGCTGTTTTCATTGCAATCAGGACTTCGGCCTCTCCATGGAATGATGGATTGGTGACAGCAGAAGATGGGTATAGAAACAAGAAAATGAAGAAAATAGAGATGTTCATGGCGAGTTTATGCGACCTTACCTTGAAGTGAATGAATCGATGATGACAATACTCTTATCGTGACAGTGCAATGGAACAAAAGAAAAGCCCAACATCTACAATTATGGAACCACTCTTAATTAGGTACAACTCCAAGAGGCGAATGTAATTGCAGAAACATATTAGGTCTAATATGGAAGTAGCCCAGTTAATACACGCAATTCCAGTAACACCCACTGACCTCAATTACAGAAAACTGCAAACAGCTATGGAAGCCCTACCAATTAGTTTGTGGTCAAAGACAAACCCCACGGCCTACTTTGTCGGGATTCGAGAGAGGTGTTTCGCGTCCGGATTTGTCGGGCCGATTAGGTTAATCAGGAACACTAATAATGAGATCTAAACGAACGATGTATAATTTGTTTGAATTTTTAGTCCGTGTGAAGCAGGCATAATAGCGATCGATAATAACCCTTTTAACTAAAAATTAATTAATTTTTAGGTTAAATAAATTAATTTTTTTTAGCATTGTGTTAATCAAAAATTTTGAATTTTTTTTTATTAAATCAATTTTGTAAAATATAATTAAAAATAAATAAATATATGTTTTAAATTAATTTTTTTAGTGGTCAAATATAAAGATTTATATTTTTTCTTTCGTGTGCAAATCAATTATTGAAATATAAAAATATTTAAAAATTAAATAAATAAATAAATAAAAGTATGAGTATGTATTTATAAATCATTGATTTACAATTCTAAGACATCCTAAAAGTTTTATCAAGATTTGCAAATTCATTGTTGGGGATACTATCTTTGCTGATGGAGATATATAAATTTAAGAAATGTAATTCAAGAAAATTCCACATTTATTCTTGGCAGATACGATCTTTGCTTATTGAGATATGTAAATTCAAGAAAAATCCAACATTTATTGTCTACAGATACAATCTTTGGTAGGTTGGAGATATACACTACCTTCATATTTATTATGGGTTGTTTGCAAAAAAAATTAATAAAAAATTCTTGGTAAATCAATCTTATGGGTAGTTTGCTTTATAGTTGGAGGATAAAATTTCAATATTAAGGTCTGATATATGCAATAAAGATATGCACAAATCTCTATGTGCATAACCCCATGCAATATGTGCACATATATCCATATGATGCTCCATTATGCTCCAAGATATGGAATAATTTTGAAATTTTGCATATTTATTGCACATTTATTCTTTTAGTAGTTCATATTGTAGCTCCAAATACATAAACAGTTATGTATCCATTAGGAGTTTATTCGAATCAGAAACAAGATAATACTCTACAAGATCTTCAAGCAAAAAGTCTTGGTGGGTCAATTCTTTGCGATACAATACTCAATACTTTGCAAGATCGGTGAACAAGGAGTCTCACTGGAGTGACAATTTGCAAGATCTACAAAGCAAAGATATATTTTAGTGGAGCAACAATCTGCAATATCTACAAGCAAAGATATATTTTGGTGTCATTGGTGGTCCGTTGATTGAGTCTTTAAAAAGAAATTTTTTTCAAGGTATATCATTTTTTGTTTCTAAATCATGGTAGCATAATAAAATATATATTCTTCAATTCTATTTTGAAAATAGAATGCAAGCATTAAAAAACAAAATTCAAGTAAAATCGTTAGGATTGTTCTCTGTGTGAATATGTAGATTATACAGCAAAAAAGTTGTGGTTGAACGATAGCGGACATAATAGTCAAGATCTTTAAAAAATTATCAGTGCATACAATACAGATGCATGTATGTCCTACTACTCCACTTTAAACTCTATTTCAAAAAATTAGAATCTATCTAAGCATTATGACATGAGTTAAAAATTTGATGATAGCAATTAGATTCTAAAAGTAATCTAAAATAGACAAGTAGCAACTGTTAAAATAGAGTACAGACCCAAATAAGTTCTGTAGACCTTCTAAGTTAGGTCGGTTGTTTTTACCAACTTACTATTAAGGGTAAGTGAGCCAAAAACTCCCTCGAAACCACTTAACCTACTATTAGTTCACAAGGTTGTGCCTAAAAAAGACTAAAAGAGAATTATGTCCAAGGCCTTTTCCTCATTCCTTGATATGATAGGCGATTGTATCCTGCAAGGGCACCTCTATAGGGAGGGATAAGAGGGGCATCTTATCTTGAAGAATAGATTCAATGGAAACTACCACGAGATGAGATGTTTCTAAGCATTATGGAAGCATGTGCTAAAAAATTTGATGATATCAATTAGTTTCTGAAAGAATCTAAAATAGACAAGTAGCGGCTGTAAAAATAGAGTACAGGCCCATATTAGAAATGCGTAACAAAAATCTTGAAAATCTATAAGTTTTGTAGACGTTCTAAGTTAGGTCAATTTTTCTTGCAAACCTATTGTTAAGGGTAAGTGAAAGCTAAAAAAATCCCTCCAAGCTAGTGAACCTACTATTTGACATGCATGTGTTAGTGTTCTTCTTACCTATGACCACACAATTGGCAGAATTCCTGACTCTTTTGATATGCAGTGACAATATGGAAAATAGTATACACAACATAAAATAGTATATGAACCAAAGGATTCTCTTGACTCACTGACAATCATGATAACGATACTCGATGTATAATTATTATGCCTATATGGAAAATAGTGTACATAGCATAAAATAGTATATTAACCAAAGGATTCTCTTGGCTAACTGAGAGAGCACATCTCTAATGGTTTTACAATATGATAGAGCATAAATATTATGCCTATATGGAAAATAGTATACATAACATAAAATAGTATATTAACAAGAGGATTCTCTCTACTCACTGAGAGAGCACATCACTAATGGTTTTACAATCTTATAGAGCACATCACTTGAGAGATGCCAAGGGAAAGCTAAAAAGCATTGCTTTAAGAAAGAAATAAAGAGAAAGAAAGAATAGGGATCACCTTCATTGTGTTTGATGATGAAAGAAAGTTTATTTTATGGCTCAGATGTAGGAATGAATTTATTAGAAACCGTTATTGATTTTGTAATCAGAGCCATGAATTGATTATGGTTGTTTGTAAGGAGCAACTCCTATATACTTCCCAACTTTGAAGAGCTCATTTCCAATTGAACGGGCATTGGCACCTCTCTACCTCTACGAAGCAATGGAGACATTTCACAATTGGAAAATCCATTATAATTTCTTTCTCAGCAGTTGCAACTACAGCTTCAAACTTGGAGAAATGATCCATTTATGTGTTAACCATCCATTACAAGAAGTCCAATCTAATTTATTTTATTCCCATTTTACCTAAAACGACCGGATACTTGCCCAAACGATTGTTTCTTGAGAGGAATGATGAATGTGAATAATCATGGTATATGTTCATTGTAGAAGCCTAGGAATTGAATCCCATGAGATCTGTTAAAAGGGATGTTCTTAGTTTCATGACAACCCAGATTGTGTTTGTGTATGTGTATTTTTTGTTAATGAGCTAAGTTCTCTCTTGTATGTTTTCTTATAACCTTTATGAAGTTTGTATCCAATTGTATGTGGAATACAATTACAGGGTAGATTGTGAATGCCCCTTACAGGGATAATTTTAGGGGAGAAATTTAGCCCATGGGCTATTTTTCCATGTTTTTCTGCAACAAAAGATTCGCCATTTTGCATTTTTTGAATCCCTATTTCGCCCAATTTTGATGGGGTAAAATTTTTTCACCCTAAAAATCACCAAATTATTATATAAACAATATAAAATCCTTGGAATTTTTTGTTTTTTTTGAAAAGTATCACCAAAAGTTTTATAGTTGACGTTTTAAGGATTGGTAAGATTCGCCAACATTTATACACTTTTAAATAAGTATGGTTCCTTAAAATCATCCATGGTCCCTTGAGATCGATGATCTGCACGGACCTTCTGATATTTGTTGTAATGGTATTGCAGTGACACTGTTTTTCTATCAACATCCTTGTGTTTAAAAAAAGAATTGGTCACTACTCCAATTTAGTTTTGTTGACATAACATTGAAGGCACTGCACATTATGTAACACCCTGGTTTTGACCCCGTTGCATTAGATGTATATGATGATGTATATATTGTAAATGATCATGGTGTGGAGCTAAAGGCCAAGGCCCCACCGTTGGTCGGTTATGCTATGTTTTGGATTTAAATTGTCGCCGATGGTATATCGGGGCATGCGGCATATATTATGTTGGTCATCATGTAAATACGCAGCTATAATTAATTAAATGAACCCGACCAGCTACGATCGCGGCAACTAAAATGAGATAGGGGCATGATTTTCACAAGGATAAGGATGTGGGGGAAATTGTCAAACCTTGGACAATGAGAGAAAAACCCATGTGTCATCTTCCCTTGTTTTATTCCAACCACTTTCATTAAGAATGGCTGCTGGTGGTTGAGGCAGTTATGGTCTTTGGGAGTGGGGGTGGCAGTACTGTCAGTCCTCACCCACACGCACACTCCACCACGGTTGACTCCACAATGGAAAGAAACCTTCACACACTCTCCACTACAAAGGCTCACGACTGTCTGATTCACCTCCACGCACAGGATTTTCCTAGTTTTACTCCCGCGGGCACATTCATTCTCTCCACGCCTGTGCTGAACACTCACACACATCGAATTCATGTCCTCCCATTGCCTGTTCACCCACACACAAGCTGGGAGTTGTTCATCCTCACACAGGGACCGTTGTCTGCTCATTATCCTCACGCACAGGAGTCTGCCCATTTCACGCATAGCTGGGAAGTCTGTATTTGTCTCTTCTTCTGTGTGGTCTATATATGTTTTCTTGGTGTTTTCGTTGCCCAAGACGGGCTGTGTTCCCCACGTTTGTTGTGAGTCGTGCTCACTGATACATTTTGGGTGGCTAATTTTTCCCCACGTTCTTGGTTGTGTTTGCCATGGTTTTCCTCACGTTTTCGGGACTGTTGTATATTTTCTTGGGAGTCATTCTGGCCACAAGAGGACCCTGAATGACTCAGAATCATTTTCCCTATTTAAGCTGTGACAGCTGATTTGTTTGCATGCGTGCAATGGTTGGTCTTCAGACTGTGTTAGGAACAGGGATGGGGGCTTAGTTTTGCTTGACAAACCTGGTGGCTGGAAACCACACAGACAGAGCTAGAGGGCTGGCCTTCTTCTCCATCACCCCTGAATAGCACTGGAAGGGAATGCAAGGCCTGAGGGACTGTGTAGTAGAGAAGGGACTGATTCCTTGTGTTGGGTGTGGGTGGGTATCTTAGAGGTCAGGCTAGTTCTGGTGTAGGTGTTCTTGGCCCTATAATGGGCTCACCAGCTTAGCATTATGCCTTTCCCAACTCCTTGATGGCCTGATAAACCCAACTGTGTTGGCTTGGCTGTGTCTTGTATATCCTTGGCTATGTGTAAGCCTACTAGTTCCCTTATTCCTTGGTGAATCATGCCCAGCTCGGGGGTGGCAGCGTTGCTGAGAGATTAAGGAGCACGCTGGCCTATGGTTGGGTTGGAACGTTGCAGCGATGTAGCTGGTTGCAGAACGACTTCTCCATAAAGATAAGTGATCTTGTCCATTTTTACTTCTGCAACCATGTTTACTGTTAATGATATGAAATGAACATGTTGAATGAATGCTTGAATGAATGCATGTTAATTCTGATGTGCAAGATACATAACTGTAGATGTGTATGTTGAATAATTGCATTTGTGCATGATAAACATTCATGGGTGCATAATTTAGTTCAAGGTTTTTTTTGTTTAAGCATTATGTTTCAGCAATTTTTGTGCAAGCACATGTTCATGGGGCTCTTAGCCCGGGTGGTTTAAGCCATGGGTCGCGTCCTCTTCGTTGATCGGGGGAATGGGGACGTGACACATTACATCTTATCCTTCATGTTTTGTGGCTTGTTCTACCTACCGACCAAACCCCCATATCGAAAGTATTAGTAGTTAATTATACTATCACTGAACAACATATCCTTTCGTTCGAGGTAAAGAGGTTGTGTGAAAAAACATTGGTAGCATTATCAAAAATATTCCCATTAGGTAGTGACAGCTCTACCTGACCCTACTCAAGCATGACCTTGTTGTTGCAAAGCTGATTGTGAAGCTTCGAGGAATGCACACTAATAACTGGGGGACTAGGGGGAGCTACAAAATAATTTCTTTGAAGTACCTCACTAGGTACTTTCAAGCTCATTCAAACTATGTACTATTTCCTAAAGTTTAATCCACTCTAATCTTACTCATTTTTCTTACTAATTTAGAAATGAATTTATCTTATTCCAACTGTCAATGTAAACTGAGTTTTAGATGAAAATATATTCATCAATTTTTGAAACAACAAAAATACAATATATTTCCTTTCCGGACAACCATACTTGTTAATATGCTTCAATACCATAATTCCAGAATAGATTCCCTCCAATTTGCAAATGATATAGCTCTATTTCCTATTTTGGGTAAAAAGACATTACTAATTTGATGAGCAGAGAAGTGTAAAGTTGAGAAAAGAGTTTCTACATTAAAATTTTGCAAAAATGTTTCGAGTACTACATATCTTCCACAAGTGTTCTAAAATTTTTCATTATTTAAAAAAACATCATGCAACTGGGCATTGGTTCGTTGTTGGGATGGGGACGACAAAGTATTACACCATTTACCAGGATTCTATTAAGCCATCTACCAGAATTCCATTTTCAATGTGGTCCATTTCACACTGAAAGTGACATGAATTTCAAAAGAATTAGAATGAGTCCAAGTCCTTTGGTGCACTCCACAGTCAAAATGACATGAATTTCAAAACAAATAGAATCAACCCAAGTCCTATGGTGCACTCCACAGTCAAAATGACATGAATTTAAAAAGAATTAGAATGAGTCCAAGTCCTAGGAGATTTGTGTAGAATAGCTACCCCTCAACCTGACATCTAATCCCTAAAAAGATCCATGGCAGGAAAGTTTTATTGCTTAAAACACAATATGATCAGCTTCTAACTGCAACACCTGCAAAATTTAACATGTGTTAAATAACTATGTACATTTAAGCTCTGAAAAATTATTTACTATGTTTCTCAAATTTTCAGAGTAATGAATGTACTGCCCATCAATACCTCCATAGGTTGCGATTTCGCGGCCAGGCTTGCTAGGGTAGGTAACAATTAAACAACCAATGAAGCCACCTAAACACCAGAAGAAGAAAATGAACAATGTGTGTGAGACACAGGAAATTTTGTGATGATAGTTAGTACTTGATTGTAATTCCACTCCTTCGTATACAAGCATTGAATGTCCAACCATTAGTGTTGAACGACCGCGTAGCAGTTGATATACTATGTGGCATCACAAGAGAATTGAAGTGTTTCGTGGATTGGGTTTTCCACCATTGCACTGCACATTTCTCAACCATGTGTGTTAAGGTGCATGTAATTTTATGTAACCACGGATGGGTGCATGCATTCAACACTTATACGCTTATTCTCAACATAATGTTATTCGTTCCAAAACTTGTACGTTGCACATAAACCATGACACATATATTAGTGAAATAATATATTTTATATAATATAGTGATTTTATATACTTAGTTCCAGGGTGGATTCCTTTTGTTAATCATTTTTTTCATATTATATAAAACCATTGTAAATTCCATTATCGCAGCCAACCTTGGTAGAATGTAGGTAACAATCGAATAACCAATGAATCCAGCTAAACACTAGAAGAATAAAATGAACAATGTATCCGAGACATAGGAAATTTGGTGATGATAGGTAGTACTTGATTGTAATTCCACTCCCTCATATATAGGCATTGACTGTCAAGCCATTAGTGTTGAACGAATGCGTAGAAGTTGATATACTATGTGGCATCACTAGAGAACTGAAGTGTGTCATGGAATGGCATATCCACCATTGCACTACAAATTTCCCAACCATCTATGTTAAGATGAATGTAATTTTATGTAACCACAGATGGGTGCATGCATTCGACACTTGTACGCTTATTCTCTACATAATGCTATTCATGCCAAAACTTGTATGTTGCACATAAACCATGACACATATATTAATGAAATAATAGATTGTATATAATATAGTGATTTTATATAATTAGTGCCATGGTTGATTCATTGCGTTAATCATTTTTTTCCATATTATATAAAACCATTGTAAATTTCGTGATGATCCAAACCACTAATTGTAGTCACGGTAGTTTTGGTATTGTCAAGAAGTACTCTATACATGAAGAACAAGAGATTCACAGGAGATATGTGCATTAGGGCTGAAATAATACGTGAAGAACAATAGATTTACATGATATTTGTGCATTAGGGATGAGATAATCCCAACACAGAGAGATGTCGTACCTTGGACACTCTTCTTCTATGGATTGTACTTTGGAGCATGCACAACAATTGTAGGCATCCTCTGCTACAATACAGCTTTGCATAGAAGTCTTTTCCATCCACCATCAAAAATGTTTCCATGGAAACAAAGAACACAGCAGACATCTTTCCCATCTCAATCTCTAAATGATTGACTGAATGTTGAGATGTAGTTTCCATCTTGAGTGTTTATCAGCTGCAGACCATCTATATTCCTGGTAATCATTTACATATAGTTATTATTTGCTCTCAATTCTTATTTTTTTGTGAATTTCATATAAATTGCATATTTGAATTCTTTGTCATCACCTACATTATATGCATCCACAGATCAATTCTAGATTGTATGTGTTCATGCTGCAGGTGGGAAAGCTTCTAGATAGTGATTTTTGTTCTGAGCTTTGTGGTTTCATCCCTTCGTCAGTTGCTACTTAGCAAAGTTTCTAGAACCGATTGTTGCAAATCGCTTTGCAGCACATAAAACCAGGGTGCATGCATGCTTAAACATGTCAGTGGTGAATTTGGTAGGCTGGGTGGCTGCAGTTGCAGTTGTATAATTTACAAGGATCCATTTTTATCTAGAGCTTAGTCACGTCAGCTTTCTTCTATTCATGCAATTGTTTATTAGACGAAGAGCATGCACACTTAAACATGTCAGTGGTGACTTATTTATCATTTACACATTATCATTTACATGACATCAAATATAGTCCCTATGTTTTAGTCAGAACTAGAACCCGTGTGTCTAGACCTAGTGTTAACAATACCATGTTGTTACTAAACCCCCGACGGTAAGAGTTTGATTGACGCTAAGCATTTTAGGTTTGATGCCTATCACGTGGTTTGAAATGTTGTGAAAGAAGTTATGCATTGTCTCTCATTGGATCCCAACCTTGTAATACTAGGAATAACTCATAATGGTCACATCGAGAACATATCATAATTGAAATAACTAATTTACAAAACATTTAAAATAGGGAAGCATTAGACTAAATTAGTCGAAATGGAGTTTCACATGTCGAAATCGGTGGTTGTATCTGCAACATCTTAACAAGATTTTGTGAAATCCAAAACCGTCATACATACAACATTCTTTTTCTTTTTCTCTCTTATCCTTATCTCTATACCTATATTGGATCTTCTTTCATTCGTGATGCATATTCTAGTGGCAATGATCTTTTAATGAAATATCAATTTCCCAATTTATTATGAGAGCCAATTATGCCATTATTGTTTTTAAGAAACGTAGTATTTGGTTGACACGATATTAAAACATAAATCGAAACATGGAACAACAGATAGACATGATCGTTGACAATGCCTCATATTCAAACAAAGTTGACAATCTGATCCATTTTCCTAACACACCGTCAAAATTCTAGTCAAAGTTGAGAGGCCACCAGGCTATCTATATGTGGTTGTACTCAGTATTAGCACAATATTCTCCACTTCCCAGGGAACGAGAGCCACCTGTCTTGTGATATGTGTGTGTATTGCAAAGTTATATACATGTAATGGGTAGCACACAAGGAAATGCATTGGAGTTCCCCATATTTCTAGATTGAAGTTTATGGTGATCTTTGGATCTACCAACAACAAGACATCTTCTTATACAATCACATGGTTCAAGACTTGATTATGGTCTGATGTGCAATCGTGTAGTTTTAAAATTTCCTTCCTATATATGTAGCTGGATTTCGTGTCCATAGGGTGAGTCTTAGTTGGTGTACATCTATGTTGAATAGCTTATGGTTGATTACGTGGATGCAAAATCCTCCAATACTTCGTTTATATTTCAATATTTTAATACAAAGGATGAATTTGTGTAGTCTTTCCATATAAAATTGTTGTACTTTATCCTTCCTAAGTTCCTAAATTTCCCATATCTAAATGCTAACAACTAATAAATAACATAGAACAAAGTTAAACTAAACATAAGTCAATATTTTGGGGGTAAGAAAGCAATGTAGATGTAATATAAACCATTGGAAACGTCCAAATCAACAACATTCAAATCCATGAGTACCAACTCACTCAACAAACAGACTCTTTTAACTATGAATCCAACCTCGGCAGGTACGTGACAATGATTATTAAACTAGTACATGACAACACTCCATCTTTTTGGGGTTAGGGTTTTCGTAAGTCACATCTTTGGTTGCTTATCCCCTCTTCCATCCTGTATAGGATTACTTTATTGAGGAAACTATAATATTTGTGATAGCAGGCCCATTAAATAAGTCATCCAAGGTGTCATCTTCAGGTGCATCACTGAATCTATGTTGGCTAAAACCCACCAACAAAGCCTAATCAATAGGGGTTCTTTCTTTGTCGACGCCCAACCAACGTGATCTCCCTGAGCACTGGACCAGACAAGTTTTACCTTGTCTGGAAACACCCATAGAGCGGATGAAGTCTCACCCGAGATGTTCGAGGGAGAGATTTTGGAACCAAGTTTTCGATGGTAAGGAGGAGGATTGGGGCATCATCAATTTACCAACATAATTATCATATCTAACAAATCCATTCATCAAGTATCGCAGCATTCATCACAGATCTATTAGTATAACCACATGTCTAAACAGATCACATAATTTACTTATTCATCGCAGCAGTATCATATTATTCATTCATAAAGTAGATCCATAAAACATCCATCATTGATACCACAGCACATAAGGACATAAAAGAGATATGAAAGACAATAGCAATTTAGAGAAACCTCCGTCGTGTCATATTATTTATGCGCAATAGATCCAAAACATATAGTACTTCTCCACAACAAGAGAATGATCAAGCCACAAGATAACACAAGATCCAATCGCTCTCTTCTTTCTCGCTCATAAATGATCGATAAATCGACAGACAGATTGTCCTCGGATTCACCGATTCACTAATCAAAAGATAATCTCTTACATTGGCAATTCTAACTCTATATATAGGCTTGCGCCTTTACCTTCAAGGTACACTTCTAACTGACTCTTAACAAATTCTAACTAATTTAACTACTAAGGACCAATATTCCGAAGAAATGGTCAATGAGTACAAAAACGACATTAAAAAGTGGACTATTTTTTGCCTGTCCCGCTATCTTTGCCTTGTGTGGTTCCTCGTAAGTATGTGCATCATCCTAGATGCTACACAACTCACCTATCTCCACCCCTTTGCCAATAGGCCCCAAACACAGTCTTGTGGCTCGTTCTTTATTTACTTATGCAAGTCCCCATTCATTCAAGTGCAACTCATTCCCAAGTCCCCATTCATTCAAGTGCAACTCATTCCCATACCACCATGAACAAATGAGACCTTATAATTATTAGTACCTTCTACTACATAATGTGACACAACTATACTAAATAAGAATTCATTTATTAACATAGTTGTGGAATAAAAAAACAACACATCGTTTGCATATAAAAGGAACAAACCAAATATTTGGAATGGGGTTCTCATTCCATTAATATTCATCATAATCCAATGCATCCTCAGAACATAAATATAACAATTCTAGTACATATCATATTACAAGAATGACTATCCACTATTATCCCGAAATCCTTACAATTCAAGCAACTGTAACCTCCTTCTACTATTTAACCATATTATACTAGCTATCAACTATAACAACATCATTAATAACAATACCAACAACCCTTTTCCAGGCCTAAACCTTTACAAAATATAAGGGTGGGGAGTTCCATTCAAAACCCTATATATCCAATGTCTTTCTTCACTATTTGGCTTGATGGATTGCCTGTTATCTCCTCTCCTTCTCTAACCAAATGTCTTCCATCTCTCACCACCTCATCCAAACAAATATTATTTTAAAAATTAAAAATTAAGGACCTAATAAGACCAAACAAAAATTGTTGGCTTTACCTCATGTTGGTTATCCGTGTGTGTCCCTTGTCCAATGGAAAACCCCCCTGTTGTATATGCTATCCATTCGATTTGATGCTCGGATACATATAGCCATGTATGTTCTAAATGACACGAAGAAAAATCCAATCATCCATAAGTCGAGTTAGATCAATTTTGGAAACCGAGTGGTTAATCGAGTTCAACATTGACAAACCCTTTATAATCATATAGGGGTGGGGGATTCATCTCATTCAAGTCAGGTTTTTAATTGTTGTAACAAAATCTTGGAGCGCAATAAAGAGTGGGAACTATTTCTGAAGGTAAACCACTACTCTATTAGGGTTGAGTATTCACATAGAACTACTCCCTACTCCCTTGAAACTCTGATGATGGGTGGGCTACGGTGAGCCAAGAGATAATGTCACCCCTAGCTCTCATCTATCCTAATGTAATGTGGCAATCTAGGGAATCTAAAATTTTAGATTGGAATTGATGTGGTTGTAGATGTTTTCCCACAAATACACAGCAAACATCACAGCAAGCCCCAAAAAACTAAAACCCTGAATCGATTGCATGCCCAAAAACCCCTGTCACAACATGCCCAAAAAAATGCTCGGTGATGCTTATGCATTGATCCATGAGATCCAAATCGAAATCATGAGCTCCAAATGTGAACCATGAGCTCCAAATGTGAACCATGAGCTCGAAATCGAAACTGTGAGCTCCAATTGTCAACCGTGAGCTCCGATTCTCAACCGTGAGCTCCAAATGTCAACCTTGAGCTCCAAATCAAAACCGGGAGCTAGTCCAAATTGCATAAAAATGATACACCAGAGCCGCAAAAGGCAACACCAGAGCTAGTCAAAATGATACACCAGAGCCGCAAGACGATACACCAGATCTACTCAAAATGATACACCAGAGCCACCGCGAAATGACACACCGGAGCTACTCCAAAATTCATAAAAATGTCCAAAACCTGAGTCGTGACAATGTCGAAAAAGACTATGTATTTTTTATTATATATTATTTTATATTATATGTATTTTATTATGTGTCGCAATATAATAAAATATTATTATAGTATATATCATTATATGTATTGCCATTATAGTATTTTTTTATTAGGTATAGTATTTTTAACTTAGGTATATGTATTTCTTATTATATGTATGTTTAACTTAGGAATAGTATTTTTTATTATAATATGATGATGATGATGACAATCTCACCTAATCCCTACAATGAAACCCATGAAGATGAAGATGATGATGATGATGGTGATGACGATGATACCAAATTGTTAACATAAATGATGATGTTGACGATGACGACGATGATGAAGATGGCGATGGCCATGTTGATATCATATGAAATGATGATGATCACGATGTTGATGACGATGACGATGATGACGATGACGACGACAATGATGATGATGATGATGACTTCTTTTCATCATCATCATGACGATGATGATGTTGATGAGGATGACGACAATCCCTAATCCCTACAATCTCACCTAATCATCATCAACATTTTGATCATCATCATCATAATCTTCATCGTCATCATCATCATTGTCATCATCATCTTCAACATTGTGGTATTCATTATCATGACCTTCATCATCATCATCGTCGTCGTCGTCTTCATCATCACGATGATGGTAATGGTGATGATGACGATTATGATGATGATGGAAATGATCACCATCATCACCATCGTCATTGTCATCTTCGTCTCTGTTATCAAGACCCTCATCATCATCATCGTCATCATCTTCATCATGATGATGACGGTGATGATGAGGGTGATGGTCATCGTCGTCTTCATCATCATCACCATCATCGCCATCATTGTCATCATCATCTTCATCAACATGAACCTCCTCATCATCGTCATGACCCTCCTCCTCCTCCTCCTCCTCCTCATCATCAACGTCATCATCATCATCATCATCATCATCATCATCATCGTCCTCTTCATCATCATCGTCATGACCCTTATCGTCGTCATCATCATCATCATCGCCATCATCATCATCATCATCATCATCATGGTAATGGATATGATGATGGTGATGACGGTGTTGATGATGATGATGATGATGATGATGGTTATGATGATGATCACCATCATCTTCATCAATGTCATCATCATCACCATCATCATCATCATCATCATGGTAATGGCGATGATGACGGTGATGATGATGATGATGATGATGGAAATGATGATGATGATGATCATCATCATCATAATCAAAGTCATCGTCATCATCATCATCCTCTTCATCATTATCATCATCATCCTCTTCATCATCATCATCATCATCATCATCATCATCATCACCATCATCGTCACCATCGTCGTCATCACCATCATCTTTGTCTTCATAATCATGACCCTCCTCATCATCATCATGACCCTCCTCCTCCTCGTCATCATCATGTCCTAACAACAACATAGTCAATGGCTTCTAACAACTTGTCCTATGGTAGTCTTTCGGAAGGTTAATTTCTACACATATCCACATATAGGTAGTGATATGAACTTTTCACCAACATTAAGAATAAGTAAAACTTAGTTTACTTCAAATATTCATTTGCGAAAAAATTTGCATAATACTGGAAAACCTTTCAATCAAAAAGTGATGAGAAGGAAATTGTTGAATATAGCCAATAAAATGAAAGGAATTTTTTGTATCCTTGAAATACTTCTTATATCTAATAGATTCCTTGACTTCTAGAACTATGGGTCCCAAATATATGTTCAATAGAGAGATACAAACCTAAGAGGAAGAAAAACATCCTAACTTGAATAATGAACCTTCACATTAATGAGGGAAGAACCATCTACATAACGACACATCCTTATCTTGGATAAATGAAAATATAGCTTTGAAGGATGATTGAAAAGTTGAGCATGTGAGTCGAGCTAGTGACAACTAGGGTAGAACCTAGCTACACAAAAAGTTCAAGTTCAATGCTTTCCATTATAATATTATAAAATCATATCTTAAAAACTATTATAATTATTATAAGTTATCATATTACTCTATTATTCTTATCTTCTCTTGCAACAAAAATATTCCTATTTTTGATGGTTTGTGAAAACACATAAAGTTGGGGATATTTAAAAATATCAACCAAATAAAGTGAAACAATTACCTCCCTCCCATCCCTTAGCTTTGTTGATCATGAAGATGACGATGATGAAGATGACGACGATGATGATGCTGATTATGATGATGATGACGACGATGATGATGGTGATGATGATGTTGAAGAGGATGAAGTTTTATTATCATCACCATGAGGATGACAATGATGATGATGAAGATGATGATGTGTGATGATGACGACAATGATGATGTTGATGAATATGAAGATGAAGATGATGATGATGATGATGATGACAACGACGATGATGATGTTGATGATGATGATGATGATGATGATTATCATCATCATGAGGATGATGATGATGATGAAGATGATGATGACGTTGATGGTGACAACGATGATGATGATGACGATGATCATGAGGATGAAGAAGAAGAAGATGATGATGATGATGAAGATGATGATGGTGATGATGATGTTGATGATGATGATTATCATCACCATGAGGATGACTATGATGATGATGATGATGATGATGATGATGATGATGATGATGATGGTGATGATGATGTTGATGATGATTATCATCATCATGAGGATGAGGATGATGATAATGATGATCATGATGATGCTCTTGATGATGATGATGATGTTCATGATCAAGATGACGCTCTTGATGATGATGATGATGATGATGATAATGATAATGATGATGACGATGATAACGATGATGATGATGATGATGATGTTGATGATGATGATGACCATAGCCTTATGATGATGACGATGATGATGAAGATGATGATGCATGATGATGACAATGATGATGACGATGATGATGAAGATGAAGATGATGATGCATGATGATGACGACGATGATGATGAAAAAAATGATGATGATGATGATGACGATGAAGACGACGATGATGAAGATGACGATGACGATGATGATGATGATGATGATGATGATGATGATGATGATGATGATGATGATTATGATTATGATGTTGATGACTATGATGAAAATGATGGTGATTTTGATGTTGATGACATGGGACAAACAATTTCAAATATCACATTATTTTATTTGAAAAAAACCTATGAACTAGTGTCGAAAATCCAACGACACACCCATTGAAAAACCTACGAACTAGTGTCTGACATCATTAGAGGAAATTTGGGGTCTAAAATGGGCCTTATAAGAAAACACGCCAATAATAAATTTTGTGAGTTGGAATTCAAGAACCAATAGAATTTCAATAAAATGAGTCAACCATAATGGTTGAATTGGCATATTTGTCATTAATAAAACTACTTTTTTTGTTTGTATTTTCGACATATCTCCCTATGTTTTTACTCAAATTCTAAGAGGGAGAGCTCGTTGGATGTGAAATTTAATTCCACATCCAATGAGTACCTGCACTGCATACTTTTGACAGACCTTGCTACCCCAAAAACAAGAAATGTCTAAAAAAATGTGATGATGACATCATCATGACGTTTTTTTAGGTGTTTCTTATTTTTGGGGTAGCGAGGTCCATCAAAAGTATGCAGTGTGGATACTCGTTGGATGTGGAAATAAATTCTTCATCCAACAAGCTCTCCCACCTGAAATTTGAGTAAAAACACAGGGAGATATGTCGAAAATACGAACAAAAAAAGTAGTTTTTTTCATTCTTCCTTCAAAATTAATAACTATCAGTTTATTATTTTAACTATTATTTTATCATTTTCCTTAGGAGGCCCATTTTAAACCTCAAATTTCCTATAATGCTGACACATAGCCTTCGAATATCCTACGCATAGCCATCGAATATCCTACACAAAACCGTCGAATATCCTACACCCTAGTGTTGGAAATTCAACGACATAGCCATTGAAAAACCTACACCCTAGTGTCAAAAATTTGACGGCGCTAAAATAATTCAAAAGGCTCAGTACTTTTCATCATTGTTGTCCGACACATCCATACGATACGTTGGATTTTGTCGTCGAATTTTGGGTTCAAATCTTGTTGTGCCACCAACGCACTGGTAAGATTCCCCTGCAATATACCTACAAACTGAGAAGTAACTACCAACACATTGACCAAACTCAGCCAATTTCATCGATGAAGGACGACCAAACTCAAACAATTTTGTCAATGAAAGGCCACCAAACTCAAATAATTTTGCTGACAAACAATGACACACTGAAGATAACTCGTCGATCTGTAGCATTAGGATAAAATTGACTCCCCATAATAGCGACAAACTCAAAATATTCCACCACACCAACATCTAGCAATGCATCCATAGATACTAAGTGTTCATGGATCTCATAACGTTGACGACGAGCCAAACTAGACTCAACAATATCCCTAATTCTCCTATGTATTTCTTTTGGTACCTTTATATCTATACTATTTTCTGCATTTATTGCATTTGCGTTTTTCTTTTACTGCATTTCCATTTTGCATTTAATTCTCCTCTCAATATTTGTAAAAGAAAGATTTATTGGATTTGCATTTTTATTTGGTGTTGCATCCACTTACTTTGGTATGTATTAAGTCATTTACATATATTTTTAGCAATTGTTTATATCCTCATGCAATTATCTCAAGGAGGGGACATTGCCACCTTGTGCCTCTTGTTAAAAACCTAAATGTTCAAAAAAAACAAAACTAATAATGGTTGAAATATCTTCCTACTTTTAGTCATAATCTTTAATAATACAACAATAATCTCTAAACAAATATTATGACATCTTAATTAAAAATTTATATTTGTGTATTGTTTTTCACATGCGATTTTAGATAAAGTTGTAAATAGTGTCAAATACCAAAATTTGGTCCAATAATAGATCTACTTTTACATTTATTACTAAATATGTCAATGATGGAATAAGTGGCTCTTGGCGAGGGCCATGGCTGGTGGTTAAAAAAACAGTTTCTCTATCATATAAAATCCTTAAGTTGCTACAATGCAATAACTATAGATCCACAACATATTAATCAAGTAAGCTTATTCCAAAAGCATCTTGGAATCATCTTGATTTGTGCTAAAAGAATACTAAAAGCCTAGGATTTTCGTCGATGAAGGCAAAGGACTCTAGTAACTATTAAAATCAAATCTTTGATATTCAATGTACTCAATATAGATCATTTTATTAATTTTAAACAAATATATGTTTACATTAAATAACTATATTTACATTAAATAACTAAACTCTATATACTTCTAGCATTACAAACAAATAACTGAGAGTTTCTCCTTAGCACCTCATCTTGTTTTGGAATTATAAACCCGACCAGATCTCTTACAAGGTCCTACTCCCTTGTATGTTAATCTACCTTTTTTATATCAATAAATTTGTTCCTTTCAACCAAACGCTATGACCCTTGTATTGAAGGGGATGTGGGCTCAAATGGAAGCTATGCTATGAGCTTTGTGGATTCCATAGCCTTTTCTAGTCAAGATGCTTATGAAAATACCTTGGCGTATAACTAACTTGTCAAGTGCTTCAGTGGCTTTGGTTATCTCTCATCTCTCTGCGACTTTTTAATTTTTATCTTTTGTAAAACCGCACTAATATTTTGTTGAAGGAAACTTGATTGTGTGGGAGCTTGCTGGTATCAGGATTTGTCTATCCTCTTTTGAATGCACTTACTACTTCCCATTTTGAGTATGGGTCCTCACTTCACTATAGATGACAAAAACCCTTCTTTGAATTCCCCAAGATCAGCCAGCTTATGGGAAGGCTAAACCAAAGTCCCACTAGCATTTTTTTATCCTAAAACCACCTATTGAAGATCCCATTAAATTCAAAAGGAACAAAATCCTATGTGGGTTAAATATGCAATAAGGTATGATTGACTAAAATTTCAAGGCAATCGGGAGAGTGATTTATAAGAATCACTTACACCACCACTTTCCCCAACTAGACTAATGTCTAATATGCCAATTCCACTTGGACCAATCATGCGGATAACACATATATCTATGCCAATTCCACTTGGACCAATCATGTCAATAACACGGATATCTACTAGATGATGGAAAAGGACCACTTAACATTAGTGAGGTCAAAACTACCCTGATGATAGAGGGTTCGAAATTGGGACCTCCAAGAACATAAAAATAAATCTTTGTTTTCATTTGGGTAACCAAAGTAAAGTAATATTTTCACCCAGCTCATTTCTACCTTGCCTAGATTACTCTCCTAGTAAATTTAGGCTTTTTTTCAAGCATGTTTTAGCATTTTCTATCTAAAATGTCCAAAAGGTAAGTTTTAGACACACTATAGTAAGGCCTGTCATAAGGAAATATCATATTTATCTTGATAAGGCCAGTCATAGTGCTATCTCATATCTACCTCCCCATACATAAGGTTAATCCATGTACTGCTAACGAAAGGGAAGACAATAAACATAACAAATTCAACAACTTACAGAGAAAATTGTAGATTTCAATAACTGAACTCAAACTCCAACCTTTAACCAGTGATTATTCCCTTTGTTCAAACAAGACTTCTACACCATGTCATGCCTTGAGCTCAAACTCCAACTTCTAGACAACAATTATTCAATTCACTCAAACAAAACCTCAGCAGCTAAACCAAAAAGTGCTTTGAACTTTGAAGTTCAATGCAAAACGAACAAGGACATATGCATTCAAAATCATTAAATTCTTCATATGCCAACTTTCCATTTAAGTGTTGTAAAAGCTAACTACCCGCCACTGACACTGAAACAAGAGGAAACGGGGCCAGTTCCATAAGAAACGAATATTTGTTTTTTGAGAAACTGTCGTGAGAAATGATCTGTTTCATAAGAAACGGTTTTTCAAATCTAGAAACTAAAAATGGCTGTAGAAAACATTTTTTTCTGTCACGTCTCCATTTCTACCTCGTTTTTTCTTAAAAACATGAACTATCGTCATGTTTCTGGAAGGGACAAATTTTTCCAAAGGTACGGAATCATACTATGGAAAATCAAATAACATTAAAAATCATAGTTGGATATTAATGTTCCAACATTCATTACATTGTTCCAGAAATAAGGGAAAATGTGGCTTCCCGCTTCTTTGTCAATTGGTTGTAGCTCCGTTTATTCACTTGTTTACCTCTCGGGCACATTGGTCATATTATTTTCTCCACATTTAATAGCCAACACATCTTCTCTTATATTTGGTATCCAGGATTGTCTTCTATGGTTTGATCCAGGAGGATATTGGTGGTCACCCACCTATTCCACTTGGACCCCCACCATTGTTTCTTTCAATTTTTTAGTTTCCTTAATTGTAGCACAATTTACTATTTTTGGCAGTTTTCAAGTCCTAAACTTTCGGAGCCGTTTTGAGGCCCTAAACGATGTTTTTTCGGCATCGAATGGTCATACATATATGAGTCAATTCTGGACTTAATACCCTTTGTTTATGGATGTAGTCCTTGAATAGATCTTTCTAACAATGTATCATGCATGTCAAACGGAGGTAGTATGTCAAAATTATGACCCCAGGAAATTGATGTACCAAGTTACCCAACGAGGCCCACATTCTGGAGTTTCACCTCCTAGGGTTAGGTTTTTGGATGTGTAGGGTTTCCACTATTTCTCAATAATGTATAGGCCTTTGAGCCTCAGTGCAACATAGAGTTTAAAGGCATGTAGCCACCACAGCTCTTCTCAGAGATAACCTAACAGCACTCTAGCTAGTTTATTTTCATTCTGTATGTAAACAAGTTTCAGTTCTTTGATTAATGAAATGAAGTGTTATCTCTGCTGCATCTTTTTTTCTATGGTTATTTGTGTATTCTGTTGCGTTCCTGCATAAATCCAGTTCATGGTCCCATTCAGAGATCGACTTAGACTTTGCCACAATCTAGGCTTCATCTCCATATACATATATATGAGGACAATATCTTATTGACATATATGTTAAATCTAGAAGTATTAAGGATGCGCCAGAGTATTTGACGAAATGCTTTAACGATATGTGGGCTTATGGAATATGATAATTGTCATGTATGCCCTGGTTGGGTATGTTGGATAGGAATTAAAACTAGAGGACTTTCATATCTTGGACATGTTCTAGTGTAATGTGGTATGGTCGACCTAACCATAGTTAGCCTTGGTGTAGTATACTAATTAGAAAATTGATGCATAAATGCATTAAGCTTCAATCATCATTTGGAGCAAAGAGAAATTACCAGTATGACCATAGCATAGAGGTCACAAAGATGAGGTAACTATAGCATTTGTTTCAGTATCTTATTCTTCCTTGCGAGTTGGTGTTGCTATCCTTTCACCACTCAATGAAATCTTTGAAAATTTGTTTATAGATGCATAGCTTGCTTGAATGTTGAGACCATCATACCTCTTATCCCATGGCTAGCTTCCATCATGATCAATAGCTATGATTAGGTAAGTGCAGGTATCGCCTTGCTACCCTTTATCTCATGTTTCCTTTCTTCCCAAATTGTTAAAAAAACAATTGCCATTGTTCGATGATGATTCCATGACTCCAAAGACTAACTTTTGTGAATCAAGAATCGATTTCCTTCACATGGTATGGTGTTTTAGCTGATGGTTTCTAATGCTTATCAATTTGTTTGTAGCAAGTATTCAAATAAAGAAGTGGATCAATGAGGAAAAGAAGCAAAGAGTTAGCAAACGGGTAGAAGGTAGAGTAGTACAACACATTCGAAACAAAAATGTTGGGTTTCGACACAACTACAAGGTACACATATAGATTCGTACTAAAATAAATCGATAACATTTTTACCCTTGTAAGCAATTGTCTATGGATTTCAAGAATAAGGGGCATCAAAAGCTTGCACATGATGCTCACGCACCATAGTTTTATCATGCAAGTCGAGCTCAACCACCATAAAAGCATGTCCCATTCCAATATCTTCATGTCCTAGCCCAACAGTCTGTGCAGTAGTCTCTGTTTGAGCTTATTCCGGCTCCATCTAGTTATAGTCTCTGTTTGATGTTGTTCCAGCTCCATCTAAGCTTGTGTTAGATGTTGTAAATTCAAACATATGTAGAAAAAATTCCGTGGCATGTGTACACTATGCATGCATGCAGTGATAAAAGTTGGAAAACCATGATAAAAACATTAAACATTTAATGTAAGGAAGTAATGTTAAAAACAGGCTTAGTATTATTTCAAGGAGTATAGCAAAGTACCATTGGTTTTATGGTTTCAAAAAGTATAGTTTTGAATCCAAAAACTATCCCCTTGCCTCGATCAAAGGCCAAAGTTTTTTATTTGACCACGTGACAATTTCATGTTTATTATTACTTAAAATAAAGTGTATATCCAACAAAAATGACGCAATAAATGAAACGACATAAACTTTTTGTCACCACTAATAAAACTTTTAAGAAAATAAAGCTTTATAAGCTTGAAATTAAATAAAAACAAAAATGGAAACTTAAGATTTATAAAAATCTTATTATATTGTTATAATAAAATTTAAAGTTTACATTCATAAAATAAAAAAATAAAATAAAATAATATTATTAAAAATGTTACTTATTTTGTGAGTCGAGAAACCTACCTAACTCACTCCTGATAGGGAAACAATTAGCAGCAAAGCTGGACGTCCCAAATCTAGCAATTGATCGAGTCATAGTACGTAGTCGACCAAGAGGCATTGATCCGGTTGAAGAATCACAATCAAATTTGAAGGGTAGGGTCCCATTTCACTTTGAAGGGTTGTGAGAAATTGAACCCTTCAATGTTGACATGTAAAAATAAACTATGTTTTTCTTTTAAAACTGTAAGTGTATAACAAAATTTTATTATTTATTAAAAATAGTGTATAGGAAAAAGATGACAATAAGAAGAAATCTCGAGTGATTTAACATTTACATGGAATTACTGAGGTAAACCATGTACTCTCCTGGTCCCTGGAGCATATAGTTTATTGAACTTAGATAAGGGACAATTCTGTCGGGCCGATGAAATATTCGGTTATGTCGTTGATAAAATAAGGCATTGGAATTTGGAAGGACCTTTGAATGGAGGATTGATTCAGCTTATCGGTTGTTATGTCGTTGATAAAATAAGGCATTGGAATTTGGAAGGACCTTTGAATGGAGGATTGATTCAGCTTGATGATGGCTCTATTGGTCAAGTGTGATTGGGCCTACCTAAAAGAAAAACCCCAGAATGTAATACCTAATGCTTTCACGGAGAAACTTTTTTATTAACCCTAAATTCAACAATTATTTTTAGAATTGAATCATGTCATCCACACATGCTCAATCAAAGTGATCAAACAAAGGCCCCAAATTTAGGTGGATTATGGATAGTCCCTCCAATGTACATCGAGTTTATACCCCAATTCGAAGTGATCAAACAAAATCCCCAATTTTAGGTAGATTATGGATAGTCCCTCCAATCTATATCGAGTTTATCAACCCTATCAAAAAGGTTAAGTATTTATTAGTCCACTATAAGGAAGAACTTTAAATTCTCCAACAAATATCACTACAAGTTGGGTGTCTAGTTTCTACAAAGTCAACAAGGAAGACGAATCATAAACACACGTTTGGGAGGTTTGCGACAACGAGGATGTTGAAATCATGTTCTTCGCTAGATCATTGCACTCCCAATCCCTCATTCATCACTGCCCATCGAGGGATTCCCTTGTTTAGATATATTGGTAGACAATTTGTACTTCTTGTTTCCATTATTAGAAGGCTGATAGGAAAACGAAGGGGTCAGAGTCTACAACATTTACAGGGTTGGTTGTTAAATATTTTATCCTTTCATCTATTGGATTTCATTAAGGAAATTGGAACAATTCAAACACTTATATTCAAATATTGTTCTTTCTTTCAACCTAATGTTTACAATTCACGGCAGATAAATAACATTGACAGATTTGGAACTCAAATACAAGGCTCTTTCTTCTTGCTCCTCCGCCCAAACGAAGTTGTGGTCCTAGACTATGAAAAGTATACATTATTTTGGTTCTGATTTCATTTAAATACTGGGGTTTTAAAGGTTACATCTATTGAGTATTCGAGACTTAGTCTGGAAGAAATACAATCGCATAATACATTACAAATTTCAAGCCACATTTTGGATGGAGAAATTTTAAACCCTTATATTTATAGAACCAAAAGGAACTCCAACAAGAAACACATTTAACTTTTATCCACATATAAAACGTTACACAAGTGTAAAATGTTATACATACCTGTAAATTCATGACAACCAAGTCAATAGCTTAGCTCTGCATGACCTTCTGGAGGAAATAGAAATTAGGGAGACATTGAAGCATATAATTGGAGAGTTGAGAGTCTGAGTCCCGACCTCCGAGTGTCCTATACTCATAAACCAAAAATATTTATTTTTTTCATGGACTTCACCAATCTCTTTAAGTTCAGGGAAGCTCAATCCAACCTACCCAACGTTCTACCTTTGCTTCTCTTGCTCCTACCTGTGAAAAAGGTGGAACCTTCGAGTTGCCCACTACAAAAGACAATGAGGAGTTAGAGTGTGCAACCATTTCCTTCTATAGAAAGATGATTGGAAGCAACGCCATCTCAATTCCACAATATCTCGGCGCTCCTGAGTTGGTTTACCTTGCCTGGGGTAGGCAAATGCATGTTTGTGTATTTCACATGATTACTAAAACCATTTTATAATTGCTCCTACATAACATAGAGATATCTGTGCAGGTGAGGGAAAACTGGGTATTGTTTGACTGAGTTTTCCAGAGACTTTCAGAGATAATTTTTCGTTATGAGGGCGCTCAGGGCGTAGATTAGAGAGCCCACGGGAGGAAGAAGAAGAAGAAGAGGACTCAAGTCAAAAGGTGAGGTGAGTGAGGAGGGGAGACGTAATAGCGATATTTGCAGGAGAAACCTGCTGGTGCTATAATGATGGGAACATGCCTCTCTAAATCGTAGCCAGTGTAGACATAGGAAACCCTCATAAACAACTCGGGCGCAAGAGTTACCGTGTAAGCATCCCAACAAATTAAGTAATGATAATATTCAGTTAGGTGTATGACAAATTCTTTCGTTTCTTTTAGAGATGACTATATGCATATTGTACAACCATTCTCTTTGGCTGGCCCTCCATTCCAGTTGCCTTTGTCTCTACTGCCTAACTCCCTTCCTCCAATGAGACATGTACACTAAGCGGCCTAGGTGGACCGTGGGAGTCTGGGAGTGCTAATTCAAATGATCTTGACCCCAATAAATGAATGGAAATTGGAATAAATCCTAGAATCATGGACTAAATAGTATAGGATATGATTCATGAGCACAAACAAAGAGCGTCGTGCTGCTAGCCTACTAGCAAAGATCCGTCATCCCAGTCTTGTGGTGGTCATAATAGAAATTTCTAGCACTGGGTGAAACCGTGGTCTAGAAACTTACATACCATGCCATTGGACCAGGTTAGGTTCAAATCTAGCAAAGATTGCTCAATGCATTGTAAATTGCAACTTGTAAGTTGTAACCCAAAAAATAGCAACATTAGTTTTTCCTTACAGAGCCTTGAGAGTGGAGGGTTATCAATTCAATTCACCATCCATAGAGGGTTATCAAATCAATTCACCATCCATAGATATGACTCATATGAGTATTTAATTTAACATCATATACTCAAATACTCAAGTGACTTGTAAGTTGTGAGATCCCCTTACTCGTGAACAATAAGATGACACATGGAAAATTGAGTTGGCAGGTGGCATCATCTCATACCAAGATTTAATGAAGCTGGTGAATGAGTAATGCATGCTAATGCCATTAAATGCTTTGAAAGTGAACATCAAATCGTGAGTCACAATCGTGACTCACCTACTTGAACTTGGCATTAGGCAGCCTAGTGGCCCACCGTGGTCTATGTCTATTGGGATTGAGATCCTCATCCATGATTCGACTATTCAAGGGCACTTTGGAAGACTTGAGTCCCGACTCTCCATAGTCCAAGGAATCCATAGATAGGCCAATTTTGTAGCTGCCCTTTTGTTGCAAATTTACCCAGGCTTACTCAATTTCATTATTGAAGTGCTGGAAATGAAACTAATTTTTTTTTAACTTTTTTTAGCATGGTAAATTTTTTTATGGTCTGGAATGACGTTTAAAATGGCCTTTGAAGGCTTCAAATTTGAAGCCTGCACCCGACAGACGTCTTACCGGTCTGTTAACTCTTTTCTGATCGGCCGGCCTGTTTGATTATTTTCTTTATTATGGAGCGGCGCTGCGCTTTTTCTTAAATTTAAAGAAAAATACACGTCACTATCACTATCACTATCGCATCATCCTTTATAAAACCATTGGCAAGGTAACACTGTCATCATTCCATCTACTTTACCTTTGGAAAGTATCTTGACGATATGACTAAACCAATTAATTAATAAAAACTATAATTAGGTAAAACATGGATACAAATTGAAAGAGTTAACAAACCAGAAGAACAATAACTACGTACAGTAAAGTAAGAGGATCTTGCTCCATGGACACTGGCTTTGGTCGAATCCTTCCTCCGCTCAACAGATGACACCGCGAAGTTAGTACATGGAAAATTCTGTGAGCATGTGGACTATCTCGCGCATGCAAGGTCTATCCACAGGGTATTCTTCTATGCAGAGCAGAGCCACGCAGAATATATGCATGCCTTCTTGCATTGGGACGCCGCTCAGCCTCGGATCTATAATCTTCCTCACTTCTTCTCTGTTCCAGCTGGTCATCTTCTTCACCCACCCTGTTATGTTCATGCCTTCTTCGTCTTCATACTCGCATTCACCCACTGCCTTTTTACCGGTAAGCAGCTCAAGCATAACCACTCCGAAGCTGTAGATGTCGCTCTTCTCGTCCACTTTCAGACTGTATGCGTACTCTGTTAATTAAATAATTAACATTAAGTTGAATGTCAGATGCAAAATCTCTAAAATTAAGAACTGTTACGACTTTATAGAAATGATGTTGGTTGATATCTTTCACAGTTTTCTACTTTACTTTAAATTATGCTGTTGTATTTCGGTTATTTTATATAATTTCTGCAACATTCTGCACAGTAAAACTGCACAAAAATATATTGGACACTGAGAAAACGATGGATACAACAACTTACCAGGAGCTATGTACCCAAAAGAGCCTGGGGTTGAAACAGTGCATCCCGAGGTGCCAGAATGATGCAAGAACTTGGCCAGGCCAAAATCTGCAAAATGTGCTTCAAAGTTGGAATCCAGAAGAATATTGTTGGATTTCAGGTCGCGATGAAGGATAAGCGGTCTACAGTCATGGTGAAGATAGCACAGCCCTTAGGCAGCCTCCACTGCAATTTTGTATCTGTTATCCCAATCCAGGTGTCCTCCTCCATTCTTTCCATGAAGCTGCTCCCCTGGGGTTCCATTAGGCATGTATTCATACACCAGAAGATTTGTATCATTGTTTGAGCAGCCCGCAAGTAATCTAACTATGTGCCGATGGCTAATTTTGCCCAGAGTCTCAACTTCAGTGTAGAAACCATGATCGTTTGAAGAGCCATTGCAGGTGCCAGTCGCTATAACTTTCTTGATTGCAATTTGTTCGCCATCAGTGAGGAAACCTTTATACACAACTCCCGCTGCTCCTTTGCCGATGACATTCTCTTCTGTTATGCATTTCAAGACGTCGTCGCACCCAAAGTTGAGTTCCTGGTAGGTCGTCATCTTCCATGAGCTGCCATCGCCTTGTTTGCTGACGGCTCTCTTCTGAATTATGAGTACCCCAAGTACCACCACCAGCGAACAGAAGAAGAGAATTCCAAGCGATACGAGAGGCAAGAGAATTCGAAGCTTGATGTGTGCTGACCCCCAAGGGCGCAAGTGTGGTCCGCATAAATAAGGATTTCCACTTGCATTAAAATACCAAACCAGACTACTCATGTCTGGAACAAGCCCTGAAAAAGTTATTGTTCGAGAAATCCGCATAGGCCAAACTCTTCATTTTTATAAAGTCTCCCGGCATGCTCTCGTTCAAGTGATTTCTGGATACGTTTAGAAAGTTCATGTTGCTCATTCTGCTGATCTCCATTGGGATGGGACCGTTGAACTCATTTTGGCTAAGATCAATGTATTGGAGTAAAGCACAGTTGCTAATCTCTCTAGGAATCATACCATAAAACTTGTTTTTACTGGAATCGATCTTTGAAATTTTCTTCCGTTGGCCGATCTCTGGCGGAACAATACCAGATAATTGATTTGCATGGATCTGAAGTGCCCGCAAAGCAGATAATTTTCCTATGGATGAAGGAAGAGAGGCACTTAAACGATTATTGGAAATATTAATCCGCCATAGCATGGATGATACATTTTTATTTTCCTCCGATATGCTCCCACTGAGATTATTGTTCTGCAACTGGATCACAATCAGCATGGGTAAGTATAGTAAGCCTGCAGGGATTGAACCATTCAAACAATTTTGCTGCATGAGGACCATTTGCGGAGAATTGCATTTGCCCAGAGAGTCAGGAATCGGGCCGAAGAATAAATTGTTTTCTATAGTCAAATTCACCAGCCTTCCACCCTTACAGAGACTTTCAGGGATGGAACCGGTCAGTTTGTTGTAAGAAATATCCATTTCGACTAGATTTCCATTTACGCCCAGTTGGTGAGGCACCAGACCTGTGAAATTGTTCTGCCAAAGATTCAAATCCTCCAAATTGGGCAAGTCCCCAATGAAAGAAAGATTCCCTCCATGTAGTCTGTTCATGGAAAGATACAGCTCTTTCAACTCTTTTAGTTCCGAGAGTTCCACGGGTATTTCTCCGGAGAGAGAGCTATTAGTGAGATCCATGCATTTTAAGCTCACAAGATGGCCCAGTTGAGGGGGAATAGGGCCAGTGAAGCCATTATCATACAAATACAATTGAGCCAGATTTTTCAGACCACCAAGCTCAGAAGGAAGTGCACCACTAAGACCACAACCAGACATATCGAGTTGTACAAGCTTGCTCAAATTTCCTATCTCGGGAGGAATCCCTCCATCGAATACATTGTAGTAGCCTAAATAAAGTATTTGCAAGTTCCCCAGATTGCCAAGCTCTCTTGGTATTCTTCCACCCAAACTATTTCCATACAATGAAAGGTATTCTAAATTTCTAAGCTTCCCATACTCACCAGGAATGCTGCCCGAAAAGACATTTCCTCCGAGCTCAAGATGGTTGAGCTTCACTAGATTAGCTCAGATCCAGTGGCAATTACCCTGACAATTTGTTTTCAAAGACATCGAGTACCTCCAGGTTCTTCAATTTTGATATGTTGGAGGGGATGCTTCCAGTGAGGAAGTTATTAGAGATGTTGAGCAAACGGAGCGCTTGCAGATTTGTGAGATTTGTGAGCTCATTAGAGAGATCTAGAGCCACTACTCGACCAATATGGTCACATTGAACGCCAGTCCAAGAGCAATAGGTTGTGTGATTGAAGGCATTCCAGTTATTTAACAGATGATTAGGATCGGCCGTTGCTGTTTTCATTGCAATCAGGACTTCGGCATCTCCATGGAATGATGGATTGGTGATAGCAGAAGATGGGTATAGAAACAAGAAAATGAGGAAAATAGAGATCTGCATGGCGAGTTTATGCGGCCTTACCTTGAAGTGAATGAATCGATGATGACAATACTCTTATTGTGACACTGCAACGGAACAAAAGAAAAGACCCAACATCTACAATTATGGAGCCACTCTTAATTATGTACAACTCCAAGAGGCGAATGTAATTGCAGAAACATATTAGGTCTAATATGGAAGTAGCCCACTTAATACACACAATTCCAGAAACACCTACCACTCTGCAAACAGCTATGGAAGCCCTACCAATTAGTTTCTGGTCAAAGACAAACTACCGCCTACTTTGTCGGGATTCGAGAGAGGATTTTCGCGTCCGGATTTGCCCGGAGGATTAAGTTAATAAGGAACACTAATAATGAGATCTAAACGAACGATGTATAGTTTGTTTGAATTTTTGCAGGGATTATAGCGATCGATAGGTCGTTTTAACTCCTTTGATTAAAAATTATTTTAACTTTTTTACCATTGTGTTAATCAAAATTTTTGAAAAATTTCTTATTAAATCAATTTTGTAAAATATAATTAATATATATATATATATATATTTTTAAAATTAATTTTTTATTCGTCTTAGATATTTTTTCTTTAGTGTGTAAATAAATTATTGAAATATAAAAAATATTTAAAAATTAAAAAAACCAAAAATTGCTAGTATTTATAAATCATTGGTTTACAACTTTAAGATATGATAAGATATGAAATAAATGCTATAGACATCCTAAAAGCTTTATCAAGATTTGCAAATTCATTGTTGGGGATACTATCTTTGTTGATGGAGATAGGACCACCTTATTACGCTTAGGATCATTATGGAGGAGTGCCGCAATGACAAATCCGATCTCTTTTGCTGCTTTGTGGACTTTAGAAAGGCTTTCGATACGATACCTAGAAATAACCTTTGGAATAGGTTAGAAGAGCTTAAGGTTCCTTTCGAGCTAAGAGCTGCTGCAATAAGGCTCTACGAGAATGTAATTGCCAAGTTTAAAAGCAATGAGGGGTGGTCGAAAGATATTAAGTGTAATATCGGAGTTAAACAAGGTTGCCCCCTCTCCCCTACCCTTTTCGGCATTTACATTGATAAGTTAGAGGGTTGTTTAGAAGAAATAGGCTATGCTGGTATGATCTTAGCTGGAATAGTCATCATCCTTCTTCTTTATGCTGACGATATTGTCCTTTTGGCAAGGTGTTCTTCTGATCTTGATAGACAACTTCGTCTTCTTAAAGATTTTTGCTCTACAATGGGTATCACTGTTAACACTGACAAAACAAAAGTTATGATTATCAAATCCAAGAAGGACACATACGCTAATTTTGTGTATGACAAGAACAACTTGGAGGAAGTGTTTTCTTACAAGTACCTAGGAATTGATATTCATCACAAGCTCAACTGGAACTATAGCATTGAGAAAAGGATTAACGCAAGGTGGAAAGCTTACTTTGGTCTTGAAAATAACTGTAAAGCTGCAAACCTCGTGATGTGGGATAAAAAGAAGCTCCTCTTTGAAACTCTAATCACTCCTGTTATCTTGTATGGGTGTGAGGTTTGGGGTTGTAGCATCTCTAGAGAATCTTGGAGAAAGATCGAGCAAATCCAGAAGCGTTTTATAACTTACAACTTCAAAATAAAAAATAATACACCCTATCCTATTCTCCTTATAGAAGTGGGTCTTTCCCCCATCGAGAGCCTAGCCATGACTAGACTCCTATTGTACAAGAACAAAATCAATAACATGGGAGACCATAGACTCCCTAAGTTAGCTTTAAACTCCAGCCAAAATCACCTAAGGCTCAAGTGTGGGTGGTATAAAGATACCAAGTCTTGGTTAAACCACTGGAAGATCGATGAAAATGTTGCATTGCAAAATATTAATAACATTAAAAATACTATTGCTTCTAAGTTTAAAGAAAAATTGTGGTGTGAGAAAGATATAGAGGCCAAAAGAAAATTAAGATATTATAAGGAGGTCATCAACCCTACTCTTGAAGATCAAAACTATCTCTCTATTCTAATCAGTCCTAAGAAAAAAATTAATATAGCTAAGATAAGAACGAACTTGCATGAGCTCCACAGCGAAACTGGTTGCTGGACAGTCCCTAAAACTCCTTGGGTAGAAAGGATCTACCACCTTTGTGAGAGTAAGAACATTGAAGATGAAAATCACTTCATCTTAGAGTGCCCTGCATACACCCACATTAGATCCCAGTTCCATAATCTTTGTTGCAATACCGACATTCCTAGCCTTTTAGCTTATCAAAATTATAGTAAGCTCGAGACGCTTCTCTCCAAGCTCTTTGAGCATAGAAATATAACTTTAAAACAAACTAATTAATTTTCTTCTTCAGGGTCTGATAGACCAAATTTTGGTCTCAGGGGACGTTAACCATCATCATCATCATAAATTTAAGAAATGCAATTCAAGAAAATTCAGCATTTATTGTTGGTGGATACGACCTTTGCTTATCCAGATATGTAAATTCAAGAAAAATCCAACATTTATTGTCGGCAGATACAATCTTTGGAGATATACACTACCTCCATATTTATTATGGGTTGTTTGCATATTCAAAAAATTAAAAAAAATTTATTGGTAAATTGATCTTATGGGTTGTTTGCTTTATAGCTGGATGATAAAATTTCAATATTAAGGTTGATATATGCAATAAATCTATTTACAAATCTCTATTGATGCTCCAAGACATGGAATAATTTTGAAAAGGAGTTGTCTAACTAAGGGACGATTTTGAGTTTTTGGCTGATTTTTAGCCGAAATCCGGTGAATTTAACTCAATTTTTTTTGTAATTTCTATTGTTTGTTGGGCCATTTTAAGTGCAGAAATGAAATCATGTGACATGAAAACCCCCAGACACCCACACTCTATAAGATCTAGCAATGTTTTTGCAAGTTTTGAAAATTCAGTGAAGTTTCATGGCCAGAAACAGGTAAAAACCAATTGAAAATAGGGAGAAAATTGTCCCCTAATTAGACAACTCAATTTTGAAAATTTGCATATTTATTGCACATTTATTCTTTAGGTACTTCATATTGTAGCTCCAAATACATAAAAATTATGTATCTATTAGGAGTTTATTCAAATAAGAAACAAGATAATACTCTACAAGATCTTCAAGCAAAAAGTCCCGGTGGGTCAATTCTCTGCGATACAATACTCAATACATTGCAAGATCTTTGAACAAGGAGTCTCACTCGAGTGACGATTTGCAAGATCTACAAGTAAAGATATTTTTTAGTGGAGCAACAATTTGCAATATCTATAAGCAAAGACATATTTTAGTGTCAATGGTGGTCCGCTAATTGAGTCTTTCAAAAGAATTTTTTTTCAAGGTATATCATTTTTTGTTTCTAAATCATGGTAGCATAATAAAATATATATTCTTCAATTCTATTTTGAAAACAGATTGTGGGCATTAAAAAAAAATTCAAGTAAAATCGTTAGTGATTGTGCTCTATGTGAATATGCAGATTATATAGCAAGAAAGTTGTGGTTGAACGATAGCAGACATAATAGTCAAGATCTTTAATCAATCTTCAGTGCATACAATACAAATACATGTATGTCCTATCGCTCCACTTTAAAATTTATTTCAAATAATTAGAATCTGTTTAAGCATTATGGCATGAGTTAAAAATTTGATGATAGCAATTAGATTCTGAAAGTAATTTGAAATAAGCAAGTAGCGGCTGTAAAACTTAGAGTATAGACCCAAATAAGTTATGTAGACCTTCTAAGTTAGGTCAATTTTTTTTTACAAACTTACTATTAAGGGTAAGTGAGCCAAAAAAATCCCTCGAAGCCACTTAACCTACTATTACTTCGCAAGTTTATGCCTAAAAAAGAGTAAAAGAGAATTAGGTCCAAGGCCTTTTCCTCATTCCTTGATATGATAGGCGACTATATCCTACAAGGGCACCTCTATAGGGAGGGATAAGAGGGACATCTTATCTTGAAGAATAGATTCAATGGAAACTACCACCAGATGAGATTTGTCTAAGCATTATGGAAGCATGCATTAAAATTTTTGATGATAAAAATTAGTTTCTGGAAGTAATCTAAAATAGACAAGTAGCGGCTGTAAAAATAGACTACACACCCATATTAGAAATACGTGCCAAAAATCTTAAAAATCTATAAGTTTTGTAGAAGTTCTATGTTAGGTCAATTTTTCTTGCAAACATATTGTTAAGGGTAAGTGAAAGCTAAAAAAATCCCTCCAAGCTAGTGAACCTACTATTTGACATGTATGTTTTAGTGTTCTTCTTACCTACGACCACACAAGTGGCAAAATTCTCGACTCTTTTGACATGCAGTGACAATATGGAAAATAGTATACACAACATAAAATAGTATATTAACCAAAGGATTCTCTCAACTCACTGACAATCATGATAATGATACTCACTGTATAAATATTATGCCTATATGAAAAATAGTGTACACAGCATAAAATAGTATATTAACCAAAGGATTCTCTCGGCTCACTGAGAGGGCACATCTCTAATGGTTTTACAATATGATAGAGCACAAATATATTGCCTATATGGAAAATAGTATACACAACATAAAATAGTATATTAACAAAAGGATTCTCCCAGCTCACTGAGAGAGAACATCACTAATGGTTTTACAATATGATAGAGCACATCACTTGAGATATGCCAAGGGAAAGCTAAAAAGCATTGCTTTAAGAAAGAAACAAAGTGAAAGAATGAATAGGGCTCACCTTCATTGTGTTTGATGATGAAAGAAAGTCTATTTTCTGGCTCAGATGTAGGAATGAATTTCTTAGCAACATTATTGATTTTGAAAATTAGAGCCACAAATTAATAATGGTTGTTTGTAAGGAGCAGCTCATATATACTTCCCAACTTTGAAGAGCTCATTTCCAATTGAATGGGCATTGGCCATCGCTCTATCTCTGCAAAGCAATGGAGACACTTCACGGTTGGAAAATCCATTTTATCTACTTTCTCAGCAGGTGCAACCGCAACTTCAAACCTGGAAAAATGATCCATTTATGTGTTAACCATCCATTACAAGAAGAATCTAATTTATTTTTTTCCCATTTTACCTAAAAGGACCGAATACTTTCCCAAACGATCGTTTCCTAAGAGGCATGATGAATGTGAATAATCATGGTATATGTTCGTTGTAGAAACCTAGGAAGTGAATCCCATGAGAGACTGTCAAAAAAGATGTTCTTAGTTTCATGACAACCCAGATTGTGTCTGTGTATGTGGATTTTTTGTTAATGAGCTAAGTTCTCTCTTGTATGTTTGCTTATAACCTTTATGAAGTTCGTATATGTGGAATACAATTACAGGTTGTATTGTGAATGTCCCTTGAGATCGATGATGTGCATGGACCTTGTGATATTTGTTGGATTGGTATTGCAATGACATTGTTTGTCTATCAACATCCTTGTGTTTAAAAAAAGAATTGGTCACTACTCCAATCTAGTTTTGTTGACATAACATTGAAGGCGTTGCACATTACAACTTAGCCTTCACGTTTTGTGGCTTCTTCTACCTACTGACCAAACCTCCATATGGAAAGTATTAGTAGTTACTTATACTATTACGCAATAGATCCTTTCGTTTGAGGCAAATAGGTTGTGTGAAAAAACATTGGTAGCATTCTCGGGAACATTCCCATCAGGTAACGACAACTCTACCTGACCCTACTCAAGCATGACCTTGTTGTTGCAAAGCTCACTATGAAGCTTCGAGGAATGCACCCTAATAACTGGGGGACTAGGGGGAACTACGAAATAATTTCTTTGAAGTACCTCACTAGGTACTTTTAGGCTCATTCAAACTACATACTATTTCCTCAAGTTTAATCCACTCTATTCTTACTCTTTTTTCTTACTAATTTAGAAATGAATTTATCTTATTCCAACTGTCAATGTAAACTAAGTTTTAGTTGAAAATATATTCATCAATTTCTGAAACAACAAAAATAAAATATATTTCCTTGCCGGACAACCATACTTGTTAATATGCTTCAAGACCAGAATTTCATAATAGATTCCCTCCAATTTGCAAATGATACAACTCGATTTCCTATTTCGGGTAAAAAAACATTAATAATTTGATGAGCATAGATGTGTAAAGTTGAGAAAGAGTTTCTACATTAAAATTTTGCAAAAAAGTTTCGAGTACTACATATCTTCCACAAGTGTTCTAAAATTTTTCATTATTAAAAAAACATCATGCTAATTGGGCATTGGTTAGTTGTTGGGATGGGGACGACGAAGTATTACACCATTTACTAGGATTCTATTAAGCCATATACCATAATTCCATTTTCACTATGGTCCATTCCACACTCAAAGTGACATGAATTTCAAAAGAATTAGAATGAGTCCAAGTCCTATGGTGCACTCCACAGTTAAAATGAAATGAATTTCAAAAGAAATAGAATCAACCCAAGTCCTATGGTGCACTCCATAGTCAAAATGACATGAATTTCAAAATAATTAGAATGATTCCAAGTCCCAGGCAATTTCTGTGGAATAATTACCCCTCAAACCTGACATCTAAGCCCTAAAAAGATCCATGGTAGAAAGTTTTATTGCTTAAAACACAATATGATCCGCTTCTAACTGCAACACCTGCAAAATTTAACATGTGTTAAAAAACAGTATACATTTAAGAGCTGTAAAATTATTTATTGTATTTCTCAACTTTTCATAGTAATGAATGTACCGCCCGTCAAAACCTCCACAATTTGTGATTTCGCAACTAGGCATGCTAGTTTGTAGGTAACAATAAAACAACCATTGAAGCTAGCTAAACACGAATAAAATGAACAATGTGTGCGAGACACAAGAAATTTGGTGATGATAGTTAATACTTGATTGTAATGCCACTCCCTCGATATAGACATTGAATTCCCATCTATTAGTGTTGAACGACTGCGTAGCAGTTGATATACTATGTGGAAACACGAGAGAATTGAAGTGTGTCGTGGATTGGGATGCCCACCATTGCACTGCACATTTCCCGACCATGTGTGTTAAGGTGCATGTAATTTTATGTAACCACAGATGGGTCCATGTGTGTTAAAGTGCATGTAATTTTATGTAACCACGGATGGGTGCATACATTCGACACTTGTATGCTTATTCTCAACATAATGTTATTCATGCCAAAACTTGTATGTTACACATAAACCATGACACATATATTAATGAAATAATATATTTTATATAATATAGCAATTTTATATACTTAGTGCCAGGGTTGATTCCTTGCGTTAATCATTTTTTTCATATTATATAAAAACATTGTAAATTTTGTTATCGCAGCCAGCCTTGGTAGCCTGAAGGTAACGATCGAACAACCAATGAAGCCAGCTAAACACTAGAAGAAGAAAATGAACAATTTGTGAGAGACATAGGAAATTTGGTGATGATAGGTATTACTTGATTGTAATTCCACTCCCTCATATATAGGCATTGAATGGTGAGCCATTAGTGTTGAACGACTGCGTAGTAGTTGATATACTATGTGGCATCGCCAGAGAATTGAAGTGTGTCATGGAATGGGATATCCACCATTGCACTACACATTTCCCGACCATGTGTGTTAAGATGCATGTAATTTTATGTAACCACAGATGGGTGCATGCATTCGACACTTGTACGCTTATTCTCTACATAATGTTATTCATGCCAAAACTTGTATGTTGCACATAAACCATGACACATATATAATATAGTGATCTTATATACTTAGTGTCAGGTTTGATTTGTTTTGTTAATCATTTTTTTCCGTATTATATAAAACCATTGTAAATTTTGTGATGATCCAAACTGCTAATTGTAGTCGCAGTAGTTTTGGTATTATCAAGAAGTACTCTATACGTGAAGAACAAGATATTCACAGGATAGTTGTGCATTAGGGATGAAATAATACGTGAAGAAAAAGAGATTTACACGAGATTTGTGCATTAGGGCTGAAATAATCTTGACATGGAGAGATGTCATACCTTGGACACTCTTTTTCTATGGGCTATACTTTGGAGCACGCACAACAATTGTAGGCATCCTCTACTACAATACAACTTTGCATAGAAGTATTTTCCATCTACCATCGGCAATGTTTCCATGGAAAAAAAAACATAGAAGACAACTTTCCCATCTCAATCTTTAGACCATTGACTAAATGTTGAGATCTAGTTTCCATCTTGAGTGTTTATTAGTTGTAGACCATCTATATTCCCGATAAGCATTTAAATACAGTTATTACTTGCTCTAAACTCTTATTTTGTTGTGAATTTCATATAAATTTCATATATGAATTCTTTGTCATCACCTGCATTATATGCATCCACAAATCAATTCTAGATTGTATGTGTTCATGCTGCTGGTGGGAAAGCTTCTAGATAGCCATTTTTGTTCTGAGCTTTGTGTTTTCATTCCCTTCTTCAAATGCTACTTAGCATAGTTTCCAGAACCAATTTGTAACACCTCGGTTTTGACCCCGATGCATCAAGTATACATGATATATATACATATTGTAAATAATCATGGTGTGGAGCTAAAGGCAAAAGCCCCACCATCGATTTGGTTATGTTTCGATGATTGGAACTGTTACTGATGGTATATCGGGATCATACATATTAAGTTATGGAATCATGTAACCATGCATTTTAATTAAATAACCCCAACCAGCTATGTTCACTGCAACCATATTGAAAAGGGCATGATTCCTAAGGATAAGGAGGGGGGAAGTTAAACCTTGAGCCCATGGGGGAAAAGCGAAGTGTCACCACTCTTTTTGTCTTGCTCACCTTCCGTTGTCTCATCCAACTACCACTTTAATGTTCTGCTGATTAGTTGGGGCAGTTATTGCTGGACAGTGGAGTGTGGCAGGATTGTCAGTCCTTTCCCACATGCACACTCCACTAGCGGATTGACTCTCACGATGGCAGAAACCGCTACCCATCACTCCATGTGGACTCTCCATTATTCCACTGGCTCCACTACTGCATGGGGATATCCTTCCACTCTCCCCATTGCCGACTGTTCATTTCCTCACGCCGAGCAGAGTTAAAAGGATCCATGATCCATTGATTGGGGGTTCGTTCATTCTCCCTTTTCTTTTCGATTTCTAGTATCTGAGATGTTCTTCCTCCCATTCACGCAGGGGGTCGTTTTCCCTTTCCCCATTGTCAGACTGTGTGATGTTCGGTTAGTTCATCGCCGAATTGTGGTTGTTGTCCTCCCCTGATCAATTGGGTTGCTGTGAGTACCTACATTGTGTGGGATGTGGTCTCATTCACACTTGTTGGCTGAGTTGCCTTTGCGATTTGGTCTGCTGTAGGTTGCTGTGGAATCTTTTTGGCCATGATAGGGCCAAGAACGATTCAGGGAGCTGTTGTTTTTCCCCTGTTAAAGCTTTAATAGTTGGTTTGCTGCATGCACGCAGTGGTTTGTCCTCGGACTGCATTAGAGTGGTGAATGAGGGCCTGATGTGCTTGATAAACCTGGTGTGTTTGGGAACCACATAGATAGAGCTAGAGGGTTGACTTTCTTCTCCACAACCCCTGAATAGCAATTGAAGGGAGGTCAGGGCCTGAGGGATTGCGTAGCAGAGAAAGGACTAATTTCCTTGCGTTGGGTGTGTGTGGGTGTCCTAGAAGTCAGACTAGTTTTGGTGTAGGTGTCCTTAGCTCTTCAATGAGCTCACTAGCTTAGCACGTAGCCTTCCCCAGCTCCTGGATGGCCTAATAAACCCAACTTTGTTGGCTTGGCTAATCTGTTGTTCGCCTGATAAACCCAGCTGTGTTGGCTTGGATGAACTATGCATCCTTGTTGTGTTGCTATCCTTGGCTATGTGTAAGCCTGCTTAGTTCCTTATTCCTTGGGGAATCATGCCTAGCTCGAGGGTGGAAGTGTTGCTGAGAGATTGATGAGCATGCTAGCCTATGGTTGGGTGGAACGTTGCAGCAACGTAGCTGGTTGCGGGACGACTTCTTTATAAAGATGAGTATTCTTGACCATTTCGTCTCTGCAATTATATTTGATGTTAATGAATTATGATGAACATGGTGAATGCCTGAATGCATGTATGGTTGCTTCTGCTGTGTATGTGAATGCCTATGCATCTTAGCATGTTTTATGTTTTAAGCATTTTATTTCATCATTTTATGTATGTTCATGTTCATGGGGCTAGTTACCCGGATGTTTACAGTTATGGTAGCATCCTCTTCGTTGGTAGGAGGGGCGGGGACGTTACAGAATGGTATCAGAGAAAAGGTTGTAGCATGGGCTTGAATGGGCCATGATGAATCAGCTAGTAGAGGAAGGTTTCCCTCTGCCTAGCATAAATCAGAGGAAATCTGTGTATGATAGAATTTTTTTTTGTGTAAAATTTTGTTTAAGTGTGAAAATCATCGGATCATTGGAGGAGTTAGTCTGAAGCCCCGTCGATGCATCGGATCACCTAAGCGAAAGGCCACTCGACGGGAACCACAGAATGAAAATTTCAAAATTTTTTGAAATTTCTCTAAGTGCCAAGACCGTCGACTCATCGGAAAACTTAGCGAGAAGATCATCCGACATAGACCTCGGCGACGAAAATTAGATGAAGTCAGAGCCGAAACGTCGGCTTAGCTTAAATGAAGATCATCGAAACGACGGAGAAAACTTGTGGATGAAACCATCGAAACATTGGTTGGTTTAGTCAAAAGGCCGTCTTATACAGACCATCGACATCCTTGAAATTTAATCGATGGCACAGCTGATGCGGTGGTAATATCGGCGAAAAATAGGTCATGAAAGTGCCGATATGTCGAGCAAAATAAGCTGACAAGAAGAAATTTTTGAGAAGAAATTGTCTAAAGTGCCGAAATCGTTAGAAGTCTTCAGCTGAAGACCACTGAAACGTCGGCCCACTTAGACAAAAAGACTTTTGATGCGGCGAAAGGGAAGAATAAAAGTTTTTTCGAAAATTTTGAAGTGTTGAATTGTTGGAAGTTGATTAATGATGTTGAGCTGCAGTGTCGGCCATGATCTCCTGAAGGACACCGAAACGTCAGCGAGAGTTAGTGGATGGAGAAACCGATGCGGCAACAGACGAGGAAAGAAATCTTTTCGAAAAATTTTCCTAAGTACCGAAAGCGTTGGAAAACTTTAGATGATTGGATCGCTGACACATCGGAGAACATTAGTTGTTTGGTCCGCCGACACGTCGGAAGAATTTAGTTGTTTGGTCTGCCGATACGTCAGAAGAGTTTAGTTGTTTGGTCCACCGACACATCGGATAGAATTAGTTAATGAGACCGCTAATGAGCGTCATAAGAAAATTGTTGTTTGGGTCGCCTAAATATCGGAAGCTTAGTCAACTAAGGATCCGAAACGTCGGAAAATTAGTTGGGAAGAGACCTGATTTGATGAAGGAAATTTTGGGTTTTCAAGTGGGATTTCTCAGCAAAATTCAGCTATTTTTTAGTAGATTGTCAGTGGATTTCAGGGCTGAAAAGGAAAAATTCTAGGTGGTTGAACAAAATATAGTTGCATTTTTTGCCTAAATTTGGTAAAAATCATCATTCCAGAAGTGGTGTGGTTTTCACATCCAAAGTCAGAATGGAGCATGGGGATAGGCGTTGGAAAGATTATCCAGTAGGGAACAAAGGTGAATCACCAGAATTTGAATGAGTAGTAGAAAAGTACTAGCGGTTGCTGAAAAAGAATTGTGTTGTTGTCGATATGGACAATCCGAGGATTGCATGCCTAGAGATAGCAAAGACCATGAAGTCGAACTAGCTATTATGCGGAAGAGGAATTCCAAGCAAAGATGAGAGTTTTGAAAAGGAAGGTCCCTTAAACCCTGTCTTGCTAACTATATTATATTTTATAAGCTTGTGTACATAGAAATTATGGCATGGGGATGCTGAAAATACATCGAGATAATGCTTGTTTATCATGACTAACTAATGGCTCAAATGATGAATTGATGATAATTCTAGAACCATTTCAAGAGCTGTTATGAATGCAGGATAGTAAGTGCATGAAGAGGGTAGTCATGATTGATTGGCTTCTAGAAACTCCCTATGGAAGAGCAAGGTGGTACAAATGATACACTTGTGAAGTAACGGTATCTAAACACTTCATTTAAGTTGCATAAATGATGTGACTTTTCAATTTTAGTATGATAATGATTCACGTGAAGTAAATGAGTTTTGGTGATATTGATATGCTAACAGCTGGTAGTATTTGAATTCTATAATTCTGAAAATTCTTGAGTGATTGTTGCAACAATGAAAAAGTTATATGCATCAAGACTTACACTTGTTTGATTGATTGAGGTTCAAGTTTCAAGTAGATTGGTTGGGGCATGGTAATATGGGTAAGACCATGACAAAGGCCGAAATCTACCATGTGAAAGAGCCAAACCTCATGAGAAGAGTCTCATGATTGTGAAAGTAATTTGTATGCATAATGAGTTGTCAATTTGGACTTGTAAATTTCAGATTTGAGAAATTGCTGATAACTACTAATCATTGTTGGCTTGCGTAGGATTGTGTCAGGAGGACGTGTTGTAAGTGGATGTCCATGTTATGGTAGTAAGCATAAAATAATAATGGGAATAGTGGTGCTTCTTACAAGAGACCAACAAATGAGGATCACCTCATTGCTAAGCAAATCAATTTCTGTAGTAGACAGAGTTGCAAATTCATATTGAATTTAATTACTAATGCCATTGCTTCGTTATGGAACAATAAAATTTGGATTGTATTGTTAGACAATGATTGACTATTTGGCTACTTGATGAATGTGCCAGGGGTACACATTATAGGAAGGCCATGTGTGATGGATTGCAGGAGCCAAACTTCACGGGGAGGTATTCCCCTATCTTGGAAATGGGTTTCGGGTGAAACTCCATTGGACATTTTGGAAATGTCCCATGTGCACTACATGTTTGGTAAGAAACATGAGTGAGATGGTATAGATTATGTTGGTAAGACATGTGTGGGATATGGAATGTAAAAAGGAGTCGGGGATGGAAAACCGAGGGACTGTCAACTCAGAGAAGGGAGCCCCCATTCCTCCTTAACAAAGGAATACTGCATCAGCAAATGGATAAGTGTTCTGTGACCCTAGCTAAGAATATGCATGTCAAATTGTTAAAATCCATATGTAGATCATGTTTTGATTTTATTTCCATTATGACAGATTGCTTGAGTATGAATAGGGCCTACATGGCTCACATCAGAAAGGGGTGCACACTTTTCTCGATGTTGAGTCATGAAAGGGTTTTCAATATTGACTACACCCTAGGGAGTGGACGCACTTCTGGTGTTTCAATACTTGACAGTGAATGATATGAAGTATGATTACAGTTTTAGAGTAGTAACGCTGATGAGTTTGCTTGTATTGCTTGTGTTGCCAGGCTAAATAGATGCAGTTTGGTGTTGTACACTAAAGGTAAACGGATGTTGTGGAGATTGTGGGGACGTTATAGTGTTGGCTTGACTACCTGCAGTCTGATAAACCTAACTGTTAGCTGGCTTGGATGAGTAGCCTGATAAACCCAGTAGTGTATTGGCTTGGTTGCCTGCAGCCTAATAAAACCAATTGTGTATTGGCTTGGATGGACAGTCTGATAAACCCAACTGTAGGTTGGCTTGACTGTGCTTGATGTGTATAAAAGGATGTGGTGAAGATGTCACTGAAATAGGGATGTTATATTCCTAGGGATCCATAGTATATCCTGGACCTGGAAATGGTCGTTTATTGTTGATATAAGTGTATTGTTGATATAAGTGCATGTATTATTGTTTATGGCCTGATAAACCCAATTGTGTTGGCTTGGCTGATTTGTTCCTTCCCAGTCGGTGTGAAGGTGTACTGGATGGACATTAATTATTCGATGTTGAGGAGCAACCTATGTGCTAACCTAACCTCCAAGTCCATAGGAAATTCCAAGGCTTGCAAAGCAAAGCGGGACCCTGTGGACCAGAGAGGAAACACACAATGCATATAAGTATTGGATTATTTTGCAACTTCTTGCTTATGAATATACTTGTGTATATGGTTTGGTTATAATCTTCTAACTCTTGTTTAGAGACAAACTGATGAGAATAAAATAAACATGTGAATCTATTTAGTGTTTGAATATAGGTATCCCTGGGAGTGAGGACTATGAGGGCATCCTAGGGGTGCATGTGGACATGTGACTGTCCTGAAGAGCTCAAAATGAGCGATAATGAAAAAGGTGCTAGTGGGACTGTGAAGGTCCTAGCATCCAAGAGTTCTAGACAAGCCATGTGGGGAGGCTCCATAGTTGAAAGGTCTGGAATACACTGGAGACACTAAGTGTCATGGCCAAGAAGGGTTGGTGTAGCATTCATGGTGAAGTGAAAGAGGCTAATAGCATGAAAGCCACAGCGCTGGTGTGAGTTCTAGAATGGAACAAGACAAAGAGGGGAAAAACTCTTGCTGCTCTCTCTTTCCTTTTTTATTGATGATCTCTCTCTCTCTCTCTCTATATATATATATATACTTATGCATTGTGAAAACAGAAGATTGTTGAATGCATGTATGGCTGAAAATAGAATGTGTTTATTTGCTTAAAATAAATTGTGAATGCTGGAATAGTTAATTCCCTTCCCAATAATGGACATGAATGAGCTCATGTGCCTGTTGGGAAGGCATGAAAAGTATGAAATTCTACTTGAGAAGACTTGGACTGCCATGCCAATTGGGAAATTAATTGACTGATTTTAATGCCTATATTATGCTTGGTCTAACAAAATTTCAATGATGCATTTCATAGGTGAGAAAAGTGAAATCCAGTTGTGCACATTGATCATGACAGTAGTCCAAAAGTTGTTTGACTTGGTTGGAAGTCTCCTTTAAACAATTGCCAAGACCCAAGAAAATCTTGGAGAAATGCTCAAGATACAGAAAAGGCAGAATGAAATGAACCACCAGATTTCGCAAGACTCTATTTGTTTGCAAAAGGAGGTAAAAATCCTTCTGGGAGCAATCCGTAAAGGAAAGGAAAGTGGATCAATGATGGGGCATTCATCCAATCGGTCCATGAAGAAACGCCGCCAGGCATGAAGACTCAAAAATATTGAGCAGGTAAAGATGAAGCAGCCAGCGAAATGTTGGAATGCGGAGGACATCATTACCGTCAGGACTACCCAACGAGGGAACATCGAGAGGGTAGCAGCCACAAAGTTCCTAGACTTGGGGATGAGCCGAAAGCTAAGAACTAGTAGGAAAAGCTCATGGAAGCCAAAGGGCTTGGTCCTGAAAGTTCAAAGTAAATAATTGAACGTGGGATAGATCTGCAAAATTTTGAAATTTTGGATGTGTAAATTGTATATGTATTCCTAAGTATTGGAACACCAAGGACAGTGTTATTCCAAGGGGGAGGGGAATGTCACACCCCGGTTTTGACCCCATTTGCATTAAAGATACATGATGTATGTATTGTAATTAATCATTGTGGGGAGCTAAAGGAAAAATCCCCAACATCAATTTGGTTGTGTTATGTTTCCGCGATTGGAATCGTTGTCAATGGTATATTGTGCTATCCGACACATTATAGTTTTGGCATCATGTAAATATGCACTTTAATTAAAATGAACCTACAACCAACTACGACAGTGCAACGATAATGAGAAGGGCATGATTTTCCTAAGGATAAGGGGGGGGGGATTATTAAACCTTGAGCCTAGGGGGAAAAGCCATGTGTCAGCCATTAAAATCCCTGATGTTAGTTGGGGGCAGTTAATGCTGGGTAGTGGTGGGTGGCAGGTTTGCTCCCACACACACTCCACCAGCTGGGTCATTCCTTTATGTGGGAAGGAAAACCTTGAGGGGATTTTTTTCCACTCTCCCACTCCCCATCGTTTCTGTTCATCCTCACGCACAGGCGGGGGTCTTGCTCATTCTCATGTAGATAGTGGTCCTTTCACCTTCTCATGCACAGGTCTGAGTATGTGAGTTTTTACTCATGTAGAGAGAGAAGTGCGGCCTCCCAGTGGAGTGTGGACCCTGAGCGATTTACCCATCGGGTTGTGTTCTTCCTGTGGTTCTCATTCACGATTTTCCCTGTGAATAATCCATTCACATTTTGGGTGTCAATGTTTTTCCATACAAATTTTGTGGATTGTGTGGGGTGTATGTTCTTTCCCAGGCACAGGCTGAGGATCTATTTATTTTTCCATTTTCGGGATGTGCAATTGCCCCGTTGCCTCCTTGTTGAGACTGAGGTTGTTGTTTCCCCACATTGTTTGTTTGCTGTGGGTTTAGTCGCATTTTGGCTTGCTGTGGCTATTGTTGAGTCGTTTTGGCCATGATAGGGCCAAGAAAGACTCAGGAGTTGTTTTCCCCTGTCTAAGCTGTGAATCGCTTGTTTGGCTGTGTGTATGCAGTGGTTGGTCTTCAGACTGTGTTGGAGTGGGATGAGGGCTTGATTTGCTTGATAAACCTGGTGTGTTTGGGGAACCACACACACAGAGCTAGAGGGTTGGATTTCTTCTACACAACCTCAGGGTAGCATTGGAAAGGGAGGTCAGGGCCTGAGGGACTGTGTAGCAGAGAAGGGACTGATTTCCTGGTGTTGGGTGTGTGTGGGTGTCCTAGAAGTCAGGCTAGTTCTGGTGTAGGTGTCCTTAGCTCTTCAAAGAGCTCACCAGCTTAACATTCAGATTTTTCCCAACTCCTTGATAGCCTGATAAACCCTACTGTGTTGGCTTGGATGATTTGTGTACCTTGGGAACAAACCATTACTTGATGGGTAGAATATTTGAACTCAGAACAGACCATTGTGGTCTGAAGTATCTATTTGATTAGCCTACTTTGAATGCTAGGCAAGCGAGATGGCTGGAATTTTTATGTGAGATTGATTTTGAAATCAAGCACATAAAGGGGAAAGAAAAAAAGGGAGCTGATGCACTCAGCAGGAAGATGCAAGAAATGCATGTGGCATCTCTTAGTATTTTCCAATCAGATTTGAGGCAGCAGATTGTTAATCATACTACTGGAGATGAGTTGTATGAATAGGTAAAAGACAAATTGCAACAACAAAGTCTTGAGAAGAGGTATGAGGGATATAAATTGGAAGAAGATGGACTTCTTACTTATAAAGGTAGAATTTATATTCCAAATGTAGCAGATTTGAGGAGAGTTGTTATGGATAAAATCCATCAAGCTCCGTATTCTGGTCACCCAGGATATCAGAAGACAATTGCTATAGCTAGGAAGCAGTACTTTTGGACAGGAATGAAAAAGGACATGGCTGAATACATTTCAAGGTGCATGAAATGTCAACAGGTAAAGGTTGAACATCAACATCCAGCGGGTTTGTTGCAGCCTTTTCCAGTTCCGGAATGGAAATGGGAAATTATTTCCATGGATTTTATTACAGGATTGCCAATGACTTGGAGACAACATGATTCCATCATGGTTGTGGTAGACAAGTTGAAAAAGGAAGCACATTTTATACCAGTAAAGTCTACACATAAGACTGATGACATTGCAAAGATCTTCATGAAGGAGATTTTCAAATTGCATGGATTGCCGAAAGCAATAGTCTCTGACCGAGATGTCAAGTTCACTTCCAATTTTTGGAAGGGGTTGTTTGCAGATTTGGGTACAAAGATAAACTTCATCACTGCATACCATCCTCAGAAAGATGGGCAGATAGAGAGGGTTAGTCATGTGCTTGAAGATATGATTCGCATGTATGTGATGGACAAACCAACCAAGTGGTAATATTACTTACACTTGGTAGAGTTTGCTTATAAAAATGAACAGCAGGCATCCTTGGGGATGAGTCCATATGAAGCTTTGTATGGAAAAAGGTGTAGGACACCAGTGACTTGGGATAATCCAGTGAACAGGTTTGTGCTTGGACCAGAATTGCTCAAAGAAATGGAGAAAGAGGTTGTAAAGATTAGACAGAATCTGAAAGCAGCACAAGACAGACAGAAAAGCTATGCAGATAAGCATAGCATGAACAGGGAGTTTAGTGTTGGGGATCATGTTTACCTCAGAGTGAGGGCAAAGAAGAGTTCCTTGAAGCTTGGAAGTTGTGCCAAGCTGTCACCAAGATATTGTGTGCCGTTTGAAGTGCTTGAAAGAATAGGGCTTGTTGCATATAGACTTGCATTACCTGCCAGTACTAGAGCTCATAATGTTTTTCATGTTTCTTTGCTTAAGAAATATGTACATGATCCTAACCATGTGATAAATTGGGATGTGATTCAGGTGGAACCTGAGGGAGAGTTCCAAATCGAGCCAATGCGTATCCTCGACAGGAAGGTCACAATGCTCCGGAATTGAGCCATAGGACAGGTAAAAGTGCAATGGGAGCACTACGAACCTGAAGAGGATACGTGGGAGTTGGAGGATGCCATGCGATTGGCACATCCATTTTTGTTCAATTCTGTGAAACACTGAGGCGATACCAGTGTAGAATTTTCTTTAATTTTGTAAAGCACTGAGGATAGTGCTACTAAAAGGGGAGGGGAATGTAACACTTCGGTTTTGACCCCGATGCATAAAGTATACGTGATATATATACATATTGTAAATAATCATGGTGTGGAGATAAAGGCAAAAGCCCCACAATCGATTTGGTTATGTTTCGGTGATTGGAACTATTACCGATGGTATATCAGGATATGTGGCATACATATTGAGTTATGGCATCATGTAACCATGCATTTTAATTAAATAACCCCAACTGGCTATGTTCACTGCAACCATATTGAAAAGGGCATGATTCCTAAGGATAAGGAGGGGGAAAGTTAAACCTTGAGCTCATGGAGGAAACCAAGTGTCACCACTCTTTTTTTCTTGCTCACCTTCCCTTGTCTCATCCAACTACCACTTTAATGTTCTGTTGATTAGTTGGGGAAGTTATTGCTGGAGAATGGAGTGTGGTAGGACTGTCAGTCCTTGCCCACACGCACACTCCACCAGCAGATTGACTCTCACGATGGCAGAAAACTGCTACCCATCACTCCATGCGGACTCTCCATCATTCCACGGGCTCCATTACTACATGGGGACATCCTTCCACTCTCCCCATCACCGACTATTCATTTCCTCATGCCGAGAAGAGTTAAAAGCACCCACGATCCATTGATTGGGGGTTTGTTCATTCTCCCTTTTCTTTTTGATTACTAATCTATGAGATGTTCTTCCTCCCATTCATGTAGGGGATCGTTTTCCCTTTCCCCATTGTCAAACTGTGTGATGTTCGGTTACTTCATCGCTGAACCATGGTTTTTGTCCTCCCCTAATCAATTGGGTTGCTATGAGTACCTACGTTGTGTGGGTTGTGGTCTCATTCACACTTGTTGGCTGAGTTTCCTTTGCGATTTGGGTTGCTGTAGGTCACTGTGGAATTGTTTTGGCCACGATAGGGCCAATAATGATTCAGGGAGTTTTTTTTACCCTGTTAAATCTTTAATAGCTGGTTTGCTGCATGCACAAAGTGGTTTGTCCTCGGACTGCATTGGAGTGGTGAATGAGGGCCTGATGTGCTTGATAAACCTAGTGTGTTTGGGAACCACATATACAGAGCTAGAGGGCTGGCTTTCTTCTCCACAACCCCTGAATATCACTGGAAGGGAGGTCAAGGCTTGAGGGACTATGCAGCAGAGAAATGACTAATTTCCTTGTGTTGGGTGTGTGTGGTTGTCCCAGAAGTCAGGCTAGTTTTGGTGTATGTGTCCTTAGCTCTTCAATGAGCTCACCAGCTTAGCATGTAGCCTTTCCCAGCTCTTGGATGGCCTGATAAACCCAACTTTGTTGGCTTGGATGATCTGTTCTTCGCCTGATAAACCCAACTATGTTGGCTTGGCTGATCTGTTCTTCGCCTGATAAACCCAACTATGTTGGCTTGGCTGAATTGTGCATCCTTGTTGTGTTTCTATCCTTGGCTATGTGTAAGCCTGCTTAGTTCCTTATTCCTTAGGGAATCATGCCCAGCTTGGGGGTGGCAGCGTTGCTGAGAGATTGATGAGCACGCTGGCCTATGGTTGGGTGGAATGTTGCAGGGACATAGCTGGTTGCAGGATGAATTCTTTATAAAGATGATTATTCTTGACCATTTTGTCTCTGCAATTATATTTGATGTTAATGAATTATGATGAACATGTTGAATGCCTGAATCCATGTATGGTTGCTTCCGCTGTGTATGTGAATGACTATGCATCTTAGCATGTTTTATGTTTTAAGCATTTTATTTCAGCATTTTATGTATGTTCATGTTCATGGGGCTAGTTGCCCGGATCTTTACGGTTATGGTAGCATCCTCTTCGCTGGTCAAAGGGTTGGGGACGTTACACGATTGTTGAAAATCTCTTTGCAGCACATAAAACCAGGGTGCATGCATGATTAAACATGTCGGTGGTGAATTTCGCGGGTTGGGTGGCTGTGTTTGCAGTTTTATCATTTACAAGGATCCATTTTTATCTAGAGCTTAGTTGCGTGAGCTTGCTTCTATTCATGCGATTGTTTATTAAATGAAGAGCATGCACACTTAAATATGTCAGTGGTGACTTCTTTATCATTTACACGACATCAAATATAGTCCCTGTGTTTTAGTCTGAACTAGACCCGTGTGGCTAATCCCAATGTTAACAAGACCATGTTGTTACTAACCCCCTAATGGTAAGAGTTTGATTGACGCTAAGCATTTTAGGTTTGATGCCTATCACATGGTTTGAAAAGTTGTTAAAGAAGCTATGTGTTGTCTCCAATTGGATCCCAACCTTGTAATAACTAGGAATGGTTCATAATGGTCGCAACGAGAACATATCATAATTAAAATAATTAATTTAAAAACCCTTAAAAATAGGGAAGCATTAGATGAAATTAGTCGAAATGAAGTTTTAGGTGTTGAAATTGGTGGTTGCATCTGCAACATCTTAACAGGTTGTTGTGAAATCCAAAACTGCCATACATACAACATTCTTTTTCTTTTTCTCTCTTAGCCTTATCTCTGGACATATATTGGATTCTCTTTCATTTGTGATCCATATTCTAGTGGAAACGAATTTTTTTTATGAAAGATCAATTTCCCAATTTATTAAGAGGGCCAATTATGAAATTATTATTTTTAAGAAACATAGTATTTGGTTGACACGATACCAAAACATAAATCGAAACATGGAACAACAGATAGAAAAGATCGTTGGCAATGCCTCATACTCAAACAAAGTTTACAATCCAATCCATTTTCCCAACACACTGTCAAAATTCTAGACAAAGTTGAGAGGCCACCAGGCCATCTATATGTGGTTGTACTTAGTATTAGCACAATATTCTCCACTTCCCAGGGAATGAGAGCCACCTTTCTTGTGATATGTGTGTGTATTGAAAAGTTATATACATGTCATAGGTAGCACACAAGGAAATGCACTGGCATTCCTCAGATTTCCAGATCGAAGGTTATGGTGATATTTGGATCTACCAACAACAAGACATCTTCTTATACAATCGCATGGTTCAAGACTTGATTATGATCTGATGTGCAATCATGTAGTTTTAAAATTTCCTTCGTATATATGTAGCTAGATTTTGTGTCCATGGGGTGAGTCTTAGTTGGTGTACATCTCTGTTGAATAACTTATGGTTGATTGTGTGGATGTACAATCCTCCAATACTTCATTTATATTTCAATATCTTAATACAAATGATGAATCTGTGTAGGCTTTCCATATAAAATTGTTGTACTTTATCCTTCCTAAGTTCCTAAATTTACCATATCTAAATGCTAACAATTAATAAATAACATAGAACAAAGTTAAACTGAACATAAGTTAATATTTTGTGGGTAAGAAAGCAATGTTGATGTAATATAAACCATTGGAAACATCCAAATCAACAACATCCAAATCCATGAGTACCAACTCACTCAACAAACAGATGCTTTTAACTATGAATCCAACCTCGGCAGGTACGTGACACTGATTATTAAACTAGTACATGACAACCATCCATATTTTTGGGGTTAGGGTTTTCGTAAGTCACAACTTTGGTTTCTTGTCCCCTCTTCCATCCTGTATAGGATTACTTTATCGAGGAAACTACAATATCTGTGATAGCAGGCCCATCAAATAAGTCATCCAAGGTGTTGTATTTAGGTGCATCACTAAACCTACCTAGCCCTTGCATGGAAGGAGTTCCCGATGATTTTTCAACCTTGTTCCAATGACTGGAAAAATCAATCCATTAATTGCACCATTTTTATGACTGTGAGATGTGACGACTGATTCCTTGGAGGAAAACACTCCTTCGGTAACCTCCATATTTGACCTAGATTTTGGACAACTTTTCTGTCCAAAAGGAACTCTTTCTTTATCATTCTTGGCATTTGATAAACCCACTGTATGGATGGATTCTACACAATGTGACACTTATTTAGAAACAGATCTGGGTACACCATAATTAGAACCTATGAGAAAGCTTTCAGAATAGCAAGTGTTTCATCTTGTAGAGAGATTCCATCACCGTCATCTTTTATAATACTAAAATTTGTGTCAAGAAGATGCAAAGTGGAAGCTAATCCTTTTTTATAACTCTATTCATTGGTTCTTCCACTTGCACTAATCTCTTTTACTGCATATTGGGCACTTGTACTTTCTTCAAATCTTGGCTCAAATGTCTCTGTTGTCATATTCTCCATAGATGATCTTCCTTCTTTCCTTTATAACCGTCAATTTGTATATGACCACTCGACACCTCATATAGAGCTTAACATCAAACAAAGAAAGGTGCTCTTTTTTACCATAGATTCTCAAATACGTTGAGACAAAGTTTGATACAAGGCTGGGATACCCGAATTATGAAGGAGCAGAACACATTATTTTCCACATGTTGTGGCTACCTCCACATGTTTTTTCACTACTAAAAAAAGATTGACTAGTAGCTAAATTATAACAAATGAGCTGGTTAAGTATGAATTAGGAAAAACAATTCGTTCCATTATTCTCAAAATGTTGTTCAATCCCTCACCTCAATACTTATATCGTAGATGAAAGAAGCATTGATATCTCCTTAGGACAGATTTGAATTTTACCACAAAACCATGTTTTGGATGATAAGCACACTTCTGCAATCGGGACATGATCCTTTCCATCAAGTCTTTATTATATGTAGAGGGTTTTCTTAGGATGTGACATAATTTATGTTCCCTTCTCAACCCTAATTGTTAAGGTGAATGTTTTTACATCAAATTACCCTAATACATTCTTAGAACATGGCCAAGTGCATAACTAAGGAATGGTTATTGCTTCTTTGAGGCCCAAATACTTTCCAGAATACATTCTTTCACCATTTTTCATTCCTTTTGACTGCCCAAAATTAATGATGATCAATTTAACTACTGCTAGGATGCATAAACCCATCCAAATTATGCCCAGAGTTTAGGATTAAGGTTATTTTGTTGTTGTTTTCATCACCAAATTTCCCACAATTTTGTTACATCCAATCAAATATGTCTCTTGGTGTTGTTTATTATCACTGCTCAAAATAGCTTAAAAGTGTCCATAACACCTGAAATAAGGGTTCACACATTCTGTCAAATGGGGAAAAATTGCCCAGATCTGACCATGAATGTTGATGCCTGCCCAAAGTAGCCTAGGACAGTCAATATTGGATGCTAGAAGGAATGCATTTAGCTGGTGACCTGAATACCACTCTTTTAATATTGGGGTAAACATTTATTTTATATTGGGGTAACCATTTCTCATTGGTGGTATTATGGAGCTCTAGGTTTTTCAAGTATGTATAAGCATAGTCTAGTGTTTTGGGCCTTGGCCTTAGAAAGTTATGGCTAGTTTTAGTCTCATGGTGTCACCCTATAATTTAGATGCCAAAGGAAGTGAATATATTATGCAACCATGGAGGATTTGATAGTTTTGTCCTTTTTTTTTCTCAACATTTTGATATTGGTTGTCATTTGGAAGATTTGACACTTACCTGTGCAAGTCAATGGTGGTGTTGGCTCATGCATATTCGCTCCTTGTTGTATTTTTTGTCCCTCTCTCATGTTGGACCCAGGTTCAATCCCTCCTTGGTCATCACACCAAAGCCCAAGATATCATACTGACGGAGTAGAGCTCAGTCGGCAACACCTGCGACATAGATGTCATCTCACCCAAGATATCTCAGTTCTATGGGTAACTTCCAGAACCACGTTTCCGTAGTTTGTGCAGGAGGGTGTTTTAGTACCTTGGATCTACACCAAGGTTTGTAATGAAGATCAGGAATGTGGGTTACTGGTTTGCACATTAATTCAATTCCAAGTTATGATCTAACCCTTATTTATTGCGATTCACACAAACAAATAGTGAACATACGACATAAGCATATAAATTACTATAATGCAGCAGTCATACATTTATCCATTTGCAACACAATAATCAATCAATCATTTAACAGAAAATTCACACATATATCTAGGCTACTTCAATCGTTCACACATATACATAACATGTAACATGGAAACCCATCTGGGAAAAAACCACAAGGTGCTCTTCATCTGGTATGAGGAAATAGATGCACCTTTTTTCTGCACACAAAGCTGCAGGCTCTGTTCTAGATCTTCTCTTCTCTCTTTACACACTTTTCCTCCCTCTCATGCTCTTTGATCTTCTCTCTTATTCTCTTCCTATTCTACTCCTACTAGTGATCCACACACAGCCTGGATCCACTCAACCTTCTCTACTTGTCTGCATAGTCAGCTACAGACTCTCTACTTTGATGCACTCAACAATATAGAGTTCCTCTACCAAAACAACTTGTTACTTCCATCTTAGTTCAACTTAACAACTATCAGGTTGGTTATCCTTCTAACTGTCTAATTGTCTAGCATCTAGTGTCTAGCCCAACTACAAATTGGGTTACAGATCCCATACAGATCCCATACATGCTTGTTACAAATTCAATATTGACTCAATATAGACTCTAACAGACTCATTTTCAATCGCTTTCTTAGCCAATTTACTATATTCATCCAACAGACTGTCTTTCCTATTCTAGTAGCACATAACAAAAGGAAATATTGGCCTGAACTACAAAGATACCTTCATGTGTGTGGCTTCCGCTAGCTCTATCTAAGATCGTACCCACGATCGATAAGAACTGTCGTTTTCTCAGCGTTATGACTTACTGTCACTTTCTGACCATTACATTATCTGCAAGCCCGCTTCTACCGATATTCTACCATGTCATCTCGTATCTTGTTCTGTCCTTTAGTCACAACTTACTTATCTGGCGCAGCTTCCTCATCATGTGCCTTCTCTTTGTCTTCTTCTTCTCTTTCCTTCTTCTGTCACAACATTCTTCCCTTTCCTTTGATGTTGCTTCCTCTGTCATAGCTCCTTCCTCCTCTCCTTTACGCGCTTCTTCCATACTTAGGTAGAATTATACATGAATTCTTCCCTTCTATCCCGAGGCCCAACATGCCCCCAATACTCACCTATGGCTCGTCCTGAGCCAAACGAACTAGTTCTCCATAAACTGACTTGCACTGATTTTGTTCTTGTTATACCAAAATCCTGTCACCATCATGTGATAATAACTTTTACATACCTAATTGCCCTGAATACCAGCTCTTGGAGTGGAAACCCATGGTTATTATCAATCTTCCATGAAAATTCCCAACATTGTGCTTTCTTTGTTGTCCAGGAGCGGTACCTCGTTCGCACCGCCTATCCCCTGTTGCCCACAAGTGGTGCCACTGCTTATGGCCCTTTGTCCATAAGCATTTCTTACCAGAACCGCTCTGTCATTGAAGGAGAAATGCAATACCCTGGGTAAAAAGGGAAAAAGAGAAGTTTCTTGAGGCTTCTAGATGATAAGCCTCGTGTCCTCCCTTATCCATATCATTGTGGGTCAGTTGAGCTCGAGATCCCTCATCTTAGGATATTAGAGGCCACCTTATCCACTAATCTCTCAACCATCCCTATCCATTGAGCCTTATAAATACAAGCTCATATCCATGGTTGAGGAGAGGACTCTTAAGGTATTGTTATGCTATTGGATTGATTACTTGGCCCAAGACCATTTGGGAGAGCATAGCGAGCTAGAGTTGGATCTTTTGGGGATGAGAATGCTTGGTTTCATGGATATGCATGTCAACACTAAGGCTTGGTTGTAAACTTCTTCATATTTTTATATTAATGCAAGTTTATTTATGTCCCACATATATTTTTGTTGTTTGATTTCACATGTATGTTGTTAGATTCCTTAGTCACTAACACAGATCAGTAGAGTATATTATGGTGGTTTCGATATGTTTGCATGTTGGAGCTTATTGCAGGTACACAGGGTAACGATCAAAGCATTACATTCCAAGTATCTACGGCGTCTAGGGAGAGTCTTCAACCTCTGTCCTCTATTTGTTATGGATCTGAACCATTCAGACCAGTGGAACACCTTGCTATTCGTAGGAGGTGAAATATTCCAGCTAACAAATCTGGTGACCCTGCTGGGGAATAGATGTATCAGTTGTTTTGATCTTCCTCAGTATGTAACTCTTGTCCGAATCTAGGCTCCTTCTTCAACTCTCTTCAGTCAAATCTACTTTCTAACTTAGTCTATTTGGGTTTGAAACTTCCATATCTGTTCAGATCTGAGTCATTTCGATCTTTTATGCTCTATTTTCATACTCAATATAGCAGTATTCACCTTGATCTAGTATTTTTATGACTTGATCCATCCTTCTCTTTGTGTTTTGGTCATCTACAGGGAACTGCGCCTATGATGTCTATGAGGAGCGGTGCCACCACCCAAACAAAGTGAGCAGTATGTGGTGCCACCACCTATAACCTGTTGGCGAGAAGTGGTGCTATGTTAGAAACGCTCTATCAACACCTAAGAAGCACGTTTCCAGGTAGGCATCATTTCAAAGCTCTTTTTCCTCATTTTTTTGTAAAAATTTGAGTTTTGTTCCTTTCAGTTCTGCTTATCATACTTATGTTACAGAATCTGATGTTTGTGTCTTGATAATTTTATGGTTTAAGATTGATTTGAGTGGAAATTCAAGAGTTTGATTAGGTCTTTTGATTGTTCATCCGCTTCTCTACTTGTTGGTTGTGTTTGCGAAAGGACTTCTTGTTTTCTGAAAGCTTAGGGCATTAGTAAGATCTTTTTCGTTTCTGTTATATAGACTAAATGAAGAACACTAGATTAACTTCAAGGTTTCATTTCTTATTTGCATAGTAAACTTCTTTTTCCTTCCTTTAATAAAGAAATTTTTTTGACTGAGACTAGGATATCATCATTGAGCATTGAAAATTGGTTTTCTAATTGGATTTACAAGATTTTAGGATCTTCATGTTCTTTCAGCTCTTATGCATTTAGAACTGTCTCAATCAAAATTAAAAAAATGGTAGTTTTAAGTTAGATTTGCTTATGTTTTGAGAAAATTGAAAAAAAATAGAGTGCATTTTCATATAGGTGTGCTTCTTGTTTTTATTTTAGGAAAAGAGATTCTTCCCCTTCTCATTGCTTTCAGAAAAGAGAAATCAATATGGAAAAGTTATTGCTTGTTTTTGATTTGGTGTTCATGACTGTTGTTTGGAAATATTTTTGGTTTTGAAACAAAAAGAAAATACTCTCTTCTCTCCTGTAAGTACGCATACTGAACGGTAAAGTGAATATTTTGCATTAGCATAGGGCATGGTTTTACTTTTCTGTCAAAACATCATGCATTCACCTAACCGTCCACTTTAAAATTAATGGTAGTTATAGGTTAAAATTTACGTAGCAATTGAATGATAGGTTAGAGACATGTTCGAACATCATTAAGCGTAGGAGCTGTTGTTATTTGTCAGCATTACATCCCGAGACTTGCACAGTTCTTCCACGTATCATCAGAATATCGAACGGCCTTTCACATACCCTTGAGGTATATAGAAAGGTACTTCACGTACTTGATTGTATATCGGAAGGGCCCTTGTGTATGGTTATGCATTAGACAACACTACTACAAATTCGAGCTCCCAATACCTTGAGTATATTGGGAGACCCCACTAGGATATCTTATCCATCTGAGAAAATCCCTTTGGTCATCTTGTTTGGAGCCATACACCGAAAACAACATTCAGGGAGACTACTACGCACGTACCCTCAAGGTATATCGCGAGTGGCACCTTCTTGACAATCCTGGTGAGGGACCTGAATTTTTGAACTCCTCCTATCATTTTAAGTGTGCTTGTTTTGACCTATAGCTTGTGTTGGGAAGTTTTTTGGTGTGATTTCTAGATTTTCAGACCCTAGGTTAGATAGGAACTATACAAACTGGCTGATTTAAGACAGTCCTGAAGAGTACGGGGCTTGCCACCCGATTTTACTCCTGGTTTAGGAGAAAATCCAATGGAAGCTATCGACCAAGGAGCTACTACCATCTCCCAAGTGGGAGATAATGTGGTTGTGGAAAGTGGAGTACCATATTCTTCACACTCACCTCCCTTGGTCCAACAGCCTTCTAGGGGAAATACATAGTTCCATTCTCCCACGGAAGGTCATGTTGACGATACAACCCATCCGGATTATGGTCCCAACGCTCCATTTTGGGATACCTCTATAGGATAGGCCATTGCCTCATTTGGCACCCATTTAAACTCTTCTGAAGATGAAGAAGAATGTAGGCAATACCATGCTGCCATTCTCCATGCACAGGAGATTGATAATAAAATAGATGAACTATTAGGACCAACACCATCATGTTCCACATTTGTTCCTATGGGATATCATTCACTTGTCGATTCTATGAGACCCATTGAATCGATTATAGATCGTGTAGTAACACCACACAACCCAGGTCAAATTACCACCCCTATCACCTCTCATGTTATGTCTATTCCTAATCCTCCCAGGTCTTCTGCACCTGGGGCTCAACCTTCAATTCACGTTTCGTCAGTACCTTCTAGTGCTGGGGGGAAATCCCCGACACAACCTACATTATCTGGCACCAGAATTGTACCTAGTCAAGGGCAGACCCCCAACATAGAACCATTTGCAATTTATGTCCCTCCCACAAATAATAATGTGGTGAATCCTCCATCTAGTTTAGGTCAGCCCTTGGGGGCTCAACCTATAACCGTTCAGTCTTTTGGAGGTTATGGTTATCAAATACCTGTAGGTAATCATCCACCCAATCCTACAGGAATTCCTTATGCTGGAATTCCATACCCTAGTAACACTTTTACGCCATTGGGGAAACCCAACTGGTCTTACATGCTAGCTATGGGAGGGATACCTATACATACTCTGGGAGGTACTGGAGGACCGCCTTATGAAGGTCCTCCCCCTGGGGGACCTAATGGTCCTGGAGGATATGGAAACTTTCCTCCTTATGGTCCTAGTGGTCCTAGGGGGCCTGGTGGCTTTCCTCCTTATGGATCTGGAGGGTCTAGTGGCCCTCCACCTAGTGGTTCCGGAGGCTCTAAAGGTTTACCTCCTGGAGGCTCTAGAGGGTCTGGTGGTTTGCCGCCTGGTGGTCTTGTTTGTCTTGGTGGTCTTGGTGGTCCCAGTGGCCCTGGTGGTCCTCCTCTTGAAGGCTCTAGTGGTCCTAGTGGTCCTGATCCTGGAAATCAACCCCCTATGGGCAGATTTTCCAGTAGTTCTTCCCCACATCAACCTATTTTTCAGTCGACTTATGGTCCTACTGGTAATTATATGCCATATCAATATTGTGCAACCCAACCGATAGTTACCTTTCCTAGCAACTTTGGACTTTCCTGATTTGTCCAAGTTGATTAATGACCCCATTCGACACAAACCCTCATGGCCTCCCATTCCGATAAAGTTACCATCGAATATTCTGAAATTCGATGGGAAGCAGGGAGATGATCCGAAGAACCATGTTATGACATTTCATTTGTGGTGTTCTTCCAACTCTGTCATGGATGATTCTGTTTGGTTACGAATCTTTCAGTGAACTTTGACTGGTACAGCCGTGAAGTGGTACATTGAACTCCCATAACATTCGTTTGTGGATTTTGGCTCATTGGCAACTGTGTTTCTTACACACTTTTAGCTCCCTATTCGTTATGAAATGGGCACTGATCTTTTAACCTCTCTGTGACAGAACACCTCCACCCACATTTCTGATCATATTCATGAGTGGAGAAGGTAGAGAAGGCTTATTAAGGCCCCCATTCTAGATCAGTTACTAGCTGATTGGTTCACTAAATCCTTGTTTCCTCCTATTGCTCGAGATGTGGCAATGGGCAGTATCGTTACCGAAGAGTAGGCTATTAGTCGGGCTTAGTACCTAGAATTGGTCTATTCCCAGTCTGGAACTCTTTATGACCTGATTCCTCAAGCTCCTCACCCTGGCACTGATCCTTCCAAGCCACCAGTAGAAGAAACTGTTGATGGGATTATTGGTTCAATCCAGTCCCTGTTTGCAGTGAAACCTACCAAGCAAACCCAAACTGCCACCCCTACTCCTTCGAATCTTAATGTTTCCACCAAGGTCAATTATATTCTAAGTACTCAGACCTCAGGTAATAACAAGAAGAAAGGTAAAAATAGAAATAAAAAACCTGGAAACCAACAGTAGACTCCACGACCAACCAACACTGATAACAACAAAGGGAAAAGTAAGGCAAAATATCCCTGTCTGCTATGCGCTGGTGACCATTTTTCAAAGGAATGTCCTGATCAGGACGAAATGTCCCAGTTTCTGAAGTCCAATCTCACACCTGTGGTACTTACGGATCCTTTTCTCTCTCAACAACAACTGATAGACCACATGTCTAATAAGGGTAACTCTAGTTCATCAAAGGAAATTCATGTGATGTCCTCAGATACCATCAATCTGCAAACTCAAAGTCAGAATTATGACAAACCCGCAGATAAGAAAGAATATCAATCTTCTTTAGGGAAAGTTCCCTCTACTAGTTCTCCTGAATCCTCGTCTACTATCCCCTTATCTATCAAGAATCCTACTCTCAACATGATTTTGCGCCCACCTAAGAGTACTCTTCGGAAGGCTGTCTTTAATACAAATGCCCAAGCTGCTCAATTTTATAATGTAGTTGAAGATCTCGTTCAAGCATCTTGTGCGATGTCTACCGTAGAGGTACTCCAAAGTTGCCCTACACAGCGCAAGAACTTGTTGACAACATTAGGAGCTTTAGACCTGGATAATACTAACTTGATTCATTTCAATGTTGAGAACTACAAGCCTGGATTATCGCATAAAATTGCTTTTCAGATCATTACAAAAGTAGTGGGAAAGAAAGTATTTCTAACAGTACTAGATGAAGGAGCTTTGACCTCGGTGTTGTCTCTGACTTGTTGGAAGGCTCTCCGCTCTCCTGAGCTTGTCACATCACCTATGACCCTTAAAACCTTTGACGGATGGGGTTTCCAACCCCATGGTCTTATATCAGCCCTGGCTGTCGAGCTAGGGGGAAAAACCGTTTCCATCCGAGTAGAAGTGGTAGACATCCCTTTATATTACAACCTCCTTCTAGGTAGGAATTGGTTCTATGCCATGACTTCTGTTGCCTCAACATTATTCTGAATAGTCCAATTCCCGCACCTAGGGAGAATTGTTACTATTGATCATCTTTATTTCTGTACGCCGGATGTTACTACCTCCACAGATAATAACATCCCCATGTTAGGCCAGTCCCCTCCTTGTTACCAGTCGATTGGGGTAGGCATGTTGAAGGATTCTTCCCTTATGGGGATTTTTCCATCCACTCCTCCTAGCACGGATACCGCAACAGTCCATATGATCACCTCATTTGATTATGAGCCTAAGGGAAAAAATGTTGTTGAGTCCACCTTGTTGAGTCCACACGCAGCTATGTACAATGCCATTCAAACCTTTTTCGATGATCACACTAATGACCTTCATCTAGTGGCTTTGGATCCTTACCATTTATCATATTGGTTAGAACCTTCTCTTCCTGTTTTATATTATCTCTCGAAGACTTTTCCTTCCGATGAGTCCATTATGGAGATTATGAATATAGATGATCCCATTTGGGAGGATCACCATCATAGATCCATGTCCCTCCCCAACACCAGTTCACTTAGCCATGATTTTGCATCCTTGTTTCCTACTGATATTGTCAACATTCCCCAAAGTCCTATATTGTTGCAAGATACAGATTCTCAAGGAAACCTTTGCAACATTACTCAGATGAACCCGATTGACATATCAGCCAAGCCTGATGTTATCGAGCATATTCATGTTGGGCTGAACTGCTCGGCAGATGAATCTAAAGCATATAAGGCACTTTTTAAGGAATTCCATGATATTTTTTCCTGGTCCTATGAAGAGATGCTGGGGATTGACCCATCCATTGTGGTCCATGAGATTAAAACCTATCCCACGGCTAAACCTGTCAGGTAGAAACTTAGGCAGGTCCATCCTCGGAGGGTCGTAGCTATTAAAGCTAAAATTGAGAAACTTCTCAAAACTGGGTTTATTTATATTGTACCCCTGATGGAATGGGTATCGAATGTTGTCCCTATCAATAAAAAGCAGGGCACCATTAGAGTCTGCATCGACTTTAGGGATTTAAATAAAGCTTGTCCCAAGGACAACTTTCCTACCCCGCACATCGATCAGATTATCGACAACTATGCTGGAAGTGTCATCTTTTCATTCATGGATGGCTTCTCTGGCTATAATCAGATTGAGATATTACCCTCTGATCAACATAAGATGACATTCATTTTCCCATGGGGAACCTTTGCATATAAAAAGTTACCTTTCGACTTGAAAAATGCTGGAGCCATGTTCCAGCGTGCAATGTCCTATGCATTTCACGATATTAAACATATTGTTGAACCGTACCTTGATGACCTCCCTGCTCATTCACAGTGACGGGAAGACCACCCTGGTCATCTTAGAGACATATTCCTGAGATGTCGTCATTATAATATATGGCTCAATCTGCATAAATGTGTTTTTTGCATTAAGACGGGACGTCTGCTAGGCTTTGTGGTATCCAAATATGGCATCCAGATCGATACTTTGAATATTGCCACTATTTTAGATCTACCAGCCCCAACTAATCTCCTTGAACTCCAAAGTTTGCAAGGGAAGGCAAACTTTCTCCGCTGTTTTGTGTGCAATTTCACAGAGAAAACGCACGGTTATATGCATCTCGTCAAGAAGAACACTCCAATATTCTGGGATGATCGGGCCCAACGCGCCTTTGATAATCTTAAGCATGCTCTGACTCATTCACCTGTGATACACCCCCCAGATTATTCAAAGGACTTTCTCTTGTATATTGCTGCCTCCGCTACTACCATTGGCATGGTTTTAGTACAGGACAATCTCCACGGTCAAGAGCATGTGATTTATTATGCCAGTAAGAATCATATGGATTCCAAAACCCATTATTCATGTGTGGAGAAGTTAGCATTGGCTATGGTCACTACTGTACAAAATTTTTGTCGCTACATTATGCTCTGCACTACCATCGTATTGGCAGACCAGAACCCGATGTATTACATCCTGACTCATCAGGTGCTCAGGGGCAAGTACTCCCGCTGGATCGTTATCCTTCAGGAGTTAGATCTGGAGTTTGACAAGGCTACATCAAAGAAATCCTTGGTCTTTGCAGAGCTTATGTGTGATCTTCCCTATGCTACAATGAAATATAAGCTCAGTGATTCATTTCCGGATGAATTCCTGTTCTTGATTAGCACTACTGATCCTTGGTATGGAGATTTGCTGATTTATCTCCAAACACAATGATTTCAGCCACATTTATCTCACGATGATCGTCGCCATATCCATCACCACGTTAAATACTATCTTATCCTGAATGATACCTTGTATAGACGTGGGATTGACTCTATTCTCCGGTGATGCCTCACCCATGAGGAGGTTGAACATGTGTTGAATGATTTCCACTCCGGAGCATGTGGCGGCATTTATCTGGGATGGCTATAGCCCAGAAAATCCTTCATGTTGGTTATTTCTGGCCTTCTGTCTTCAAAGAATGTCATGAGGCTGTTAATAAATGCCCACCTTGTCAACATTTTTATCCTAAAAAGCACACCCATCCTGCTCCACTACAGCTCGTCATTACTGTTGGCCCATTCGCCAAATGGGGGATTGAATTCATGCATTGTAAGCCTACCTCAGTCGGGGGGCATGGTTACATCATCATAGCCATTGATTATTTCACAAAATGGGTTGAGGCCATGCCTACATATGCAGAATATGGTAAGATTGCCGCTCTCTTCTTGTTCAATCATATCATAGCCAGATTTGGAGTTTTGCAGTCCATCGTTACTGATCACGGATCTCATTTCCGTAATCAAATGATGGAGTAACTGAGTGCTAAGCTAGGTTTTCACCATGAAAACTCTACGTTGTATTATCCGCAAGCTAATGGTCAGGTAAAGTCCATTAACAAAGTTTTGAAAACTATGCTTCGTCGGATAGTTGGAGATCATAAATCCAACTGGAACCACGTTCTTTTCTTTGATCTTTGGGATTATTGAACTTCTGTGAAAACAACTACTGGTTTCACGCCATTCCAGCTTGTCTATGGACTCGAAGTTGTCTTGCTGATCCAATGTCAGATTCCATCTTTACAACTTGTTGTCAAAATTCTCCCAGACACTTCTGCAGAGGAAGAAATATTTTTGTACTTGAGTAACCTTGACAAGACTCGGAGAGATGCTACCTTGGCTAATGAGGCACATAAGAAACGTGTTAAGGCACAATATGATAAATCTGTCCAACTTCGTGTCTTTAACGAGGGTGACCTAGTATTGAATTATGACCAGAGATATGACAAGCTAGGGAAGGGTAAGTTTGAGTCCATGTGGTACGGACCTTTCTGTAATATCCCTTATATGATGTACAGATAAGAATATTAACTTGCTACAATTTTTTTAATTAAAATTTCTGAAATTGAATTAATTCACACAAAGCCTTCTCGGACTGGGCAAATCAGGGATTTCTTCTGGGAAATTTTGCAAGCAAAAGGACTGAGTAGTGGGAAGAAACCAAAGATATTTCAGACATATAATTTCCTCTTCCCTAACACATTTATATCTGATACCATTTAGGGTTCAGAGTCCGCTCCGCGGAAACCTACTACCACGCTTCTGGGCAGTCAAACCGTGAAACTAGGAAGAGTAGTTCGGTCTGTTTCAACCAGGGGATTATGAAAACTTGTAGAGGGTTGTTACAGTATTAATTTAACATAATAAATTGTTTTGGACAATTTTCATAAGTTCTGGAAAGTTTTGAGTAGTTTCGAAGAAATGTTGGTTTTTCCGACAGTTTTGGCCTAGTTAAATCCAGCGCAATGGAGGATCCAAAAATGCATTACAGACCAAATAAAAATTTTTCTGGAGGTATTTAAGGGAAGGTGAGTCTGTCAGTGACCCATAGGAACAAACGTGGCTCAGTTTGAGTTAGCAGAACTCATTTTACATCAAATTTGGCAAGATCAGTCAATGAAAGCTAGCAATCTAGCTAGGGTCTAGATTTAAGCAGTTAATTCGTGTAGATTTAATTTCTGAGATACATATGAATTATTACAGAGTTAAATAAAATCCCACTGAACATATAAAATCTCTTCATACAGTTCCCCAACCTTGCATATTCCTCATAGCACTTTGATTCATCAATTTTCCCCCATACAGTGATAAAATAAGCTTTTTTGAGGAAACTGAAGACAAAATTCTTTGTGAACAAATATGTTTCGGCCTGATATATATAAATTACAGAGTAATATTCTGATACATATCATAAATCAAATACCAAACTGACCATTACAGGGAGACTCCAAAATAAGGGGCAGGAGGCCCAGAACATGACCGACAAAAGTGGTTGTGAGCACGGATGAAGCATGGGCTTCAGTGGAACTCAACCAGAACTTGATGCAGGCTGTAATAAATTCTGGAATAATCTTCAATGGCTGAAATTAGCGCTCCATAAACCTGCAATAGATAGAAAGGGAGATAGAAGAGAAGGGAGGAGGGGTTTGGGGACCATCACCCAATGTTCTGAGGCACAACACTCAGAGAGTATGCTCACATAGCATAACCTCAATATCAAATCATCCAAACTGAGTCAATGGGGTCGAATTCACCTTTAATAGAGTGTTGAGTGACCTTCTTAGCAGGTGAGTATCCAAGGTGACCTGTGAGAGCAAGTCAACCCTCAACAAACCCTAACCCTAGCCACATAGGCGCCTCCTTTGGGGAATTTAGCAAGTAGGACCATGTGGAATTATTTCTAAGTTCAATTCCTCCTTCATAATTAGAAATTGCGCCCTCACTAAGTCAAAAGTTGCTTCTTTTGAGTTATGACACCTTTTTTGCTTTTCCGGACTCCTAAGGAAACTGTTCTTTCCTTTGAAAACTTTCCTGCTTTTCTTTGACTGCTTTTCTGAGCTCCATAAGAGGCAACTGCGCCCTCCTTTGAAAAAATTTCCTGCTTTATCTTTGGCTGCTTTTTTATTTGTTTTTTTGGTACTTTCCTCTTTGTTTCCTATGACAGCTTTTGTCATAGTGTTTCCTCTTTCCTTTCTTGGCTAGTAGACTTGTCCAATGCGCCCCACCTGACTAGGCAGCTTATTTACACCTCATAAATTAGCAATAATAATTAAAATGGAAAATAAAACTTAGATACATGCCTTACTTAATTAATTATTACAAAGTTTCCCTAGGGAGCATGATTAATGTCAAATTGAGCCCCTCCTAGGAGTCCAGTATGGTCAACACTTTAATGGCCACTTTGAGGGGGCATGATAGTCCTCCCCTCCCAAATCTGCTTGTCCTCAAGCAGAAGCACCACATAGTGCTACAAATTTGTCCACCATGTTTCTGCTGCACCACTCTGATCATAGTCATTTCTTTGATGCCACTTCCTTTAGCAAAATTGCCAACCCAGTTAAAGTAACTAAGTAGAATTCCTGGATCCCACTGCCTCCTTTGCAAGGACCCAAATTTTTCTACCACCTTTTGAACTTTGTCATTCCTAAGAATGCCTAGATCCCATGGTTTTATCTGCCTCCTTCCACCCATCAATAAAAACAACAAAATTTTATCATTGTAGAGGAGGAAAATGAGGTTATGAAAATCATACCACCATACTGTGAGCTCATCTCTCCCCATGCCAAGCTGAACATTTTTTAAACTCTCACACCAAACATGGAATTCCTCATCTACTATATTTGTCCCGGTGTAAGACCTCAACATTATGCTACTTGTTCCACCAAACAGACTCAAGTGGAACTTCCATTCACAGCCATGCATGATGACGACATCAAATAGATGCCTCTGATGTTTCATGTACACATAGAAAGGTAATGGTGAAATTTTCATACCACATGGCTGAACCATTAAGTCATCAATGGAATATGTGGGAGCCTCCTGCTCCTCATGTGGCATCAATAGGAAAAATCCCTTCACCCAATTTTCATCCCTATGTGTGCCTGCTAAACTAGAAGTGTGGACTGATTTATAGTAAAACAAACCTTTGCAAAATGTGCCCACCAAAAGTGTGGATGCATAAAACCCATCATGGGCTGTTCCAACAAAAGGGATCTCTTTTGACTCTTCACTGAAAACATGACTCCTTCCATGAGGAAATTCATCCTTTCTCGGGTAATGGGCATGTGCTTGGAACTCATCATCTGCATCCCAAAATTCCTTAAGCACAAAAAATTTAGATTGCACCTCATTTGCATGTGCATGGGAGGTATCCAATGGCTGCAAATTAAATCTTTGTGGCTGCCCACATGTCAATACAATGTCAGTCCAAACAAAAAACTTATTGCAGAAATTAAATTCTTCACCTCCCGAGGTCTTCATTCCAAAGATGTTTCTATCCACCCAATCAATGGATGAATATAGAATTTTATTTTCTGATCCATATGAAATTTGATCAGCCATATTTATTAAGGATAAGAACACTTCATCCTTCCTCTCATTCTCAATGAGTGCTTGGCCCGGATTTTCTTCCTCATAGATTTTCACAAGCACCTGCAAATCTGCTCCTCCCTCATGGTTGTCCTCCACATGAGGTTCCTCCATTATACCCAAAACATTTCCTTCCATGCAGCATGAAAGGTGTAACACCTTCAACTCCTTCTGAATTTGAAAGATCTGTAACTTTGAATCTTGAAGGGATCTTTGTGTGCTCTTCAATAAGTTATTGGTGATCTCCAACTTAGTAGTGATGTTTTCTGATTTTTCTTCTTCCTTCTTGAGTGCACTATGGTACATTTCAGCCACCATGAGGAGATATCCTCTATCAGATAATAAGTTCATATATCTCTCCTTCATCTTGGCAATTCCTTCTTTCAGTGCTATGCACTCCTCCAGAAAAGATTCTCCTTCCATTTCTCCTCCAGAAGCTTTCCAACAACATCTAGTCACCAAGGCATTGATGTCAACAAAGTTTTTGATGGCTTCCCTAAGATTATTTTTGTCCTCCTTTAGTGACCCGCTAAAATGGTGTGGCTAACCAAGAATATCCTCCATGAAGGTTTCTTCTTCTAATAGCTGACATATATGCCCATTTTTCCTGTGGCATGAATCCACCACATAAAACTCATCCTCAGCATACCGGCCATCCTTTGAATTTTCTGCACACTCACTTCCATGATGTGAAGTGGAGGGTATCTTTGAATGCTGGAATGACATCTGATCTGTATAAAAATTAGAAAGGATCTCATGCCTTGGAATTTCAGTTTCATCATGCTGCAAGAGAGTCCAACATTCTGAACTGTGTCCTTCCCTTTGCATCAGATTTTTCTCCTTCAAATTTACTAGTACACATCCAGCTGGTGGGGGCTTGCCTACCACTTCATTAGGAAATTCAGATGATGGATTCATATATGATATTTCTTGTTCTTTTGGATATGATACAAAATATTCCTTCACCATATTATCACCGTTGACAATATCACCCTTCTTTTCACTGATTGTGTGATCACCAACAAGGAAACTGGGAGTGAATTTATCTCCCTCACAAGTGGTCTTCCTTTTGCAGTCCTCAGATGCAAGTGAAGACTTTTTATATTTACATGGATCAAATGGTTGCAGGTGTACATGGCTGCTGCAAAAATTAGAACTATTATTATCCATGTTCTTAACATTACCATCTTCCCGTACGGATACTATGGTAGCCTACTCTTCCAACAAAATTTCTGCTTCACACCCAAGCAGTGTGACCTTGTTTTCATCCTCATTATGTGTCTCAAAAGGTGACTGTAAATCTGATTTGTGCACCTCTTTTGGATCTAGTCCAAAATATGCCTCACCACCCATACATGAGCCAAAACCTTGAGCAGTGATCTGGAGATCACCCACCAAGAAACTTGAAGTGGATTCCTCTTCAACTTCTTCTCTTATGCAACCAACTTGTGGTGATTTGCACTTCATCTCCTGGAGATATTTGTCCACTTCATTTCTATTGTCCTCCAAGAAACTTGTGACCTTTTCATCTTTAGTGGTACTCATGTCACAATATTTAGAAGCTCCTTTTGAAGGAAAACCAAACAAACTCTTAAGTCTTGAACATGTTGATGGCTTGGAGGAATATTCACCTTTGGTCCTATCTTCTTCTTCTTTTCTTAGAGAGTTGGAACAAATTGGTTCCTCTTTGGATAGCTTGCTGCTCTTTAAATAATTCTCATAATCATTCTTGAGCTGGAATCCATATGTGAAATAAATATAATCTCTAAAAGAAAGGTTTGCACAAATATTCCTACCCAAAGCTAGGTAGTCCTCGTAGTAGTGAGGCATGTTCTCCCATGCTTCAATGATCTCTGCTAAGTTTTTCTTAACCATTGGAAAATCAGATCTGATATCTTCCCTGTTTGATGTCCAATAGTATTCATCATATTCATTTTTTTGTATGCCTCCATCAACATAGAGGATTTCTTCTTCTTCATATCTTCTGCAGTATTCTTCATACTGCTCATCATAGTCATCCTCATAGTATGACATGGCTGCAAATTTCTTTAGTGAGAGATTTCTTTCCACAGGATGATCCAAGGAAAGAGCTCTGATACCACTGTAATATCCCTTATATGATGTATAGATAAGAATATTAACTTGCTGTAATTTTTTTAATTAAAATTTTTGAAATTGAATTAATTCACACAAAGCCTTCTCGGACTGGGCAAATCAGGGATTTCTTCTGGGAAATTTTGCAAGCAAAAGGACTGAGTAGTAGGAAGCAACCAAAGATATTTCAGACATATAATTTCATATTCCCTAACACATTTATATCTGATGCCATTTAGGGTTCAGAGTCCGCTCCGCGGAAACCTACTACCATGCTTCTAGGCAGTCAAACCGTGAAACTAGGAAGAGTAGTTCGGTTTGTTTCAACCACGGGCTTATGAAAACTTGTAGAGGGTTGTTACAGTATTAATTTAACATAATAAATTGTTTTGGACAATTTTCATAAGTTCTGGAAAGTTTTGAGTAGTTTCGAAGAAATGTTGGTTTTTCCGATAGTTTTGGCCTAGTTAAATCCAGCGCAATGGAGGATCCAAAAATGCATTACAAACCAAATAAAAATTGTTCTGGAGGTATTTAAGGGAAGGTGAGTCTGTCAGTGACCCATAGGAACAAACGGGGCTCAGTTTGAGTTAGCAGAACACATTTTACATCAAATTTGGCAAGATCAGTCAATGAAAGCTAGCAATCTAGCTAGGGTCTAGATTTAAGCAGTTAATTCGTGTAGATTTAATTTCTAAGAAACATATGAATTATTATAGAGGTAAATAAAATCCCACTGAACATATAAAATATCTTCATATAGTTCCCCAACCTTGCATATTCCTCATAGCACTCTGATTCATCAATTTTCCCCCATACAGTGATAAAATAAGTTTTTTTGAGGAAACTGAAGACAAAATTCTTTGTGAACAAATATGTTTCGACCTGATATATATAAATTACAGAGTAATATTCTGCTACAAATCAGAAATCAAATACCAAACTGACCATTACAGGGAGACTCCAAAATAAGGGGCAGGATGCCCAGAACATGACCGACAAAAGTGGTTGTGAGCACGGATGAAGCATGGGCTTCAGTGGAACTCAACCAGAACTTGATGGAGGCTGTAATAACTTATGGAATAATCTTCAATGGCTGAAATTAGCGCTCCATAAACCTGCAATAGATAGAAAGGGAGATAGAAGAGAAGGGAGGAGGGGTTTGGGGACCATCACCCAATGTTCTGAGGCACAACACTCAGAGAGTATGCTCACATAGCATAACCTCAATATCAAATCATCCAAACTGAGTCAATGGGGTCGAATTCACCTTTAATAGAGTGTTGAGTGACCTTCTTAGCAGGTGAGTATCCAAGGTGACCTGTGAGAGCAAGTCAACCCTCAACAAACCCTAACCCTAGCCACATAGGCACCTCCTTTAGGGAATTTAGCAAGTAGGACCATGTGGAATTATTTCTAAGTTCAATTCCTCCTTCATAATTATAAATTGCACCCTCACTAAGTCAAAAGTTGCTTCTTTTGAGTTATGACACCTTTTTTGCTTTTCCGGACTCTTAAGGAAACTGTTCTTTCCTTTGAAAACTTTCCTGCTTTTCTCTAACTGCTTTTCTGAGCTCCATAAGAGGCAACTGCGCCCTCCTTTGAAAAAATTTCCTGCTTTATCTTCGGCTGCTTTTTTGGTACTTTCCTCTTTGTTTCCTATGACAGCTTTTGTCATAGTGTTTCCTCTTTCCTTTCTTGGCTAGTAGACTTGTCCAATGCGCCCCACTTGACTAGGCAGCTTATTTACACCTCATAAATTAGAAATAATAATTAAAATGGAAAATAAAACTTAGATACATGCCTTACTTAATTAATTATTACAAAGTTTCCCTAGGGAGCATGATTAATGTCAAATTGAGCCCCTCCTAGGAGTCCATTATGGTCAACACTTTAATGGCCACTTTGAGGGGACATGACACTTTCATTATTTCTAAGGTGCTAGAGAAAGGAGCTTACGAGCTTGTTGATTATGATGGAATCCCTCTGGGGAAACCTCACAATGGGTTGTACCTAAAAAGGTACTATGCCTAGGCTTTCTTGGATAGTATCTTGTATATATGTATATTGATTGACTTTCAGTGTGGTTTTAGTATTTTGAAGATGGTTTTGAGTTTAGTGTTCACATATATTTATACCATGTTTTGGTCATACAGATGGATTTCTATGGCTTTGCTAATGGTGCTTTCCACCACACCTTGAATCTCACCTCGACTGCTTGGGTTCTCTATTCCACAGCTGAATATTTGGTCAGTTCAGGAGCGGTTTGTATAGGTCCCGCTACTAATAACATCGCCAAGTATGAAGTAGTCATCAGTCTTCTAACTGAAGCTGCCTCCCAGCATGTTCGTGATCTAGTAGTTTTGATAGACTCACAGCTTTCGGTTTTCCATTTAAACCATGTCTACACCATTAGGAACCCGATGCTCCTCCGCCTCTTTCGGAGAGTACGTTTGCTAGAAGGATCATTTGAAACCATCACCTATAGGCATATCCCTAGGGAACATAATGTAGTGGCTGACTCATTAGCTAATTACATCCTAGATTGGTATATTTCCCATTCATGACATCAAATCAAATATGGTACATTGTAAATAAACATTCAAAGATACATAAAACTCATAGAAAATGCATTTTCCATTTGAAACATATAAACACCATGTAAAAGTATGTATATATATATATATATATATATATACAAAAAAGTTTACAAAAATAGGTCCTGAGGCCTCATCTGAAGCACATAGGATTTTAGGCAAAATCATCATACAAAATCCTGAAGCTGTCAACTTTCAGTACATATCTCATACACTAGTGATGCTCATGATAGCACATCACTGCTCGAGCTACTCTACGTAGTAGCCTACTGAATCGACCTGGTACTCCCACTGTGGATCTTTGATATCTCATCGGGAGGTCATCTATGTCAGCACCTGGGATATCCAAGGTCAACCTCTCTAGGTTTTCCTCCAGCTCCTCGATGATGTCATCACCATGTGGTACAAAGCGGGATCCAGCTCACCTATCTAATGGAGATGCTCCTCCAGGTCGCGTTGCTCACGCATCTACATGAGAATATATAGGTCTTGTCACTTAACATAAAAAATATAAAACATTAAAAACATAAAAACATTTTCATCCATTTTAGGGTTTCTTGCTTCTTACCGATGTCATCCCATTGTCCGCCAGGTGGGAGTGGTAGGTCAGGATCTCCGGTGAAGTTCGTGCCTGCATAAGCATAATCCTCGACCTTGAGGATCTGATCTCGTAGCCATCTGAATAACGGATCACCGAAGTTCACCCTTCCCCTACTCGCTTCTGTGTGAGCCATGACCTGGACCCACCTCAACATACGGGGGTGCCGTGCTGTTAGACTCCGGAATACCACTTGAGGTCTCATCTGTGGAACTCGCTCAAAGAAGAAGCAGGCTAAAATGGAACCAAAGCCAAACTGCTTTAGCTCTCCCTGTCGACACTTAGTCAGCTGATCCTTGAAGATTGGAAGCATGGCTTCCGCCTAGTTGAACACCGTGGGTGCCATAGCCTCTATGGCATACAACATGTGTGCCCTGGAATCCTGGTGCACACCCTGACTCTTGACCACCCTCTGCATGGTAAATAGGACGGTCCGTAGGGCCCTATCCATCACTGCTTTGATGGGGATCTTCTTCCTCGATGTACCTGTCCTTGGTGCATAGTGACGATCTATAAGCTCTCGAGTGGTAATATCCCCTCCATGGGATCCTTTCAATGAGATGGGGGCACCCTGTCTTGAGAGACCTGTCAAGAAGTAGATGTCCTCTACTTCCACCGGAAGGATATGGTCCCCCACCTCGAAATACTGTTGCTCTGGATTCCACATCTGCAGTATGTGTTCTAGTAATCGCTCATGTGACACCATGCTTGGGGTCTAGAAGAACTTCAGGATCCCACAGTCCCATAATGCAACAATACAACCCGCATTTCTTTCAGCAACAACATCCTCATTGTCATGCCTTCTTTCTTTCCATATCACCATATTTTGAGAAACCTAGACCTGCCAAAAACAATAATGGTATGCATTAGAATCATCCTTAAATCATTAAAAATCAAAGGAATGAATTTATTTTGCTTGTACTATCAGTTTAAGTTCTCCACGGTTGGCACCGCCTATGCATCGTTGGAGACAGGCGGTGGCATCGCCTATCCACTGTGTTATTTGCGCGGTTCTCGGGTGGTACCGCGTATCCCGCAAGGGGTAGCTGCGGTGCCCGCTTTTAAGGTTTTAGGGCTTGCCATATGAGCCCAAAACCCCACCAAATCTCAAAATAAATGCTATGAAATGAAAGAGAAGGGTCTTAGCTATTACGTACAACTGACAATGTTGAAAACGGATGATGGAAACTCCCGGTATTAGCTGCCAAAGATCTGGCTAAGAAAATGCTCCTAGTGCTCTCTGCTATAGGTAAATAGTGAAATGATTTGAATTTTAACTATTTACATGACTTATATAGGCATTTTTGGGTCTAACATACTATAGTTTTGATATAAAATCATATTTTAGTCAAAGTTTATCTGTCGTAATCCCTTAATGCTAGTTATGAATGCATTTAACACTTGTTTCTGAGTCTATTGTAGGATAAGAGAACTATAGTAAGAATCTTTGGAAAGTTTGTTTATGGCTTTTTCACACTTTCGTAAAATAGAAAAGGTCGATGAGCATTTATTACGACACTTTGTCACGCTTGTTAAAATCTAGTATCAAAGGTCTGAGTCCATTTCAAGTTTCTTTCTAGGCTCGTAAAAATCAACATTGTGTAAAGAAGCGTCATGGAGTCCTCTTTTCACCTCTTTTTCAGGCTCCTTAAAAATGAAAAAGTCTTCGAGTCCGTTTTCGATTCTTTCCAGGATCGTAAAAAATGACATTGTGTAAAGAAACCTCATGGAGTTCTCTTTAAACTCTTTTCAGGCTCCCTAAATATGAAAAGATCGTTGAGCGATCTTGTCTTCTTCACACTCATTAAAGTATTTGAAGAGTCATCCTTCCGACGGTAGGTTATCTCTTTTTTGGTTTGGATAGGACTATTTACGAAAAAGGAACACTCCAGCCAATCATGACTGGAAGAGTTCTCTAAGTTATGATTTTACACTTTTTCGGGCCTTAGAGACTAAATCATATGAAAAAGGACCCCTTCGGAGTCTTCTTCTGTATTCGTTCAGACTCTCTAAACATGAACGATACCGAGTTTTCTTTTAGTGGACTTGTTAAATTAAACATTGAGAGACCTGTTTTTGGGAACAAACCCCTCCTCTCTTAGGTTTGTAAAATATATGAGTCTGGACTTGTCTTCTGACAACCTATATTGAGTGTTTGTTACCCTCTTTGAACTCGTAAAACCGAAAAGAGGCACTCATTGTTCATGATGGGGGAAATGGGAAGGGAATCATTTTGCAAATAATGGCAGCTGTTTGTCATTACCTTTGAACATGGCACTTGTTTTCACATCATGTCAGTCAATTGGGTATTTAGCTGATCTCCATGATGATCCACTTTAATGAGTCATGTCACTCCTTTGAGTCTTTCAAAAGAATGCATTGTCCACTGTCGCATTTTGTGTCTATCCCGTTCAGTCATGCTGCCAAGTCATTTTTTCATGCCGCCCAATGTTCAAAGGGGATTTGAAGAAGTTTTACCTCTACAGTCTACACAGTCTTTGTGTTAGTATTTTTGAGTCAGTCATATGGTTAATACATTCACATCATTCCAGAACTACGTTTCGAGTTTCGTGTCGTTGATGTGGGACTCATCATGGCTCTCCTTCGATGAGACTATTCCTATCGACATCAACTCGTCATTCGAGAAATAGTCTTAGAAAAAATACTTAGTACCTTGAGATCTGTATGCCTTAATGACAAATTCTCTCACTCTTGACATAGGTTCACATCATTGACCTTTGATCGGTAGAATCGACTGGATGTTCGACATTAGGACATATATTTGCACTCAGTAGATTGAACTAGGGTACCTTGGGAATCATTGACATCAATGGTGATCTCCCTCGCACTTGTTAATGGTTCACATCATTGGCTGGTAATCAAGTGGTTTCTACCATGTTTAACTTCAGAAGATTGTAATCACATGGATAGAATCATACTTTGTGGAAGACGAGACAAAGACCCTGGGTATTTGTTTAAAAGTGCTCATTGCTTTTTCCCCAGGTTACGATGGAGTCTTTGTATATCTAGCTTGGATCCACATTTGTATGGTTGTGGCTATGCTCAAATTTGCATCTGTATGACATAGATCTATGTTGTATGTCTGGTAGCTATGTCCAAGATTGAGTCCTCTATCACATGGATCTACGCTGTATTCTAGTATCCATGCTTGTTTATTCCTCTCATGGATCTGCCTTGTATTGGTATGCAACCATGAGTTTGGTTACTTGTGTCTATGAGTCAACATACTGATGTACTACAGATGCCTACTTGATGACATGCTTCGATTGAGCCAACATTTTCATCTCATGGTGACAACTTGTTCTCTCAAAGCTCTCATTTATCGTATCCCTCTAAGAGTCATGCTTTGGGGGGCATCCTGTTATACCAAAATCCTATCACCATCATGTGATAAGAACTTTGAAATACCTACTTGCCATGAATCCCAGCTCTTGGAGTGGAAACTCATGGTTATTATCAATCTTTCATGAAAATTCCTAGCACTGTGGTTACTCTGTTGTCCAGGAGCGGTACCTCGTTCGCATCACCTATCCCCTATTGCCCACAAGTGGTGCCACTGCTTATGGCCCTTTGTCCATAAGCATTTCTTACCAGAACCGCTCTATCATTGAAGGAGAAACGCGGTACCCTGGGTAAAAAGGGAAAAAGAGAAGTTTCTCGAGGCTTCTAGATGATAAGCCCTCATGTCCTCCCTTATCCCTATCATTATGGGTCATTTGAGCTCAAGATCCCTCATCCTAGGATCTTAAAGGCCACCTCATCCACTAATCTCTCAACCATCCCTATCCATTGAGCCTTATAAATACAAGCTCATATCCATGGTTGAGGAGAGGACTCTTAAGGTATTGTTATGTTGTTGGATTGATTACTTGGCCCAAGACCATTTGGGAGAGCATAGAGAGCTAGAGTCAGAGATTTTGGGGATGAGAATGCTTGGTTTCATGGAGATGCATGTCAACACTAAGGCTTGGTTGTAAAATTCTTCATATTTCTATATTAATGCAAGTTCATTTATGTCCCACATATATTGTTGTTGTTTGATTTCACATGTATGTTGTTAGATTCCTTAGTCACTAACATAGATTAGTAGATTATATTCTGGTGGTTTCGATATGTTTACGTGTTGAAGCTTATTGCAAGTACACAGGGTAACGATTGAAGCATTACATTCCAGGTATCTACAACATCTAGGGAGAGTCTTCAACCTCTGTCCTCTATTTGTTCTGGATCTAAACCATTCAGACCAGTGGAACACCTTGCTGTCTGGAGGAGGTGAAATATTCCAGCTAACAGTTCTGAAAATCTTCCATGAATTTCACCAACTTCTCTGTCTCTACACGCACTTCTTCTTTTGTTTTTTGCATGTGCTCCACCAGGTCGAAACTAGCATGTTCTGACATGAATTTTTCTATAGAGGCCACTACCTCTCGCACCTTCTGGTGCACAGGATGAATTATTCCTGTGACTTTCTCTTCTTCTAAATTTATGTCACTTCTTTGTTTGACCGTATGTTCCATCTCTGTTTGCAGCTGGCTGGAGGCTTTATGTTCTATAACCTTTATATCTCTTGTTACCACTGTCATTTTTACAAACCACCGTAAGGTAGTTTCATTCATTAACAGTACTAAAGCCTTTTTAGACTTGTCATTCTTATATGCTTCTGGATGTTCTTATCGTTCAATGGATTAGGATGTAAGGGTAAAACATAGGGTCTGAAGGACTTATCAGTAATATCAATGTTATTTTTCCGCATTTTTAGCTTTAGCCTCCAACTCATCCTAGGTTTTCCTGTACTCCCTTCAGAATATTCCTTGGCATTACCCGTGAATGATTATACAACATCCGAGTAAGCCTCAGAGCTCACAACAGTCACTCAATCCATATCATGGTCATTATTTCTCTTTGGTACAGTGCTTGTGATATCTGTCATCCCCTTCATGTAGTACCTCCCTCCATTAGGGTATACTAGTGCAACACGTTTTTGAAATCGTCATCACCTCCCATAGTTTCAATAGTTTTCAGTGATGATGGTGATGATGTTGGCCTCCGTTTCTTCCTCTCTCTTTCGAACATTCATTCAGACTGGAATTTCCTAGCAATGGATACTATGCATTGTGGTAATTAACTCTTAGAAACTATGTCCGGCGGCTTCGATGGGATGTCCTCTGGTCTGTGAATTCTTTCCACTTCTTCTTCATTCGTGCTTAGCTCCTTTGAGGCAACATTTCTTTTCTCGGCATCAGAGGGTCTTTGCATTGGCATCTATACCAAGATGGTTGGAGTAACTTCTGCATGGAGGCCCAAAAATAATTGAATCTCCAAGCAGCTTCTAGCCTTTAATGGAACATATCCAACAAAATTCTTCTTAGTTAGAATAGTCATTACAGTTTCCTCGGCAAAACCCTTAGGGCCATTAGCACTGTGACACTTAGTCATCATACTTCACAAGTTTTCACTCACTCTATATTTTGCGAATGAGTCTAGTTGTTATATTATAAGGATGCTAGTTGGTAATCGAGCATCAACGACGGTTCATTTCAGCAATTAGTCTGTCAAATCCTCACACGCGCCATCATCGAGTAGCATAATGCATTAGAGGAAATTTCAACTCAAAATGGGCCTCCTAAAAAAAAATAGTTAAAATAATAAAATAATATTTATTAATTTTGGAGGAAGAAAAGAAAAAGCTACTTTTTGTTTGTATTTTTGACATATCTCCCTGTGTTTTTACTCAAATTTCGATTGGGGGAGCTTGTTGGATGTGGAATTAAATTCCACATCCAACGAGTACCAACTCGACATACTTTTGACAGACCCCGCTACCCCAAAAACAAGAAATACCTGAAAATGTGATGATGATGTCATCATCATGTTTTTTTAGGTATTTCTTGTTTTTGGGGTAGCAGGTTCCATAAAAAGTATGCTAAGTGGGTACTCGTTGGATTCATAGTTTAATTCCGCATCTAACAAGCTCTCCCGATCTAAATTTGAGTAAAACCACGAGGAGATATGTCGAAAATACAAACAAAAAAAGTAGTTTTTTTTATGATACCTATCCCCAAATCTATATTAAAAAAGTGTTTAAGACCTATATGGTATTTCAAATTTAAAGCAATTTCATTGGCTAACACATGATGACATGGAATTTGAATTAGAGTTAAAAGGCCCATTTAGAGTTGAAATTTCCTCTAATGACAACACGGACCATCATGTGGGTCCTTGGTCCAACTCCTTATGTGGAGGTTCCAACTACGTCGCCCCTTTTCATTGTGACGTCATGATATTAATGGTGGAAGTGACCCTCAACTTCCCTTGCAATTTGCTTCAAATTTCCTTGTTGTCTGTGGATTTGATATTTGTCACCTCAAAAATTCTTCCTCATAATTGTGCCAACGTGTCATTTCTTTTAGTGTCGTATATCCCTTGCTGCGCCTTGTGTAAAATTCACACTATATTTTTCTCCTAATGATCGTGGTGATCATCACCATCATTTCGTCATTTTTTTTAGTCATAGTTATCTAAATAAAACTTCAACTGGCTCCCATTAATGAGACCTCTGACTTCCATACCATCTAATTTTTCCACAATTTTTCCAACTTCATTGCTCCTCCATCAATGATTTCCTTCACTACATAAGGACCTAACCAATTTGTCTTCAACTTTCTTGGGTGTTTGAAAAATTTGATGTCATACATAAGAACAAGACCTCTGACTGTAAATTGTTTTTTCTTAAAGTGTCTATCATTCCATGCCTTCTGCCTTTGTTTTTCTACATTTTGATGGAATCTTGCAATGAAGAGTTCTTCTTCCAAATGGATTAATTGAAGTAATCTCTCTTCGACAGCATCAACATCTGTCATTTCTGTAATGGTCGCCACTCTTAAAATTGGTATGATATATTCCATTGGCATGACAACTTCCTGTCCATACACTAACCTAAAGGACATTTGTCCTATTAAGTTCTTACATGTTGTGCGATATGCCCATAGTACTACAGAAATTTTATGGTCCCAATCACCCCTTCTTGTGTTTCATACTTTAGTGAGTGCATTTTCCAGAATCTTGTTAAATTGTTCAACCGCTCCATTTGCTTACGGGTGATATGGATTTGTTCTTCTATGCTATATCTGAAATTATTCCATTAGTTCTTCAATCAACTAATTAAAAAAAAGTGTACCTTGATCGCTAATGAATATCTTTGGGCACCCAAACCTTGTTACAACATTTTCAAACAAAAACTTCGATGTCGTCGTAGTAGTACAATCCTTAACGATCGCAGCTTCTGCTCATCGAGTCAGGTAATCCGTCGCAGCGATAATATATCTAGCTCATGTGCACTTCCTTCCTGGACTAATAGGTCCCACAACGTCAACAACCCATTTATCAAATTCTTGTAAGGTGATTTGTGGAACTAGTAGCATTTCATCTCTTCTGGATGGCTTGCCTATTCTTTGGTAGACATCACAACTACGGCAATAATCCCTAGCATTTGCATGCATGGTAGGCCACCATAACCCTTCTTGTAATATATTGCGTACCATCGACTTTCCTACATAGTATCCTCCTGTAACACTAGCATGTGCTTCACTTAAAATAATAGGTCACTCAGGTTCAAAAACATAGCGTCGAAGTATTTCATCCGGGCCCAGTTTATACAAGTGGGAAGAAATCAATTCGAAATTTGCAGCTCATGTTACTAAATTTTTCTTCTGTGCTATTGTGAACTCGATCGGTGCAAAACACGTAGTTAAGAACTGTATGATATATTCACATTGGTTATCAAAGGCGGTTATCGCAAACAATTGTGCATCTGAGAGATTATCCTCTAGACTAGTGGGTTCTTCTCCACTCGCTATTATTGATAGGTGGTTTGGTCCCAAGTTTAATCAGTCCAGTTTGACAATTATCTCAAAGTAAAATTCCTGGAAGAATAGAAGCCACCGATAGGTCTCCCCCCCAACACTGGCTTGTTAACCAAATATTTCAATGCGGAATGATCAGTGTACATTTTAAAATGTCCCCCCAGCCGCTAATGTTTGAATTTTTGCAATACATAGACCATCGCAAGTCCTTCTCTCTCTGTTTTAGTGTAATTCTTTTATGTGGTTGATAAATTCATGCTATCAAAAGAAATGGGGTGATCAATATCTCCTTCTCCTGGTTGCGTCAATACTACTCCAAGCGCCACAAAGGATGCATCGACATGAACATGGAATTATTTTTTCCAATCCAGATAAATAAGTATGGGTGTAGTGACCATTTTGCTTTTCAACTTATCTAGACTCTCTTGGCATTCATCTATCCACTGAAACTTAGTATCTTTTTTAAACAATTTCTCCATCAGGGAAGTCACTTGTGCATATCCTTTGATGAACTTTCTATAATATCCCGTATGTCCTAGCGTTGCTCTTAATTGTTTAACTGTGGTAGGTGGTGGTAAATCCAGGATGATGGTGATTTTAGCTGGATCAACCAAAATCCCATCATGATAGACCACATGACCTAACAGATCCCCAAAAGGCGCACAAAAAATTCACTTCCTCAAATTGAAGGCAATTTGGTATTGGCGACATCGTTGCAACATCATTCTAAGACTTTTTCTGTGATACTTTATGAGACCAAAATTATCCAATCATCAAAGTAGACTTCAAGAAATTTGTGTATATAATCTTTAAAGGCAGCAACTACAATTCTATAAAATATTGCAGGCACATTCTTGAGTCCAAAGGGCATTACCGTGTATTGGTAGCATCCCCATTCTATTGCAAAGGTGGGCTTGTATCGATCCTGTTTTGCAATTTGGACCTGATGGTAGCCTGAGAAGCCATCCGTGGATGAATACATTTCTTGTCCTCCAACATTCTCTAATACCTCATATATGAAAGGAGTGAGAAATGGATCATGCAAACATGCATCATTTAATTTTCTGAGATCAACACAAAATCTGACTTCCCCTGAAGTCTTCTTGTCTTGTACCATGATTGGGCTGATCCATTATGATTCCTCAACTGGTTCTATTACGCCTGTTTCTAGCATTCGGTCAAGTTTCACTTTAACTTTCTCCTTGTAATGTGGGTTCATTTTGTACGGTCATTGTTTGACCGGTTTTGCATTGGGCCTCAAGGGTATCTTCATTTCACCAAGGTCTCCAACTATGCCTTTCATTTCAGAAAAAATTGTAGGGAACAGGTCCTAAAACTCATGTAATAAGTCAGTGTTTTTTCACATAGTTTTGTCATCCCAGTAATCTCCAATATTGGCAAAATTCGGGTTTTCATTTGAACCAATATTTACTTTCTTAATCTTGAACGGTTTTAGGAACTAGTCAGTGGTTATATCATCTCACTCTATTGTACATATACCTTCTGACTCATGTATATTTATCTCTAGTGGGTCATCGCCATCCGATTCTCTCGTGATATTATAACACTCCATCCAATTGTGTATAGTCATACTACATTGATGGAATTTCGTGTCCGCAATAGGTATCTCTTCAAAGATCTTCTCTTTTATTACTTGTAGTGCAACATCCACTGTTGGATGTTCAGTTGTGAATTCAAATGTCTAGGTAAGGCTTATAGCTAAGCTATCCCACTCAATGGTTCCTCGTCACAGCTCTTATGAAGTGTACCAACTTCTTAGGACCATTTCCAATGTGTGGATGAACCGGTGAACCCATTCCTGTTGCGGATATTCTTGCCAAACCGTGTGATAGTTCTCAATATGCTTACTAGGATCTATTAGTGTTGTATATTTCAGATCAGGGAAGCTGATCTCTTCTCCAAATTAGATCTCCATCAATCTCTTACATTGTGGCCATTCAGAGTTAGATTGCTCGAGTGTACCCCGCCATCTAGCGGGTGTAGCTTTCAGCACATAGTCCAAAGCGGACAATCGTTCTGATTCTGTGACTTTCTCTTCAAATTCTTCCAAGAAAGATGCAAGGTTAGGTAAGCCTTCATATGTAGGGAGCATGCTTGCTTCGGCTCCTACCCTTTGAACAAATCTTGTGATTCTCACACATCTGCGCATGGAGATTTCATGCAGCATGTTCTGCCAATTTTCTAGAGCATTGCCTAAGTTGGATGTGCACGAGCTTACACTCTGCCAACGCAGGTTTTCATCAGTTATTGGGTTAATATAGTCTTCCTTCAAAGACATGATGTTATTTAGCTGGTCCAGATAATTGTCTTTCCCTTCGACATATCATTATACTTTATTACTCTTAATTTAATCAAAATCACCCGCATTATTTATTTAAATTTCTTCCCACCATGCCAACTCTCTCTCGAAAAATTCTTCAAACCATACAAATTTTATATTTATATATATATATATATATATATATATATAATTTTAAATTTGTTTGAATGTTATAACATGTCTAAGATTAATTATACTTCACTAAGCATAAAGAAGTAGCTACAATAACAAAGATATAATGGAATTTTGTAGAAAGTTTGTAAAAGGTTAAATCTATTATTTTATTTAAATAATAATGCAAAATTATACTTCACTAAGCATAAAGAAGTAGCTACAATAACGAAGATATAATGGAATTTTGAGGAAAGTTTGTAAAAGGCAATTATTTATTTAAATAAAATACAAAATGATTTTTTTTTTTTTTTTTTGGGTTTAGGAAGAAAAAAACATGTCCTTGTTATACATTTTAAGAATCAAAGGGCATCAAAAGCACCATCCCAGATATGGGTTACATCTCATCAAGAATACAACTTATATGATAATCAGTCACATCCAGTCATAGCCAGGGGGAAAGGCATGTCAATAGAGTGAGAGTTCCCATCAATAAAACTGTCTCATCATGGAGGGGATCAATCTCATCAAACCCCATCTACCGTGAGCCAAAGGGATTAGATCAACTTTCTAAAAGAGGCCACTCAAAGAGCAGCAATCATCTAATCAATAAGAGGAGTAAGCTCCCCGTACAAGACTCAAAGAGTTGAAAGGTATCATATGTGACCAAATGGTCCTCCATAAATTCAGAGAAACAACCATAACCCGGAGACAAAGAGAGAGCAGTTTTAGAGAGATGGTCTGCAATCCGATTGTGTTCACGGTAGATGTGGCTGAAAGACAGATCCTGAAAGCTAGTAATTAGCTTTTGTGTTTCTCGGCACCAGTGATAGAGTTCTGGTGGGGAGAGAGCAGTGGATCCCTTTTCCCAATTGATGATAACTAAAGAGTCACCAAATATGCGGGATAAGGGGATCCCCATCATCTGGGATGAGAGCAGAAGAGCCCATAAGCTAAGTAATTTTGCTTTTGTATTGGAGCCATTTCCAACTCCCAGCGCGAACTCGAAGTACAAAATGAAAATAAAAAGTTAGATTTACCTTTTACCAACTTTCCTCCAAATTCCATTATATCTTCGTTATTGTAGCTAAAGAGGTAACTCCACAATAAACTTATAACTTTTCATTTTGAATTTTAAGAGCTTAGAAATACAAAATGAAAAGTTATAAGTTTAATATGGAGTTACCTCTTTTACTTTTCTATCTCACTACTTTTCTTACTTGCTATGTTTTGTAACATTAAACCAATCATTACATTAGGTGAGTCATTTTTCTCCATTTTGAAAAAAAAAATAGTAATGCCTTTTTTTAACAAAAGTGATAGGGTTTTAGAATCTTTAAATGCTAATAAAAATAGTTTATGCTACTAACTTCGCATACATGAATAATGACACGTTAATGTGGCTTCTTCTATATCGATACATGAATAGTGGCACGTTCATGTGGCTTCTTCGGTATGGATTTGTGAGGAATAATCAATGACCATGCTGTTAAGGACGTAACTTTTTGTTTGGGCTATTTTGTTTTTCTAAGCTCTTAAAATATAGAATGCATTGGGAACTCTACGACATCATTTTTTAGGTTTAAGATTTGGGAACTCTACGACATCATTTTTTAGGTTTAAGATTCTGAACAATATTTTTAAATGCTTTAGAATCAATAATTTTTCAATTTTACATATTCAATGTGATTTTCAAAATCTAATTGACAACAATTGACAACAATCCTTATGAGGACAAAACTACATTTTCCCCATTCCAAAGCATCAATATAAAACTATGTAGATTCAATTGTGGATCATTTCTTTCCACTTTGAGATTTTATTGTCTACAAAAGCTTTAGTTAAAAAGGAGACAAGGTAACAATTCCTCAACATTCTCCTTGGAGTACCATTGATCTTTAGTTGGTAGTTGTCATTTCAATTCCACTTGCCAAAGGTTTTGTTGAACCCTTTTGGTCATTTTGATAATTTTATGTAAAGTCATATGTTTTGGGAATTCTTCATGTGTCTCTAATGTCAGATCTCTATAAAAAAGAGTTACCCTCATCAAGCATGGATATTCCATAGCATTCAAGGTAATATCCACATTTACTATTGACTAAATATGTCCATATTGAGGAAAATTCATTCTATGAGAATTATTAACTACCTCACAGATTTGATTTTCTTTCCTAAACCTTGCAACCTTTTCATATTTAGGTGCAATTAGAATTTGTCTCCTACTTTGAAAGTTCTTTCAATGATGTGTTGTTGATGCCTATCCTTCAATTCATATTGAGATTTCTTCAATTTCTCTTGATCTTGCAATTTTATCTTCCTACTCCTATCAATGAACTTCTTGAACTTTATAGCATCACTTGAGGCTTATGCCCACTCTAATTCAATTTTTCCATACCCAATGTCTAAAGGTGATGGTGGTAGATACAAGAAATAAATTTTGAAGGCTGCCTCACTAGTGGAAGTGTGGATTGCCTTGTTATAAGAGTGTTATAGGTCCGACATTGAACCAAAGTCATGTTCACCTCTTCAATATGTCTATGTGAGTGGGGATGGAAGGTCACCGTCTCTCAATTTTGATTTTTACCTTGCCTCACCAATTTGAGAACCGTGTCAAAGTTTTCAAGCCAAGATAATCTGCTATCCTTTAATCTATGTCATAATCTGATTCTTAGCCTATTCTTTCACTTACATTCTTGGAAATTTCATTATACTACTCATTAATGTCTTGTACAATTGAAACAAATCATGTTGTAGCTCCATTTAGATTGCACCTAGCAGGTCTCATACACCATAAGCCCTCTTCCTGTATTTCATGGCATAGGTGGTTTTACCTCATATTAAATCCTTCTATCAACTTTGATCAATTCCATACGACATTTATTGTTCACTAGTTGGCCTAGAGTTGGTTTGAAAAATGACTCAATCTTTCACTAGATGTTAAGCATGGGGTGCATCAAGTGGTTGACTGGCCTATTTCAAGGATTAATATCTATCAATAAATGGTGTCTGGTATCAATTATTGAGAATGCACAAAGATCCCATACAACATAGATAGTGGGGAGCTAACAGATTAAATTTCAGCGAAGTAATCGCAAGAACGAGGCTTCAACTTCTATTAAAAAATGTTTTCGTGAATAAATTTGGCGGCCCATGAAAGTGACTATTTTCTCAACGAACCTAGCCATATTTGATGAGCTCGTCATTGTGAATCCAACACAACTTGTGAAATTCAAATCTGAGTCCTGGAAGTGCCAAATCACCACTAGTGATTTCCCATCAAACCTAGTTGTCAATCTGCATCACTAAGAAAGCTAGTCCATTCGCAAAGAAAGTTACCATGTGGATGTTGTCTAAGTCTTCAATAAGTTTTTAAATATCCACTCTCTGTTATAAGGCCCTTTGATAGAAGAACCAAGTTGCAAATCAAAGTCTAAATCACCAATGAAGGAGAGTACACACCATCAAATGAAATCTGACATCGTCTAAGTAGCATTTATTTCATCAAAGTGGTTAAAACCTAGACACCAATCCACTAAACTCCCTTGCGTTGTTAATATTTTAGAGTCCAAATTCTTAGGATTGAAGGTCCTCTTGCAAATAGATTTAGTTTAAGAAATAATCATGAAATGCTTTAAATAAAAAGAAAAAAAAGTAATGATAAATATTTAAAAAGAAAAAATAAAATAATATATTATTTAAAAATTTCCCACCCAAAAATGAGAAGACTTTATCATTTTATGATGTGGTAATCCTTAACATCATTTTTAAGGCCCTTGGGAAGGACACATATGTCTTCTATGTTTTAAAACAATGTTTACTTAATGAAAAGTCTAGTGCCAATGACGTGGGATCCCGTACGGTGGGGGAAGGTGGTTTTCACCTAGCCCACCAGGGATCAAATCCCATCGAGACATGGCCCGCTATGATAAGGCTCGAAGGGTAGACACCCCCTGGATAGACTGCCGCCTCTTCTGGATTGGAGTCGGGATGTCTCGGCCCTTGCTGAGTCACAAGTTTCTGGTATATCTGGCTTGCGGGCTGTTGGATATACCTGGGGTTTATAGTGGCAGCCGGTGGATTTGAACCTGGGCCTCGCCCAGGTAATCCCGACGAGTTACCGATTTCCCTAACCTAAAAAAAAATGAAAATCTAGTGAAGTGCATACGTGAAGCACTCGACGACGCGCTCACTTCATCCTTCGTGTCATGTGAATTAAGCAGGTCGACAAGGTTAGTGAAAGGAAATGCCCTTTTTTATATTCATACATTAGCAATTGTCTTAAGAAGTGGGGTTAGATTATTATTAAAATTTATAAATAAATATAACTTTTTGTCTTTGTAACCTAATACCTACAAAAGGTTTGATCTTATGAACTTTTATTTACAACTTTTCCTCATTACCAATTACCAAATAATTACTAATTGACATAAAGAAAACATGTTAAAGATAAAATAATAACAATATTTATTTTTAAATATTAAAAAAAATCTTTACGTGCAAAATAAAACTCAACCCTATGTTCACATACTATATATTATATTATAGATTATTGTTATTAAATGTTTAAAATTAGACCAATTTTTAAATTTTTTTCGGGTGATAATCACTATGAAGATGTTTTCCAATTAAAATTAGATCCAACTCTTAATTTTTTTGGTCATATTCATTATGAAGATGCTTTACAACTATAAACTTAAACTCATTGGACATTGACATTCCTTCAACCGTTTATGGTGAATCTAGATGTAGAAGTCACTTGAAATCATTATCAATTCATGACTAGAACATAACTCCATCCATTTTAGACATCTATCATTTAAAATTTGATCAAGGGAAGGACAATGTTTACAATAAATACATGGCAGTTTTTTATGGAGATTCTAAATGCATAAGTAAGTCAAAATCATCATCCATTCATGATTCCATTCATATCTAGATATCCATTATGAAAAAATTGCATAAGGATTGTCTACCATGACCTTCCTATCATGTTGTTCTTGAAAATCACAAGTCATCAGGCTCAATACCAAACTGTCTTTGAAAACAAGAACTTCACAAACTCAACTTTACCCAAACATAGATGCCTCCAACTCCAAATTTGCGCCATAAATTTCAAATTTATATTTATAGATTCCCCAACTTTATGCAACCGTAGATGTGGTCCATTTCAAATTTGTAGCCTCAATTAAAAAACTAGATTTATCACAATCCCCAACTTTATACGCATAGATTTCATTGGTTTAAAATTCAGACCATCAATTTCAAAGTATATTCATTATAGTCCCAACTCAGGAACCACTAGTGACCATACCATAGCGAAGCATAGATGCCATCGGTTTCAAATTAGACCATCATTTTAAAATGTAAATTTATAATAGTCCCCACTCAATAGCCACAATGGGGCATCCACTTTGATGATTTTCTAGGAAAATTTGCAGACATATGATGGTGTTACCTACCTTGAAACAAAGCTTGAAAAAATGGCTTCCAAATTGATGGACTCAAAATTTCTGACAAAGTTGAGCATGTTCCTTACAAGAGGCTACCTTATGTCTCCTAGTGGTCAGGGGGGATTTCCCTTCAAAGTAGGTTCATACCACTAGATATTGAATCTCCTCGCAACATAAAATAATGTACATATCCCACATACAATCACAGAGGTGGATACCAAAACCAACATTCTAAGAGTCCAAGATCCAATTTCTATCATTGTAGTCCTATATACTTTTAACACATTTGATAGAGCATTTTAGAGGAGAATGGAGAATGCACCAACTTTTGAAGATTTAAGCTCTCTCTATGTTGATGAAAGAAAAGGGGTCAGAAGAGTTGTAACCAACACATAAATCAGACCCACAAATTGAAAGTGATGTGTTAGAAATAAAGTAAAATCCACCATGGAATGAAGAATCCTTTCAACAACCTGATACCATGTAAACATTTCTTGATTATATTTACTTGCAACAGAGTACTTAAAACACTAAGTGTGTTTAAACCTAGATATAACAAAATAAAATTGTATATTTTCCTGTTCCTTTTATATGTTCAACCGAATTCAAAGTGTCTATTGCAGGTTGATTGCAAAAGAATAAAAAGCACAACTATTTGGAGGATTTAAGCAACTACTAAACAAACATGCCTAACAACAGAATTAACCAAATATATTATGGAGTGACAAGATTAGACTCTTCTTGATAATTAGGCTCTGGAGAGATTCTAGTAAATCACTTCTAGACCCACCAACCCAATTCTTGAGCGAGACCTTTGTCTGTAGTTTGTACTTCAACGACACTCTAGAAAAGCTATCAACCTGATTTTTCTTTAATCTTCAGTAATTCATCAATGTTTGAAATTTGAATGTCCAAGGACATCCTTATAGTAGCTCATGTCCATATAATACCTAATATTCCCCTTAAAGTAGATATTTAGATCCATTCAAATCCCCTTTTTAGAAACCATAAAAGTTTGGATATGATTCTCAACTATGGATTTGGGCATAGGAACCTAGATCTATATAGGAATCCACCCAATTTCCACCACAAGATGACTTGATCCAATTGTTGAATATTCATTTTTGGGCAATGAGCTTCACTTAATGAAGATCTAGGTTGATACTAGTGATGTCCATGTCAGAAAACAATAATCATTCCACCCACCTCTCTGCTTATATTAGAATTACTCAATGAGAATCCTTCCCATCAGTTATTGTCCATGAGAATATCATAAATATCACTATTATAGAATTTAGAGTTTCCTTTAGCCCATAAATAGTTAGAAAATCATAGCATCCGATCCAAGGAAACACACACTTGAATTTTATGGTCTCAATATATGAATATTCATGGGATTTAGCGTTTTAATAAAGCCAAAATAAGTCAAAAACACAGTAAACAGCATAGGAGAGTTATTGACTATGCTATTGATGCAAAAACTAAGGGATGGAGAGTTAAGCCAAAATAAGTCAAAAACACCATTTTGTATTCACTATGCTATAGATGCAAAAACTAGGGGATGGAGAGTTATTATTCTTTTGAAAACAAATTCATATAATTGGTCCATTAAGACTAATAGCATAACAAATTCCAAATTTGTTATGCAAGGATCAACAACATAGCCTAACTATCCCAACTCAAACTAACCCCCAAAAAATTCAATAATAATAATAATTTATCTTAAAAAAAATGCATATAAACATTAAAACTTTCCTCAAATTTGTTTCAAACAATACTCTCATCCCATAAACACATCTTGCTTAAAAAAATATCTCAATATGATTATACATTCAATCAAAACCAATTACGACCAACCTCGTCAACTCCATAAATTCAACAACATTCACAAATAATCATTTGAACCCCTGCCACATAAATATAAACTAAACAATTGGATTTAATTGATATGTAAAGCAAATAAATTGCAATAGTGGCTCTTACATTAGTCAAACTATGATTTTATCACTATTACACGTAAAGAAAAAGGAGAGCATCTTAAATTGGTACTTAGTAATTTGGAATGAGAAACACGACACTTAGAAGATCATGCATGAATTTGTAAGAGATATCACATTCTTTGCAAAGGTAACATCTTTTTCTTTTTGGAACAAGAGTGTTACAATGTTCACCATGTCTAAACAAGTATTTGACTTTCACCGTGTCTAAAAACTTTCTACAACCCCAGATAGATGAGAAACGTGACATTGTTTCCACATGTTTTCGCATGGTAACCTATGTAAAACTCATGCTCCACAGAAATGCAACCTTTGCAAAAAAGATGTATTATCCATTATAGCTTCTACACAAACTTTGCAAGAGTCTAAACGACATGTTTGTAAGTTGTTTATCAATAGTTTCATATTGCCTTTAATCGTATATATATAGTATTATTGGAATTGTAATTGCACTTTATTTACATTACACATTAAGTCAATTCAACTCTTTGCAATCTATTTGCCTTACATGAAGAAAACAAAGTATTTGCATGAAATAAAGTCAATCCAATGATGTCATTTGACTCAACTTGGGAGCGCGATGAGTGGGGTAGGGTTTGGATTTCTGTTGTGTTTACTAGTGTTGGAGAGTTTTTCGTTGATGGGTTCCGGCGACTCGCGTTTTCTGTAGGATAGGATGGGTGGTGAGTGGCTCAGGGTTTTTTCTTATGGGTACTAGGAGTTTGAGTTTTGCTTTTCTAGGTTTTTATGTGGGGGTATTTTTTTACTGGTGTGATGATAAGGTTTTTGTCTTGTCTGGGGCTGACCCAGAGATTTTTCTTGTGATTGGGAGGCAGATTGGAGTCCCGTCTCTCCGGACTCTAGGTTTTGTGGAACTTTGGTCATTATTTACTTATTCTTGGGTTTATCGGGGACAAGAATGCAGGGTGTCGAGTCCTTTTCCTGCATTGTCAGATCCTAGTGTTGACGGTCTTCTCTTTCTCTTTCCACATAGGCGGTGGGTGGGTGGTCATGGGGTTAATGTTCCTTTGTTTTTTAATTCTTCTCGGAGGGTGGCATGGTTTACTATGGTAGGTGAAGTGATGGGTAGAGGGTTTCGTGATCGTCGCAAGGTGAGGGCTTATACGGTGTTATAGAGGAAGACATTTTTTGTTTTGGACTCTAATAACCTGATGGAGAAGGTTTCCTCTTTGAGTTCCGAGATGTTGGTGGGTAGACTGGAATATAGTCGACTGGATAAGGCGAGGTGGGTGGAGTAGATTACCCAAAATTGGAAGCCTATTCTTACATATGCACTGACTATCAATAGGTTAACTAATTGATGGTTTGTGTTTATGTTTTTGGAGGAGGGGGATGCGACCCGTATTTTAGAGGGGTTGTGGCTTGTGAGGAAGGGATCCCTTGTGCTTAGTAGGTGGTGGGTCAATTTCAATCCTGACCACTCGAGGGTTTTGAAATGTCATTTGTGGGTTTTGATGCCTAATCTTCCTCTGTTGCTTTGGTCTCGTGATTCTTATTCTGGGCAATTTTATTTCGGTGGACGAGCAACTCTTTCATGCCTATGACAAGTGGTTGGTCAAGGTTTTGGTTGAACTGGATACTTCAGAGGGGCTACTAGAGGTTATACATATTGCTTGGGGTGACAGGGTTTTGATGCAACTTCTAGATTATTTACATGTTTCGTTTATATGTCATTTCTGCTATTCACCAGGACATTTACGTTGACGGTTCCCTTATCTAGTGGGTGTTGTTGGTCCTACACATTCCTTTTTTGAAGTATTGGAACAAGTTAGTTCACCATCAGATTCGTTGAAGACCTCGGTACTCTCGGATGGGGAACCTGATGTTGTTGACTACCTCCTCAACTATTACTAGGTAAGTTAGATCCTTGTAATGATTCAGTCTATGATGATTTTACCCAGGGTGACTATGAGGTTATATATGATATTGCGTGATTGATTCAAGCAGGAGAGTTCCCTCCTTTCTCTGTGATGGGTTTTTCGCGGGGGTGGGGGGGGGGGGGGGGGGGGGGGGTTTCTTTTGAATTTCCTCTATTGATTGGGGGGGTGTTGCTTCTCATTTGTAGGTTGAGTTTGATATTTCTATGGGTGATCCAGTATTCTGGGGACTAGTGGTATCTTCAGGGTCTGGGGGTTTGCTGTGTGATGGGGTGGTTGGTAGAGGCCCTCGGAGTGGTGAATCAGCTGTATCCATTAAATATTTTCCCCCACTTGTGTCTATTGGTGGGTATTTGGAGTTTTCTAGATCTGTGTTAGGGAAGGTTGTGGAAATTCTGATTGAACGACCATATTTTAAGGATCTAGAGCTTCTTGGATTTTTAACCATTTCCTTTGATTCCTCTCTGTCCTCTCCTTAGGTCTTGGCTCTTGCTTTGATCCGGGATGAGAATGTAACTATCAAGAAGGCTCACAAAGACATTAACCCGATGGGATGTTGTGGGGATGAGTCTTCGCTAGGTTTGGGTGATTATGTTCCTCTTTCTGTTTATATTAAGGATGCTTCCAGAGCGGTTTCTTCTTCTCCACCACTTGTTGCCTATCAGGAACTTAGAGCTAAGAGACCCTTGGGTTTGTTTCCCTGATGTAGATTATTTCTTTTAATGTTTGTGGGTTGGGAGGGAGCCCCCAAAAAATAGCTCTTAAGTCTTTGTTGGAAGAATTCCACCCTGATTTGTTTTTTTTGCAAGAGACACTTTGTCTGGGGGATCAGGCTCTGATTATCTTTTCACATTTTTTTCTTGGCTAGGAGTTTTGTGTTGTGGATGCACTTGGACACTTGGTGTTATAGCTGATTTTAACACACATGGTTGATCACACATTTATGGCCTTCCCTGTCCCTCTGTAGACTCTTTGGACCCCATGGACCAATATTATACTTTAATGTTTCCAAGTTCATCCCTAAAAACACCTGTTATTTGTTGTACAGGACTTTTAATCCCATTCTTGTGTATATACGTAGATATTGACCTCAAACCTGCCTACATCGGGATGTGTGCATAAGTCCAAATATTTTTGGAGTTTTCCTTGATGTGTGTCTGAACCACTTGTCTCTTGGCCTTCCATATGCCTCAAAATCGCTCAAATTTGACCCTCCATTACCCCTTTGGAGTGCTATATAAGGAACCCATTGGATACATTGAAGAGGAGGAATTGAAGAGAAAGAAAATTATAGTCCATTGTTGTCATAGCTTGCTTATACTTGAGTCTGCATCCCTTTGTCCCTTTGGAGCACTTTGTGTTCTTCCCAAGCTTACCTTTGCTTGTGAGATTGCTATCGAGAGATGGAGGATTGAGGTGGTGGAGGTCCAGGTGGAGGACTCAGTTTCTCTGGTTCGCAGATGTGTCGATAGAGGCTGTCACTTGTGTAATCTCTGATTTTATTAATAGAAATATCTTTTCCCGTCCATTTAGTGTGCAACTGAATGAATACTGAATTCATGGATATGTTTAATTCTTTATACATTGATGACTATATATGCTAGAGTATATCTAACATCATATTATATAACATGCTTGCCTTGTTTACTGTTGTTGAGAGTGAATTGCTAAAGTAAGCGGAATTGAAAAAAAGCTCAACGGGGATCTACTTCAACCGTCTAGAATAAGGTATGACCTATGATCCCTTAGTGTTAGATATTTGGTTTCTCTTACATATGGGAAAGGATTGATTTCTGCAGTTTATCTGTCTATTGTGGTACACCCTAAGCCATAGGAAGTATTTCTCCATAACAGAATTGGCGACCGTATTGGAGAGGTTCCTAGTTATTTCTCTTTGGGGTTTTTTTGGTATTAAATGTACTTGAATTGCTCCAATTTTTCTGTTTCTATGTCGGCTTTAGGGGCATGTTTTCCCAGTAGTATCCTGAAGGAGTAAATTTTGTCTCCGCTTGTCTATTTACCTTATTTTTCTCTCTTTTTCTTCCTATACGCAGGTTTAGCTTTCACAGTCGCGTATACATGTGGGTTTTCCTAGAATAGTATACGCAAGTTTACTAGGAACAGTCACATATGCCTTGATTTTTTGCTTTATTGGGAGGATTAGGTGTTTTTGGGTGAGTTTGGATGATTGATGAGTCTTCTTGGATGCTTCTAGAGTTTCTATCTACCCTCTGTTTCTGACCAGAGACTGTTTTTAATTTGATTTTTAGAAATGTTCTTGTCATTCATTTTCTACTTTTTGTTTTGAGATTAGTGCATTAGGTCTCTTTTACCTTGGTGATTTGCTTGGCTGCTGTTTGTGAGTGGTTGCAGAGTTTGAGGGTTGTAGAGTCATCTTTTTTTCTTTTTTTCTCATTTAATTCAAAAATACAAAAATACTTTGCTTTTTGCATAGTTATTCATTGCTTACATTTTGCATCAGCATGGTACTTGCATTAGGTTTGCTTGGTGAATCTTAGTTAGATTTTCATATAGGAATGACTACATACACATTCGAAGGAAACATTTTGCACTTCACGTAGTAGCATACCCTGTTTTTCATTCTACACAGTGCATTTGCATTGATTGTTAGGTGTGCATTTTACTTCTTGTTGCATCATAACTTCATTAGTTGCACGTCCATTTACCCTTTGAGTAATACAACCAATTAAAATCAACGCATAATAAAATGAATTACACTCTTTTATTTTCTAGGGTGCATCAACAAGATTAGGTTTTAGGGTCTTAGAATAGTTCATTGTAAGTTAATTCTCCAAGACCACTAAACAAAACAATTAGGTGTCTATCTAGGTGAGAGTGTGAAGCCCTTGGTATAATTAGTGCTTCTTAGGATCCTCCTCTTACTCGGGAGTTAAGCACAAGAAGTGTGAGAAATTATGATTGGGATTACCCCTGATTGTGATTGATTAGCACTGGAGATATTTCCAGGATTGTATTCGTATCTAGGGGCCTTTGAGGTATTGGCTGGTGCACCCCTAGGGTACCAGTTGTGCTTTTAGGATTCGGGCTTTGTTACCCTGCCCATACGGTCAATCCCTCCTACAACTGTCTTCCTGAGCATTGGTTATATTGAGGTGACCTTAGTTTCCTTACCTAGGTTATCAAGGGGGTATTTGCAGAGGTTATTTTGCAGGTGTCCTGGCTAGGTAGGGGCTGGACAGCACAATCGCTATATGTGTTGAAGCTGAGGGCCACTATAATTGGTTACAAACCTCCACTTGTTGTGTATGGGAGTATCAAGCCTCTCCTAGGTGAGACATACTTGCTTCATTTGGGAGCTCACATATCCTACCCTTGGTTTTCTTGTGATTTGGATTTACATTTTTTATGTGTATGCTCAGTGCACGCTAGTTTTCCTAGGGTTGCGTAATTAGATTAAGTATTTTATTTTTATTGAGTCATTGTGGATTCGATTGTAGCACCTCATCGTTCTCGTCATTTAGCAGGACTTCCGCCTTCCACGTCTCCTCCTCCTTTGGGAGAGAGAACCAGACAGTCTGGGCAGACTAGTTCTCACTTTGATTCACACACCATGGGAGATCATGAGGATGAGATTCCGGAGATGTCCTCTCCACCTCATGAGGTTGGGGAGGATGATCCTACTAGCACATGTGATCCACTACATGAACAGCCTTCATGATATGGTTATGACCCCTCATTCACAGGTCATCGGTATTGGTTTTTGGGCGACGAGACTCACTATGAACCCACAAGCACTAGTAATGTTAGATATGGCATGCCTAATATCCCTGAGTCTGATCCAGCATATCGTGCTGAGTTGAAATTTGACCCTAGAACTACTCCTGGGGGCACTTCCATTCCTAGGCCTGGGGGCACTTCCATTCCTTTCCATGCGGAGAGGTTTGGGGGCACTAATCACATTGCACCTTCCATCCCTGTGGTGGAGGCATCTTCACATGCTCATCCTAGGCCTAGTGTTAGTAACCCTATTTAGATACCAGGACCGAGAGGTGTGAACATTGGGAACACCACTTACATTCCTTCACATGTCCCATCGTCTTCGAACCCCGTTCCTTCGAATGCTTTTTTAACGACCCATCCTCCCCCTAATTCGCATGGGCCTTCGGGTTGGAATACCGCTACTAGCCATGTTTGTCTTGTGACTACTAAAACTGTAGTATCACAAAGCCAAGTGCCTCCTATTGTGTCAGTAGGTCATGTACCTATTTTTGTATCATCTCATGGTCCAGCTCATGTAACTCCCCATATACCTAACTATGGACCATCTCATGGAACACCTTATGGAGCTTCCCATGGACATTCTTATGGACCGCAGTACAGACAAAACTATCAACCGTATGGGTACGAGTATCAACAACCCACTTACTCTTCTAATTATGGATTTGTAGCACCTCATAATCAAGGTACTCTACATCACAATGCTTCAATGTAGCCCTTCATGGGTCAAATGGGAGGAGGTTATTACCCCACTGGCCAAGGACATGGTGTTTATAGCAACTGTTATCTACCAAAAAAAAATTATTTTGATAAATGAAGAATTCAAGTCATGTTATGAAAGATTTAAAGATGGCTAACACATTGAAGGTCTCTGGTTTTGCTATGGTTGAAGAAATTGGAAGTTTTAGCTTTCGGTGGCTTAGGCGGGGTTCTTAACAACTCATTAGCCATCGAAAGGCTTTGCTTTTGGTAGCTAACAGTTTAACGCAGAATAAAGGTAACCACCGAAAGCAGACCCGATCGAGTGAATGGTAAAATCACTTTTGGTGGCTTAGGCGAGACTTCAAACAACTCATTAGCCACCGAAAAGTGTTGCTTTCGGCAGCTTAGTGAATAGTCCAAGAAGGGCATTAACCACCGAAAGCAGGCAAAAAGCGTTTGGGAAAAATTGGTTTTGGTGGCTTAGGAGAAATCTCTGATGTTTCATTAGCCATCTAAAGGCCGGTCTTTCGACAGTTAAAAGGGATATCTGAAGAAACCACTATCCGCCAAAAGCTAAGTTTTACAGCGACATTGGGAAAATGGTTTTGGTGCCTTGGTCAAAAAGGTCAGCATTTCATTAGCCACTGAAAGCCTTGTTTTTGACTGCTAGTAGACAGATTCCTGAAGGCCCTTAACTACCGAAAAGGTAAAAAAAAGAAATGGTTAGAAACCCATCAAATCAGATCCCTTCATCAAAATAGTGATCATCAAAAGGCATGATAAACCATCGAAAGGACAGGAGGTTGCATCAAGGCGTGAGGAGGTCATTGTTAAATTGATAAGGACTAATGTCATATGAAACCCTTATTTTTCCTCCATCTGTCCATAGAACTGCAGAAAATCCCACTGGGTATCTAGGTTGATTTTAACATGATTGTTGGGAAAGGGGTCTGGAAAGGATCAACTCAAGCCATCACCCTCTGACCTAAGCATCAATCATGCAGCTGAAATTCCTCTTAATCAGTACCCATTATTTAGTACACTCCACCTTCGACTTTAGCATTTCTCACCACCAGAAAACCATCTCTGAAAAGCATCCTGCTAAAAATAGTATCCCACAGAGCTTGAATTGATTTTTGTAGGTACCCAGGAGTGACATTCAACAAATGAAGAAGGGAGAACCTGCTCTCAGGTAAGAGTTGGGAGACATCAACTACCTAGAGGCACATCTAGAAGTATGTCAATTTTTTAAGGATGTTGGCTGCTATAGGTTTTGTGAGAATATTCAAGGTTCACACCAGCAGGTGGCTAAGGCATTTGCTCTCTCTTTCGATGGCTCCAAGGCAGTCATAGGTAAAGAAGAATTCCTAATAGATGAAACCCTAATTACTGAAGTGACTGAAATCCATAGCACAGGAGAGAAGTGGTTTAAAACAACCATACAAAAAGATGTAGAGTTTAGATCCTACCTGAAGCCTGAACATAGAGGGGTGGTGTGGAAGAAAAGTGTACCATCCTCCTGGCTAGAAGAGAGGTGGCAGCAACTGTTGAAGGCCATTATGGTCTACATAACACGTGAAGGGAGATACAACAGGGCCATGATTTACCATTTTAAATTGATGAACCAATTCACAGGGAAAATCCCACTGAATTTTTCTTTTTACTTACACAGGAGCTTGGCAAAAATGGCACACCAGATGAAGACTCAGCCAGCCAAGATAGCTGGCAGAATGTCTCATCATGGTCTTATCCAACTTTTGTTCCAAGAATTGCTGAAGAAGAGAAATATGGCATGGGATTATTTCTTATTTTGGAATGGTTTTGAAACAGGCCTGTAGCTAGAATAAAAAGGGAAGTCTCCTGCTAAAAATTCTAGCACACCAAGAAGTGGAAAAATGAAGAGAAGGGCTATATTTCCAACAACAGCAGAACAACCTCCTTCCTCTTCGAAAGCCAAGAAGGTCAAAAGAAACTTGGATTTCAGCGAAAAGGGCTAGGAAGTTACAACACATTGTGAGAACATCTTGAACATGCCCTACTCAGATTCAGAAGAGGAAAAAGAGGAAGGTGCAGACCTAGCATTGCGAGTTGTAGCAGATATTGAAGAACTCCCATCCCCTACACCAAAAGAGCAAGATGAACCAGTAGAGAAGGCTTCCTCTAGAAATCCCAAGACTCAAAGGATAAATCAATTGCTGAGGCAAGTGTATGAGATGGAGATTTTAGAAAGGGAGATAAAGAAAAATAATTCTACATTGACCAGTAGGAATAAGATGTTGCATAACTCTTACCTAGACCTGAGAGAAATGTATGCTTTCCTAAAAAGACTAAATAAAAGATACCTGAAAGACAACACAAGGCTGTATAGAATGATTAGGCTTCAGAGACTGCAGATGAAGGAGGCCAAGCTAAACCCTAGCACTCACCTCACATTGGAAACCCTAGCTGAGGTTGCAGTAAGTCTTTAGCCTCTAGAAGCAAGCCAGGCTACTGTTAACCTTCCTAACATAGAGCCCGCTGAAGAAGAAAGCTAAGAAGACAAGCTTGAAAGAATAATTTTGGAGGTGGCTTAAGAATTTTTGAAGAACAGGGCTTTTGGTGGCTTAGGCGGATGCTGAGGCAGTTCATTAGCCACCAAAAGCACCACTTTCGGCAGCTAACCATTTCGATATTTTGGTCTCTTAACCACCGAAAGCAGAAAGAGGCATAGGATCGAATTTTGACACAAAGGACCAGTTTTAGGCGAACATGGATAGCTCAGCGACAAAGTATAAAGATGAAGGGTGCAGAAGAAAACATCGGGGAAGGTATGCTTTAGTTTTGCTATGACATAAAAGAAGAAAAGGTCACCAACACTCAACTGTCAAAGTGAAACAGTGAATTAACTAGCAGAGGATCAGTGGCAGTGATTTCCAGTACTTACTTTAGTTATCAGAAGTTTCAAACAATGAACGAATTCTACAGTTAGTTAGACTAGTAGTTAAATTAGCGTTTTTTTACCTAATTATGCAAAAACAAATATTTTGTCTATTTTTAAGTAAATCAGATCTAATTTTTCAGGATTTGAATATTTTTGTAAAGGCTATAAATCCCAAGACTTATTTTATTGAAAGGGTTTGAATTCGGGGACTTTTTGACCATTACTATTGTCAAACTTCTCATATTGCTCATGACCTAATATAAGCTCTTTTGCTATCATATGTTCAACTTCCATTTTCTGTTTATTCTGTGCTTAGGCTTGAATGTGTTATTCAGGTTTATTGATGTCTGATAGATGTCATCCTATTGGAATATTGATGATTTGAATTATAGGTACCTTCCTTGTTATGATTAGCCATTTATATATATATATGTTTTATGTATGAATCTACCAGCATGATAAGTTCTCCATCTCTACACCATATTATCAAACCTCTGAACATTGGTAGTTAGAAGCCTTATCCCTGATTGATTTTCATGCATGTCTTGAGAGTGCGAGGTTCTATAGGTTACTTGACTTGATCCATTTAGAAAACCATAAAAACATTAAAGTTACCAGGCATCCTCAAGTTGCAACCTAGAGGATTTTCCTGGAGTGATAACAAATTGACATCATTGCCGGGGATAGGAGACTAAAGCTCAGCTTCCCTGGGAGAAGACGTAGATCCTTCTTTGATGATAGACAAAGTTTGGACACTATTTTGGTTTTAATCATCTATCTGGAGACTCCATTGAAATAAGGTGGCTTCAAGAAGACCAAGTACCAGAGCAAACCATTAAGGGCCACCAGCAACACCAGTTTCAGATCCAGAAGAGATTCTGAGAAGAGCTAGGGCTTCACTAAGGCAGACCAACAGTGCTGCAAAGGAAGCTACATCACGTATTTCAAGAAATATTTTTGCTATTATTTCTTCTGCTAAAACACTTAATTCTCAGGAATTTATAAATACATCAGAAAATTTTAGGGTTTGGGCATCTTCAAGCATTGCTGCTTGTGAAGATCCAATCCCTGGTGACTCCACTGGGATAAGTTTACCACCATCACTTCTTCATCTACTACGTACATCAGTACTACCTTCCTCCACCCTTTCCATACCCATTTCCAATATGGCTAACCCTATGATGACCAAAATGGAAAGGATCCTGGAGACCACCTTTTTCATCTACTACCTACATCAGTACTAACTTCCTCCGCCCTTTCCATACCCATTTCCAATATGGCTACCCCTCTAATGACCAAAATGGAAAGGATCCTGGTAGCTAGGTATGCCCCCCTAAATTTTCCTAACCCCCTCTCAACCATGCCCACTGGATATTATCTCAAGTACATGCCTAAATTCATAGGGGAAGGAGATTTCACAGCTGAAGAACATCTAGAGGCATTTTACAGTTATGTTGAGAACATTAATATAAAATAGGAAGATGTGTGGACTAGGGTTTTTGTACAAATCCTAGATGGCCAGGCTAGGAAATGGTTCAAAGAACTGCCTGCTGGATCAGTAGTAGGCATTGAAGCCCTAGATGACATCTTTATAAAGCCAAGAGGTTCAAAAATATGTACAACAAGATCCCCACTAAAATCAAGCCCACTGATACCTCAGTCAGGATAACTTATGCAAATGCCTTTGACTCTGATTTCTGCCTGCTTCTCAAAGAAACAAGGTTTTCCTCCTTATCACTCATGCAGGATGCTTCCCTAGAGGTAGAATATAACATTGTGGCATCTCAGAAGGTCAAAGGAAAGATAGATAGGAAGAAGCAACCAGTAGACCCTCTTGGGGCTTCTTCATCAGAGAACAAGATAGACAAAATGAGCAAACTATTAGATAACTTGACTACTAAAATGTCTAAGCTAAAGGACTGAGGACAGATACCCATGAGAGGTAAAGGGCCAAGTGATTTTGTTCCCCAAAACCCTACTTTTGTCCCTTATAGAAGAGGCAACCCCCCAGTTCATATCCTCAGAAGGTAAAGGAATCAAGGGGAAGATCAGAGAATCAAAGCTCCTTTTCAAAATGCTATACTAGAAGAGGAGCCAGAATTCATTAAAGATGAAGGAGAGGCTGAAGGTAACATCCATTGCATGGAAGATGAAGTTGACTATTGTTTTCTAACATAGACAGAATATGAGGAAGCCCTAATTGATGAGTAGATCAGTGAAGAAGCAGTATATCAGGCTGATGTTCAAGGAGGGTATAATCTGAGGTCCAGGCTGGTTGCTCCCCTTAAGAAGAATGTTGTTCCTACCAAACAACCTGCTGCACCAGCTAAAAAGTCTACTATTTTACCAAAGAAAATGGCTGTCATTCCCAAACCATTGCAAAAACCAGCACCTTCATCAAGCTCTGTTCATGTCCAACTCAAATCTCCAGTACATGAGGTAAGGGTACTTGATAGATTGCATTATTCATTCAACCTTGATTCAGAGATTCAGAAATTGAATATCCCTTTCCCATTAATCAAGCTAATGAAAAATGATGCATTCAAAACTTCCATACTGAATTCTCTTCAGCCAAAGATACATATTAATACTAACTTTGTAAATATGCAAGATGATAAACCTATTGTAACCCTAGGCCATATGATCGAAGACCTAAAGGATTCATGCCCACCTTTCTACATATCCTTGAATATCCATGATAAAGTCCTTCATAACTGTCTTCTGGACTCAGGGGCTTCTCATAACCTAATTCCAAAAGCTGTGATGGATGATCTTGGTATCAGCATTACAAAGCCCTACCATGATTTGTTCTTCTTTGACTCCAGAAAGGTCAAGTGCTTGGGCCTCATCAAAGACCTTGTTGTAAACCTATCTCATCTACCTTCAAAAAGCATCATGAAGGACATTGTAGTGGCTGATATCCCTCCTAAATTTGGTCTCTTTCTGTCTCGATCATTGAGTAAAAGGCTAGGTGGCACCTTTCAGATGGACCTTACATATGCTACAATATCCATGTTTGGAGGGGAGACCAAGAGTCTTTATAGAGAGAATCAACTTGTCTACATCATAAGCACTGAAAGGAATTCAATGAAACATCCCATCTATGCAGTAGACACTGATTTTGGGTCATGATTTCTGCAAATAGATGATTCTCAGCAAACACCAGTCCAACTTACCAATCCCACCTATCAGCAGCCTGAAGAAGTGACCACAACAGTATGGAACATATATTTTGATGGGGCTAGCACTCAAAACTCAGCAGGTGTAGGTGTAGTATTGATCTCTCCATCCAAAAAGAATATTCATCTATCTTATAAGCTTGAATTTAAAACCACTAACAATATAGCAGAATATGAAGCCTTGCTGCTAGGAGTTAAAGCTGCCAAGGAAATGGGGATCATGTGCATGAGAATATTTGGAGATGTAGACCTTATTATATAGCAAGTCAACAACACTTTTCAAGTAAAAAATGTCAGACTAAAGGCCTACAGGGACGAGGTATGGAAACTTAGAGACTCCTTTATGTTTTTTGAACTATCATATATACCTAGGGCTTTGAATCACCTGGCTGATTCCCTAGCTATCTTTGCAAGTCTGTTTGTTCCTCGTTTACCTCCTAAGATCGGCTATGATGTTCATGTCAAGTACAGACCTTCCCTGCCAGGTAATGTAAAATTTTGGAAGGTGTTTGAGAATGATGATGAGCTTAGTAAATTCCTTCAGCTAGTAGATGAATTCTCTGATATACATATAGATCAAGAAAACCTAAACATGGAAGAATCCCAACAGCTCAAGTTGAAAGATAAAGTAGCTAATCAGAATATTGTCCAATTACCCAGCAATTATATACCTCGGGGTCTAGTACCTTTGGAAGAGATTTTTAATCATAATGACATCCCTTTCAAGCCTGCCAAAAAGGAGCAAGACCCTACTTTCAAAGAGAAAAACATAGGTAGCCAAAGCCATCCAAAGCTTATAAATCTGTCCACTGAGTTGATTGTTGATCAAAGGTCCAAATTTTGCAGCCTAATAAAAGAATTTGATGATATATTTTCCTGGGAGTACAGTGACTTGAAAACCTATAACACCAATATCATCCAACATGGGATTCCTTTGGAGAAGGACACCATCCCTTTCAAACAGAAGCTGAGATCCATCAGTCCTCTCCTACTACCTATAATTGAAAAAGAAATCCATAAGCTCCTCAAAGCCAAAATCTTAATCCCCCTAAGGTATTTCAAGTGGATTGCAAACATAGTGGTGGTAAGGAAGAAGAATGGGGAGATTAGGTTGTGTGTGGAATTTAGAAACCTGAACAAATGCTCCAAAAAAGACAACTATCCACTACCTAAGATGGAACACCTATTGCAAAGAGTCTTAGGGGCCAGTGTCATGTCATTTCTGGATGGCTTCTCTAGATACAACCAAGTTGCTATGCACCCTGATGATCAAGAGAAGACTGATTTTACCACCGCCTGGGCCACTTTCATGTATGCTAAAATTCCATTTGGGCTAATGAATGCTGGGGCTACTTTTTAGAGAGCCATGGACTTAGCTTTTGTAGGGTTGAAAGATAAGTTTGTGCTTATATACCTGGATGACCTAACTGTTTACTCTCACAGCCATCATGACCATTTACAACAGTTGAGGAGGGTATATCTAAAGTGCAGGAGGTTTGGGATATCACTCAACCCTAGGAAGTCCCAATTTGCACTCAGTGAGGGGAAACTCCTAGGTCACATAGTCTTAGCTGAAGGTGTAAAGATTGATCTGGTAAGGGTGGAAGCAATCCAGAAGCTGTCCATACCTAGGTCAAAAAGGGATATTTAGTCCTTTTTGGGTAAGATAAATTTCTTCAGGAAGTTCATCCCTAATTTCTTTGAGCTAGTAAAGCACATAACATCTATGTTGAAAAAGGATGTAGAAATAAAATGGACTAACCAGGAAAGAAGCTCTTTCGATCAAAGAGTATACCAAGCTGTTTAAGGAGTTTCGTGATATTTTCGCTTGGTCATACAAAGAAATGCTAGGTATAGACCCTCATATTGTTGAACATGAAATCAAGACCTATCCGGATGCAAAACTGGTTTGACAGCATTTGCATGCCATGAATCCTAGAAAAGCACCTGCCATTAAAGCTGAGATAGAGAAATTGTTCAAAGCTGGTTTTATCTATCCCATTCCCTTGATGGAGTGGGTTTCAAATCCTGTTCCGGTTGATAAGAAGCAGGGAGTGATTCAAATATGCACTGATTTCCGTGACTTAAATTGAGCCTGTCCTAAGGATAATTTCCCCACACCATTTATTGACCAAATTTTGGATGAATGTGTGGGAAGTGAGGTATTTTCTTTTATGGATGGATTTTCTGGATATAATCAGATACAAATTAAGCCCGAGGATCAACACAAGTCTGCATTTATTTGTCCTTGGGGTACTTTTGCATATCGAAAGATGCCCTTCGGCCTTAAAAATGCTGGAGCTACATTTTAGCGAGCCATGGCCTTAATATTTCACAATCTTAAAATGATTATCAAATTAAATTTGGATGATCTTGCTGCTCACTCTCATTTGAGAGTGCGCCATCCTTATCATTTGAAATTAGTGTTCGAAAGATGTCGTCATTATCAAGTTCGTTTAAACCCTCATAAGTGCATCTTTTGCATGACAGTTGGTCATTTACTAGGATTCATCATATCCAAGGAGGGTGTTAGAGTCAATCCCTTGAAGGTCGAGGCAATACTTCAATTGTCTCCCCTGTGTAATATTCGACACCTTCAGTGTTTACAAGGTATGGTGAATTTCTTGCGAAGGTTCATGGTTAATTTTTCCAACTTGACTAAAAGCTTCATGCGTCTCTTGAAGAAAGAAACCCCTTTTTACTGGGATGAGCAAGCCCAAAATTCTTTCGATGCTCTTAAGTAAGCCTTAGCAATGGACCCCGTGCTTAGTCCACCAGACTATAGCCGTAATTTCCTGATTTATGTGGCCATGTCTCAAGAGACGATTGGTATGGTTTTGGTTCAAGAGGATGAGGAGCTTCATGAGCATCTCATATATTATTTGGATGAAACCTTATTGATGCGGAACTTCACTATCCCCATGTGGAGAAGCTAGCCTTAGCCACTATTCATGCGGTTCAGCGTTTGAGACATTACATTCTCCTTTGCCAAACTTTGGTCACAGCTCACATCAATCCATTTCAATTCATCCTCACTAGAAGGATGACTGGGGGAAAATATAATAAATGGATTGTAATTTTGCAAGAGTTTTATCTCGAATTCATTTCAACAAAATTGAAGAAATCGTTAATCTTTGCGGAGCTCATATCAAATTTTCCAAACTCAGAGGAAGACAAGGTTTATGAGGGTTCTTTTGTCGATTAGCATATATTCCTCATCTCAGCTGTGGACCCTTGGTACGGGGATATTATCGTGTATTTGCAAACATTGAAGGTCCCTACTCACCTCTCACTAGATGAGCAGTGACAATTACACCACATAGCGAAGAACTACATCATAGTGGATGACACTTTGTACAGCCGTGGGGTAGATTCCATTTTACATCGTTGTTTAACCCATGATGAGGCTGAGGTTGTGCTTAATTATTTCCATGGAGGGGCGTGTGGTGGTCATTTATTTGGGATTTCTATAGCCTAAATTCTCTTGAGAGCGGGCTATTTTAGTCAGTCTATCTCAAAGATTGTGTTAATGTGGTTAAGAAGTTCCACCCTTGCCAGGTGTTTGCATGTAATATGCGCTTGTGTCCAGCCCTGTTGCATCCTATTATCACCGCTAGTCTCTTCACCAAGTGGGGGCTTGATTTTATGGACTACAACCCAGCTTCGGCTGAGGGGCACCATCATAATGTTGTGGCTATCGATTACTTCACGAAATGTGCAGAGGCTATGCCCACAGTTAAATTGAACGGTGAGATAGCGACACATTTCGTTTTCAACTAGATTATCACTCGGTTCAACATTCCGAAAGAGCTTGTCACTAACCATGGTAAGCACTTTCAGAACAAAATGATGGAAGAGTTGGCTTCCAAGTTAGGGTATAAGCAAGAGAACTCCTCTTCTTATTACCCTCAAGTGAATGGACAGGTTGAAGCAGTGAACAAGTAACTTAAGTCTATTCTCCAGCAAACCATTGCACAAAGCAAGAATACTTGGCATATCATGTTGTATCCTGATTTGTGGGCCTATAGAACCATAGTTAAGACTACAAATGGTTTTTCTCCCTATCAGCTTGTGCATGGAGTGGAGTCAGTATTACCAGTTGAATGCGAAATCCCTTCTCTGAAGCTAGCTATAGAGATTTTACCAGACACTTCTACATTGGAAGAACGTTTGGTCCTCTTAGAGCAGCTTGATGAGCATCACCGAGATGCCATAGTGGCTCTAGAGGTTAACCAACGTCACGTTAAGGTCCAATATGATAAGTCTTTCCATTCGAGGAAGTTTATTGAAGGTGACTTGGTCCTTTTGTGGGATAAAGCTAAGGAACCCTTGGGGGTAGGAAAGTTTAAACTCATGTGGCATGGTCCTTACGTGGTTAAACATGTATTTGAGAAAGGCACCTATGAGCTCTTTGATTATGAAGGGATAGCCTTGGGGAGCCTAGAAATGGACTCTATCTTGAAAAATACTATGCATGATCTTTAGCCAGGGCTTATTTTTGTATATTATTGTACAATTTTACATTGCATAGTTAGGTTTTATTATGGTGATCGGGTTTGTTAATTACCTTTCATTTCTTATGGTAGATGTCAATGGAATCTTTCATTTACATAGGATTTGTTGATGGTGCTAGCCGCTACACTAAAAACTCAGCTTCGACTGCTTGGGTGATCTATACTCCTACGGGTCAAGTATTGTCTTCAGGAGGCATATGTTTACGACCTTTGTCAAACAATGTTGCTAAATATAGTGCCGTTATTGAGTTATTGCGTGATGCCATTTCACATGGTGTTCATTCTCTTGAGGTACGTCTTGATTTGTAGTTAGTGGTTTCACAAATTAATGGCTTGTATCGTATTAGGGATTTGACATTATTATGAAGATTCCTACATGTTAGATTTCTAGAATGACAATTTGAGAGTATATCATACATTCATGTTCCAAGAATTTTTAATCAATTTGTTGACTCATATGCTAACTATGTGTTAGATTGGAATTTGTTTCACAGACCATAAGCATATCACAAACACATTTTACACACATGTAAATAAAATAAAAATCGATCATCATAAAAGGTTTTTTCATTAAGTTCAAAAAGTGACGTCATAATACATAAGTGTCATATACAAAATTGGGGCTTCCGAGCCACCAAAATATACTACACCGTAATACAAAAATTAATACACTCAGGTCTCTAAGCCTAAGGTGGAGGAGGGTGCTGATCATGATTGCACACTACGGATCTGGCTAGCCGGTGGAATAGTCAAACCCATGCTATTGGTACTCCAACCACCTGGTGCTGCATGGCCTCTGGAAAGTCCTCGACTTGTGCCATGGGTACTCTATGTGTCAAACAAACAAAGTTCATGTGGATGCTTTGGAGCATCCGCTCTGCATCTACACCCATAATATCATCACCTCTTCCCCTTCGTCGATGACGAGGAAAACCATCCGACCGTCGTGGTCCTACATCTGCATATACATGATAGACTGTCACTACGTGTCATCACACCAAAAACATGTCTTTTGAGTTCATTTATCAAAAAACACAAAAAATTATTAAATAATTCAAAAATTAAAAATGGGTTTGGGATTATTTACCTATGTCTCCATAAGCCGCTCCTAGTGGTAGGGGAATATTTGGGTCTCTGCAGAAGTCTATCCCTGCATAGGGGTAGTCATCTATGGAGACGATCTGTATCCACCACCATGGAAAAAACTCTGTTACGTAGGGGTTAGCCACCTTGCCACCTCCCATTTTGCACATGAAATTAGCCTAGCGTTGCTAAGTTGGATCTCGGACTCCATGTGGAGCAATGTCTACCTTAGGGCTTAGCCCTGCCCCCTAATCCAAGAAGAATGTGCTCAGTATGCTTCCAAACCCAAAGTTCCACACCTGTCCCATATTGCAGTCACTGAACTGTTGTTTCATGTTTCTTAGTAGCGTAGTACTATATTCATATACTGTAGGTCACATACACTATACCACATAGGACATCATTAGCCATGAGGCCTGGTGGAGTAAAACAAAACCTGCAATCCTGCCTAGTGCCAAGAGTATGGATTTCAGCCCCAGAATCTGAATAGAGTTTGTCGGGATTTGACTCCCAACCTTCTCCGTATCCGGAAGACAGTACACATCTATGTACTCATCTATGGTCAATATGTCTCTTGGACCATGAGATCGGAGGTTCACCACCTCCCCTCATCGGGACAAACCTGTAATGAAATATATGTCCTCAACCTCGAAGCTGAGTGATATCCCATCTATCTGAAATGTTTCAGACTCTAGATCCCAATAGTCTACCAACAACTGGAGTAGTCTTGGTTTGGCCCTCAAGCTACCAAGACGCCAAAAATTGTATAAGGCACATGGCCGTAATGCTTGCTGATCCATGAGATCAGCTTGAACAGCTTCCTCAACATCACCATGTTATCTCTCTCTCCAGTCTAGTAACATCCTGCACAAAAAACCAAGTTTTTGATCAGTATTTTCCCATTAAATCCTTGTTCGCGGTGCTGTATGCAAAGTTTTTCAAAATAGCTGCGTATGTATGCGGGTTCAGGGGCATTTTTTGCATATGGTCATCCCTATAGGCAGAAAAAATCCTGATTTCCACATGGGCCGAAGCGCCCAAGTTGGGATGGCCCAAAAAATTAATTTGACCATGAAATTTGAAAAAATTTATATCAAAATGCAAGAGAGAGGCAAGGGAATCTACTTGCATCAAATGGGGAGGGATTTCGTCGGAGGATGCTCCCGGAATTTGCTTTTCAAGTTCTAAGCTCAAATACACTATGTTGAGTAAAAAATTGAAATGGCATGAAAATTTTTAAATTTTTCACTATTTATAGAAATTTTTTGAAATTTTTACCCACTTTCTATAGTTTTTTACAGTTTCTAATCATTTTGTACTGTTTGAACTAATTTGATGTTGTAGGAGCCTGTTTTGAGTGTGGTTTGATAGTGGCTTTAACCCATTCGTGCCTATTTAAGGTATTATGTCTAAACTAGAATTTAGGTTAGGGTTCACATTCGTTTGCACTTTGCATAACCTTATGACCATTTCATCTTAACCTTAGGTACGAACCCATTCCATCTTGTCATGGAACCTTCTTGCTGCTTTTAGAAGTGACATGTTGTGAATGGTGGAGATTTCCCATACATGGGTACCTTAGTTAGATCCTGTTTTGCATTTGGTGCCCATGTCAACATTTCTCCATAACTTTGAGCAAGAGCTTCATACTCCTCTTAAATTTTATGCTAGCCATTTCCTTGGGACTCCCTTGTATATGTCAAGTTGTAATTGCATTATCACTAGTTTTTCTTACCTTATTGAGCCTTATGCCGGCTTCCCTGACTTTGATTATCAGCCATATAGCCCGATCTTGTCTCATGTCTAGCCAAGCAGAGCCTTTTTACATATCTTTTGCCGCTTGATTCCCCATTTTTTTACTAGAAGGGGAATGTCCCCTGAGTGTTGTTATCCTGCACATGTTTCCTTGCATTGAGCATAGGTATGTTCCGTTGCTTGGAACTAGTTTGTTTGTCCCTTGACACTCGTCTCCTCCTAGATTTGTAACTATAAAGCACTTTTATTCCTTTTCAAGATTTTCAAAATATCTGAAAAAGTCCAAAAAAATTAAAAAAACAAAAAGCTAGATAGGAAAAGATGTCATCTTTGGCAGTAGTCGATTCATGTCGCCTTCAAACAAAGCACTGTATATCACATTTGTTGGTTGGGTTAGTAGTTTGAATTTAGGAGTTGTACTCGTTTCTCTGAGTTTATCTCCACCGACTAGTTAAGCTTCCAGTCCATATGGAGCCTCTGTTGATGCCTCCTGTGTCACAAAGATGTTCCAATTTTTCATATCGATTCTATGCTGCCTACACTCAGTCACCATTTTCTGTTATGCTCTTGTTTGAAGGAAGTTTAAGCCTGAGTCGGCCATTCCTTAGTTGTCTTGAATTTGCATGTCGGCCATTCTCGATACTATTACTGGTTCATGCACATCTTATTCGAGTCCTTCCACATTATATAGCATTGCTGAGTACCTCATGTTTGCTGATGGGGGATGCCTTAATTCCCTTCTTATAGCAGATTCCATCCCATTGACTTCAGATCATTTATTATGGGATGGGAGTCTAGAGTCATTTGAGAACCTTGAGACTTACAGTCATCAGTGGTAGGTTCTCTCACTATCAACAGTTTTGGGAATACATAAATGTCCCCTGATTGATGGATTATTTAAATTTTTAGACCTCAACACATCTATTCACACTTGCTAGATTGCACTCTAGTACCTTGATTCCCATTTTCATTATCGGTGGGTGATCTCGTGTCTGTTAACGGTATACATCAATGACTAGTAATAAGACGATGGACTACTATGTTCAACCTTGACACCTCTATTCACATAGTAGGACATGTACTCATAGCGGTTTGTGTAGAAGACTTTCCAGATTGGTGACATTCCACATATGCTACCTCCTTGATCGTGCTAGTGTTCATGAGATTTCATCTCTCGTGAATTGATTCCAGTGTATGTCAGATATCTTTAGCCATTATGGAGATCTTGATCCATTGTATATCTTCAGCTTCTATGGAGATCTTGATCCTTTGTATATCTTCATCATGGAGATTCTGATATATTATATATTGTACATGGCGATTACCACACATGTCACATGTTGTATATCATGCCTATTCATGGCCATTGTACTCTTATATATCTGGGACTGCTATATGTATTTGCAGTCATATGTAGAGATTGATTATTGTACTATACTAATGGATGGATGGTTCTTCCAACTCGTTCTTCATCACTCCACTTCTGGGATGGATTTATAATGTATTTCGGCCATCATGTTACCCCTCTAAACTTAGACATCAGGGGGCATCTGTTACAGCTGATTTTACCAAACATGGCTGATCACACATTTATGGCCTTCCCTATCCTTCTACAGACTCTTTGGACCCCATGGACCAATATTATACTTTGATGTTTCCAAGTTCATCCCTAAAAACACCTGTTATTTGCTGTACATGACTTTTAATCCCATTCTCACATATATACACGGATATTGACCTCAAACCCACGTACATCGGGACGTGTGCATAAGTCCAATTATTTTTGGAGTTTTCTTTGATGTGTGTCTGAACCACTTGTCTCTTGGCCTTCCATATGCCTCAAAATCGCTCAAATTTGATCCTCGATTACCCCTTTGGAGTGTTATATAAGGAACCCCTTGGATACATTGAAGATGAGGAATTGAAGAGAAAGAAAACTATAGTCCATTGTTGTCGTAGCTTGCTTATACTTGAGTCTGCATCCCTTTGTCCCTTTGGAGCACTTTGTGTTCTTCCCAAGATTGCCTTTTCTTGTGAGATTTCTATCAAGAGATGGATGTTTGAGGTGGTGGAGGCCCAGGTGGAGGACTCAGTTTCTTCGGTTCGTAGATGTGCCGATAGAGGTTGTCACTTGTGTAATCTCTGATTTGATTAATAGGAATATCTTTTCCTGTCCATTTAATGTGCAATTGAATGAGTATTGAATCCATGGATATGTTTAATTTTTTATACATTGATGAATATATATGATAGAGTAGATCTAACATCATATTATATAGCATGCTTGCCTTGTTTACTGTTTTTGAGAGTGAATTGCTAAAGCAAGCGGGATTGGAAAAAGCTCAACGAGGATCTACTTCAATCATCCAGAATAAGGTATGACCTATGATCCCTTAATGTTAGATATTTGGTTTCTCTTACATATGGGAAAGGATTGATTTCTACAGTTTATCTATCTATTGTGGTACACCCCAAGCCATAGGAAATTTTTCTTCATAACACTTGGGTGGGTTATTGGCTTCCTGGAACCCACGGGTGCTTAGATGTAAATTTTTTATTACTCTTGCGGGTATTCTGATTAAGGATCAGTTTAGAGGGTCTCTTATCTTCTGGAACTATTTGAATGTCTATGCATCGTATTGTGACCAAGATTATTTTTGGGATTTGATAAAACAAAAGGGTTTACTAAAATATTAAAAACCTACTTCTTGCAGGAGACCTCAATTTCACGGTATCAGCTGCTGAGGTATGGGGTTCTTCAACTATGCATCAGGGGGAATGAGATAAAGAGGCATCATAGATCAATGATTCAAATTAACAATGGAGAAGATCAACGATGGGGCATGGTTCCATAGGCTGAAAGATGCGAGGAAATATTTAAGTTTGGTATTCGCAAAGCCTGTTAAAGGGGACAAGCAATGAAAGGCCGAGATCAAGGAAAATCCCGATCGACGACATGAGGTGATTTCATTGGGAAAATGTGCACGGAGGAGGGATATTTTTTGAATCACAAAATGGATTAAAGGACAGAGGCATCTGACAGCGGAGATAAGATTATGAGTAGATCTATGGCCATAGATGATTTCACATTCTGAACTAGCATGGATAAAGTCGTGATTCCAAATTGCGAAAAGTGGTAGTAGCTGCAAAGATGAATGGTCACGACAAAGGTAGGGATAGATCTATGGTCATGTTTCATTTTACAATTTGAACTAGCACAGATGGGGTCAAGATCTCAATTCACGAAAAGTGGTAGGGTCTGCTTTGATCGGACGGTCCTGATGAAGGCTGATCATGAATACAAGGTTGAAGTTTAAAGAAACATGGAAGACAGATGTAAAAGGTGCCCAAATCGAAGGGTTGAGAGAGTCTCAAGGCTGTAGGTATCACATATAGGGAATATCTAAGAGTATAAGGTACGCTTGCACACATGATTTGCCTCCTGGCAGATTAATTGATTCCCCAGATGCCATTTGTAGCATGCGTACAAGAGAAATCATCCTTGTGGCAGAGCCCTATCACCTAAAGATGGGTCGCCTCCGTGTGGTTTGGCATGCGGAAGTAAGGAAGTAATCGATGAATCCACTCTTCACATGGGGCAAGGCCAATGCAATGGGGGAGACTATTCTATTTTCTATGTCACAAGAGCAAGGGATTGTGAGAACGTCCACTCCATGTGCTTTGCAGCATGGGTAGACTACACAGGGTAACACCCGAAAATATTTCCTGTAGAAAATAGTAAGGTGCTACAGCTGATAAAGTGAAGTGACTAGATCTCCAACAGGTAAAAGATCACCCAACTCATGCCCTCATACATGTTAGCACCGAGACACTCGATGACCGAACATGCAGGAATGATGACCGGTCATTGCGGAGTCTAGTCTCTTAGACTTATATATATAACTCCATCTTCCAAATCCTTTGTAATGCTAAGAATGAGCTAGCATACTTTCAGAGCCTAAGGTTTCATTTTTTTGTGAGTCCATAGAAGTTCAAGAAGTTGAAAATGGCAATTTGGTTTGAAAATCTTGTTTGTCTAGGTGTGTTGATGGTTGGTGAGTTGGTTTCTACACTTACCCATCACCTTGGTTTTCCATACTAAGGATGACACCGGCCATCAGGGCATAGACATGAAGAATTTTGAGAGATATACCTATCTTTAGATGCCCACACCTCCAGTGGTGCATTTCCTGGACACCCATGTCCCGTAGGTGTTTTTCCAAGAACCCCTGACACTATTGCTACCTCCAAAGCCTCCACACAAGAAGATAGTACCAGGTTGCGCTCTGTGGGAGCAGTTGTTTGGATGGGAGCATCAGGGGTCCAATTCCTGTACAACGCTATTTGTGAATTCCACTTGCCAAGGTGATGGGGCTGGTGGAGGTACGTTCCACCATATTTCCTATGGGATAACCCACCTCATAGAAGGTGAGTACAAGAATGAAAAGCCACTGCAAAGGCTTGCCTTTCCCATAAGCAATACGACCCTTCTTCTAGACCCCCAGTCTAACAGTGTTACCCAGAGAGAGAGGGGCTACAGAGAAGGCTAAGCAAGTAAGGAACGCAAACTGCCCTGCCAGTTTGCATCCATGCAGAAAGGTGACTTTAAACACAGAGGAGACACAAAGGAAGGGGAAGAAAGGGCACTATGTTGACTCGACAAACTGACTAGAGATTCCAAAGCCCAGACAATGGTGACTCTCCTAAAAGCAACCAGAAGGCATCGTCCTCAAGGTCTACAAGAGCAGCAAAATAAATTTCGGGATGTCACCCAGGCCGAGCACGCCCACTTATTCCATAATTTCTGTTAATACTTGTAAATCATGGCAATAGTATCACACTCTAAACTATTAGTGTTTGATTGTGACTGAAAACAATTTCTAGGTTTTGTTTCGGAGATTAGCCTTAGGTCTAAGATAGTATAAATATACTCCCGGTAGAGGGAGATGGGGGTGGGTTGGGAAAATTTCAAGGGATGATGCTCTCCATTACAGAGGAATGATATTTCTTCATGGAAAATATTCCTGCGTCTTCTTTTCTTTCAATATGTAACTTCCTTACGTGAATGTTTATCCTATTTTCATTCTAGTTTGTTATTTGCTTTCATGTTTGGACAGTAGTGTATAAGGGCCAGAATTCATCCTGTATGCTCTCAGCTCTTTGTTTCAAACATTTTTAAACAATTTCTTCTAAATTCATGCATAATTCATCCTGTAAATGCTCTACGTGATGGAATGTTTCCTCTCATCCACTAGTCACCCACTAAATATCTCCTGATTGAAATATGGGCATCTATATTTCCCATTTCTATAAATTTCCACAATTATTTACCTCCTGCAACACATTCCATACCTGTACTGTCGACTCCATTGCCCAATGGTCATCCTCTCTGATCATCCCACCTACATCTTATAACAACATAACTACCCCATTTAGGAATTTTACCTCCTGACCATTCTCGATTGAATATCTTGTCTGCGCAAATTTGGTAAGTAAACGAGAGATCCCTCTATGACTGTGCTGGGCCAGAAGTGTAGTCTAAAGTGGTTCTGTTGTTACCTAGGATCGAGCCCTTCCACCAACCTTTGGTTCAATCCCGGTGGTAACACTTAAATTTAGATAAAGTTTTCTTTCTTAGTTATATTTGAGTTTATTTTTCTTTACATCACCCACCTTGTTTTCCAATATGAGGAGCAGATCCTCTGTAGATCAAACTCACAAGAGCTAGCAGAGGCTATTGAAATATCCGTCGGAGATTACTACCTTAAACACCTCAATGATAAAGCAATACTTGTGCAGGATTGCTTGAAGCCTTTAACTGGGTCTTCTTCCTATGTTGTAAGTCTTAGACACCCTTTTCAGCCACATCCACAATGGAGGCTTCAACAAATGGTGCTAGAAGGAGGGACACCACATCATGTCTAAACAAAACACTCAAAAAACTCCTACAATGAGAGATATGATTATCACTCATAGTTACGCCACACTTATACGTTAGGGGAACAAATAGCACAAGGTTCAGCCATCATCCGAGCTACCCCTGGACAAGAATAGAGTACCCCAACAAACATATACATTCTGGTATCACCTACTCTAGGAACCATCACAGTTGAACAACTATTGAAGGGTAATTTTGATAACATTGTTGAGATTTGAAGACGGTTCATTAAAGAACTTCTGAACTAGAATATTCCCCTAGAAAATAATCAAGGTAATATTAACTCAGGTGACCAAAACACTGAAAGACATCATGACCTATTCAGTGAACTAGCTACCCTTGGGTTAGATCTAGATTCATTTTCTCAGGAGTCAACCACTCCTCAACATAACATCGAAGCAGGAGGACCACCCCCATCTCCTCCCTCTTCTTCATCTTGCTTAGACGAATCATCAGATTCTGGATCTTCAGCCTCATCAGAGGAACCTATCCCTAAGGATGAGGAACGACCTAATAGGACTTGGTTGGATGGAGATGGCGTGTCTGTTTTAGGCGATCAGCATAGGTTGCCTAAAAACCTTGAGAAGTGGCTTCCAAAATTTAATCCAGATAACAAAATCCCCATGGAATACCACATCAAATATTTTATGCAGGCCATTAGACTTAGGAATGTCATACATGAAGACGTGGTTTACCGACTATTCCCTTACACATCTCATGGAAAATATTCTACCTGGTATTTTTCCTTAGAATCTAGTTCCATCCCATCACGGGATTTGTTTTCTGAACTCTTCACTCAGAAATTTGGGGATGAAAAGAACTCAGAGGAGTTAGTCATAGAGATTTTTTCCATGAAGACTAAGGGTAAAGAAAGGGTCAAATATTGCAATCACTGGTTTTAATATTTGAAGAATAGGATTCCAAGTAAAGTACTTCCTATTGAGGAGTTACTGGTAGCTTACTATATTAAGGGTCTCCCGACCCAAATATCCATGTGGGTTAAAAGGGATCGTAAGGAGTCCTTGCAAGACGACTTCTCCAAATCAATACAAGTCGAAAGGGACATGTTCTATCTTAAGGAAAACCCTGACACATCATCTAAACAAGCGTCTACCTTACGCAAGAAAAGTGATAGTTCTCCTAAACCCATTGCTACCAATCAAGATCCATTCAATATGAGTGACGTGAAGAAGCTCCTCCAAAGAATGTCTAATAAGATGGTGGATCTTTAGAAAACTGACAATGAAAATCAGTCCAACAATAGGGGATTTAATAGGCCACCTTTTATGAGATCCAACCAACCTCCTCAAAATCCACCACCTCCAAATAGTAGTGAGGGACTCACCTTAAAAGAAATCTTTTCTGTCTTGAAAGCCTTAGCTATAGGAACACTAGACATTCTTGAATCCTGTGAAGATCAGTCCACTCAAGATTCACAACCTCCGGAAGAGGAAGAGGAAGATGACTAGTAGGTCAGCACTGTGAGTTTCTTTTGAGAAGAAGAGAAAGAATACCTTGACATATTTTTCAACTTACAACACACTCACAATACTATATCTAAAGGGCCACCTCCACAGGAATCATCACCTGCGACACAGGCTCCTAGCAAAGGTAAAATCCAAACTTAGAAAGACACTCTCATTCCTGAGCCAGAATCTTCGGCCTCGTCGAGGATCTAAAAAGATTCAAGGCAAACATATCTTTATTTGACCTTCTCAAAATCCCTTCCATAAGGGATTCCTTTCCCAAAATCATGATAATAAAACAACCAAGAGAAGCTCAGAATAACAATCTTGACTCTTCTCCTCGACCAAACCACCCAAATCCTGGAAGCAAGGGCACTCCACCCTTCTTACTTACTTTTGAAATCTTCAACAGGAATGTACATAACTGCATGGTAGACTTAGGTGCTTCATCTAATATCATGTCTCTTTCTGTATGTAAAAAGATGAATGCTGCATGGGAAGCTTGTCCTATCCAAATTGTACAATTAGACAGATCCAAAGTTAAAGTTGTAGGAATACTGAGGAATGTTCTACGCAGATTATCTACAGATCCCCAAATTCATCAGACTATTGATATTATGATTGCAAATATCCCAGAGACTTATGGCATGTGGTTAAGTCGAGATTGGTTAGAAAAAATGAAAGGTTACTTTGCTACCGATTGGTCTCACATGTGGTTACCCATTAACGGGAAGTCTAACAAACTCAAAGTTGATAGAGAACGATTCATGAAACAAACTATAACTAATCTCGACGGTTCCAATGAATCTGTCTCCTTTTTCGATAATCAAATTGAACATTTTACATTTGATACATTCTTTGGAGACCTACCTGCTCATGTTTTTCTAGCAGAGAATGTGTAGAAAGAGTCTCAGATTGCTCATCTTACTTCTGTGCCATTCTCCAGTACTATTGTAGATAATGTTTATAATGTAAATACTAACTTCAGAATTGATCCTGTTGTTTGGACTTTGTTTTTTGATGGCTCTAGATCTAAGGATGGAGCAGGTGCATGATGTGTCCTTATTGATCCAAAGGGGATCAAAACAATGATTGCATGCATATTAGAGTTTGAATGTACCAACAACATAGTTTAGTATGAGGCATTAGTCCAAGGTCTCAGGAAAGATATTGATATGGGAGCGAGAGCAATTGAATGCGTAGGTGACTATGAAATCATAGTAAAATAGGTACGAAATCAAATACATTTTTTATCTCCACACTTAGTCAATTATCAAATATTGATCAGAGATATGACTAATTCCTTTTCATCATTTAATATCAAATCTATTCCTAGATAACAGAAATTCAACGCTGATCTATTAGCCAATACTGCATCTAGACTAATCCTGCCTGAAGGTTTGTCTCCACAAACTTTTTATATTGAATTGATGTACATACCTTTGATACCAAACATTGTCACAAATTGGAAAGTGTTTGATGATGACTAGTAAGTACTAGATTTCCTTTCAGCCCAAGACACCTTCGAAGGTATGGCTATTGATGAAGATGATCATGAAAAGTATTTATCTAACCCTTCCAATATCATCCCCTACAATTTTTAGTTAAAAAGGATGTACCATTTAAATGGTTCAATGAACAGAAGAATGCGTTTACTAAAATCAGGAGAGACATAGTAGAAACGTCTGCTCTTATGTCTCCATATTTCAGTAAATATTTCATACTTTATACTTTTGCTACTAATTTTTCTTATGCAGCTTTCCTAACACAGAAACATCATTAGGACGGTGAGATCCCCATTTATTTCATGACTTTGACGTTTAAAGGAGCTGAACTCAACTATTCCCAAGTTGACAAATAGGCCTACACAGTGTAGAAGTTGGTAAAACATTGCAGGCCTTATCTTTTGAATTCAAGGACCAAGGTGATTGTCCCATATGCATCCATTCGCAATGTCCGCGTCCAAAAGGAGTTGGGAGAAAAGAGAGCTCACTAGATGATGGCTCTACAGGAATATGATCTATAGATCAAACTTGTGAAGATAGTCAATGGACAATGTTTCTATCAAATCTATTCCCAATCAAATGATCCTGAAGATCATCGCGTCGATTGGGAATAGGAAGAGGCTATACCTACAAGTTTTGTTAATGCAATCAAAACAACAACATCTGAATGGTATGATCACATTAAGTTCTTTCTTCATAATGGGTTTTCCACTGAAACCCTTGATCTTAAGAAACGTAGATCACTAAGGCTGAAATTATTTCCTTATCAACTTATTGATAATGTTCTGTTTAGAAAGAATTATGATGGAGTTTTTCTTAGATGCCTGGAAAAGGACCAGACTAACGAGTTCCTTTTTCAATTTAATGCAGGGCCTGCATGCAGGTGGGAATTTCTCAGGTGATACAACGGCTCAAAAAATCATCTAGGTAGGATACTATTGGCCTACCCTGTTTAGAGATGCTCATGCATATGTCAGAAGATGTGAGCCTTTCCAGAAGTGCGCTGACAAAGTCAAGAAACCTGCCTTCCATTTGTAGCTAGTAGCGGTCCAGTTCCCTTTTCAGCAGTGGGAATTGGATTTCGTCAGACCTATCAACCATGTATCTTATTTACAACACAAATACATTTTGACAGCCATTGATTATTTCACCAGGTGGGTTGAAGCAGTCCCTCTAATACTGTGTAATACGAACCAGGTAAATTCCTTTCTTGAAAACTAGATAGTCACCAAGTTTGGCACCCCTGCGTATCTCATTTTTGATAATGTGTCATACTTCACATCCATTGAACTGACTAGCTTTTCCCTTGAAAAAGGGATAAAGCTTAAATTTTCCACCAACTACTATCCTTAGGGAAATGGAATTGCAGAATCTTCCAACAAAAACTTGATAAACATCCTGGAAAAGACAGTGGCTTCGCATCAAAAAAATTGGCATACCCAACTCTATAATTTTGTTTAGGCAGACCGAATTACTCCAAAGGTAGCCATTGGTAACTCCCCTTATTGCCTAGTTTATGGCAAGGAAGCAGTCCTACCGGCTAATCTCACCATCCCTTCGTTGCAGTTGGACCAATCCATCTGAGAGAATGATTCTTCTCCATTACAGTAGAGGATTGATTCTCTGCTCAAGCTAAAGGAATATAGAGAAAGATCCAAGAACAAATTCTCATCCCGGTAAATATATTATATATGCCTTACTCATGTGACGAAAGTCATGGAAGAAAATGGTTCTTCTTGTCTAAGGTCTCATTAGTGCATTGCAGCATACCTTTATAACCTGGTCAGTCTTACTCTTTTGGAATTCAGTCATGGCCTTATGCAAAATAATTTTATTATGTGAATTGCAAGGTGAGGGCTCTCATCACGAGCTAGCTCATTAGGTTCATAGGTGCTTAGTGGAATGACATCTTTACCATATGACGTGGGGAGGTGGCTTCCAGTTTTCTGGAAGATGGGAGATCCTATCACAGGTTGAGTCATTTATGATCTATGAAGCATCGGTGAGTAATTATACCATTATGTGGATACCAAGCCATGGTAGTGTCTTGCAATCCATATCCAAATAAAACCCTAGTTGTTACCAAAGAGAAACTTATTGTACAGAAGGACGAGGGGTCTTATTGAAACCCAGCCTTACTATGATCATGGAATTGATTTTGGACCAAAATTATCATTATATGGTTCCTAAGCCATGATAGTTTATTTCATCCATACTGCTAGAAGACAAGAGGTATCATTCCCGAGCCGGTTTGTTCAGTTTCAAGGTCAGGTTTGTGAATTGCATTGATCACCAGAGCATGGGGCAGTGGTCCTATGTCAATAGACTCTCGTTTTCTCAAAAAAAAATGATGATTTTAGTGGCCTATGTGTGAAGATCAGAAATTTTCAAGGTCTGATCCCAGGTTCAACTTGAACTACGTGCCTATGTTAGCCTTACTCCAAGTGATCCTTATCCTTCATGCCATCTGAATCAGAGCCGCATTATTTCTAAAATGATCGTGGGTGGGAATGCATTAATCACTCTTTGATAATTGTTTGTTAGTTGCATTCTTATATTGACATTTCTTGTAATATCAATTTGATCATTTCTCTACTGACATATTTGATTGGAAAAGGTTATTGTTTTGCAGAGATAACTAGTTCTTCCATCCAATTGCCATTTGTTGTAGGTACAACATATCCCTTGTTATTTTTACACGGGAGACCAATTACACATACAAAGGTAACTGAATAAAATCCTTCATCCATTTCATGGCTTCTATTGCATTTATCTTGGTTTCTCTAGTTTTTTAACTCAACCAAAAACTTCGAAAATTCATGCCTGATTTGTGTGTTTCCAAGTTGTGGAAGGCTAGTTTTTGTTTGGAATTGTTTCAATCCTGCATCCTACAACCTGCAAGTTGTGGGATGTGGGATATTGTACTCATATATTTTTAATTTTCTCATCCTGCAACTCGCATCCCTCAAATTCAGAATGCAGGATGCAGAAAAAATTTGATAGATATGCTTTGGTCAACCCACAACCTGCATCCCACAGAAGTGCGGAATATGGGGTGCAGGATGTTGTTTGTTATTTTGTTCGGTTTACGTGTTCCTGCATCCCGCATCTGGCATCCCTCATCCCGCAAAATGTGGAATGCGGGCTGCGGAAGGTTTGAATAAAGTTTTGTTGTTTTGCAATTCCACATCTCGCATCCTACAAATGCGTAATGTAGGTTGCAGAACGATTAATAAAATTTGAATTTTTTTTTCGATCCCTCATCCTGCAGAGTTTGATCCTAACCGTTGTTCTTATTCTCATCCTACGGTCTTAATTATTTCCTGCAAATTATATAGATGATGGCCTTTTTGATGATTTCTTCACCATTTTTACCACTTTATCTCATTGTGCTGTGTGAATTTACTTTGGGATTTTTACCAAGCAAATTTAGCACTATTCACTTTGGTTATAGGTTAGTTTTTGAGTCTCCCTTCCTAATTTGATTTTCTTACTGTTGTTCCAGTATAAATTAGTCTTAATTTCTGGTTTATGCGTTCAACAGAATATGTCAACCTCAAAAATGCCTCGAATTACCTGGTGTAAAAACCTGCAGAAAGATATGCTGACCAAAGACCCGAATTTCGGTGTCTTCCCTGATACCAGTGGTCAGGTTAGTGAGACCTACTAGTTAGATTGGTCCAGAATCTTTTCCATTTTCGACAATGATGGGCTTTAAAACATTCGAGATGACCAACCCATTTACAAGAGAATTAGGGATTCCGATATTCATATGATTGCTGCAATACCTGCCATTCTTCCTTACAACGATGTGATTAGGTGGATTATTGATCATGCCAATCCAAAAGATCGTTCTTTCAATAATAGCACTGGATTTCCACTTGCCAATTTCTGTTCTGATAATTTTGTAAAAATTTATGCTCTCAAACAATTTAGACAACTCCTTAATGCTGATTTTGCCAAAGTTGCTAATTCTAGGTATAAATTTAATCAAATGTTGAAGTCTTGGATGAATGAACCACGTAATTTCTCTCAAAGGAAATATGACCTCTATCCTATTGAATGGTTTAAGGAACCCTATTCCCTACTAGCAACAATGTTGTGCAGGCTCTATAGTCTCCCTAAGTGTTCCTATTTTAAGGAAGAATGGGCTCTGATTTCCCATCATGTTATAACCATGGGAGAATCTCTCCCATGGGCTTCAATCCTTTATTTAGAACTCAAAACAACCATTCAATACTTTCAGAAAGCCACTACCAGGAAGAAAACTAATTTATTCTTCCTTTCCTACACTGTTAACATCTTTTGCGCTGAGTTCCACTATCCTAATTTGGGATGGAGTTGGGTACTACCAGGCCCGCCTATACACATCTATCATGCAGAGCCGTGGGACACCAACTATGTGACCAGATTTTATGACATTTGTGAGAACTTCCTTGACCGATTCTATTTCTTAATTTTCAAGAAGGAAGCTCTTGCTTTCTGCCCCGAAGCCAAAACCTTTATAGGTACAATGGGGGATTGGTATGTCGATGAGTCATTTACATACACCATAGTCTTTGGCAATAGTGCTTCTCACATGCTACCGAAGGTTGTACTTGACAAATTGGTTCTCGAAGAAATATCATTCCAAACAGTGGCCGAAGGAATATATAAGAAGTGTGCAGCGCACAAAAGAAAAGTCTGGCCCAAGTTTCCTCAAACTCTTGGATCCTTGAGTATACCAACCTCCACATGGGCATCAGAACTTAGTGATCACATAGTTTCACTCAAGCTGGGTTTTTCCAGTAAGAGATAGCATGATCCTAAGGGGATTGTCGATTTCCACCTTAAACATAATCATTTCAAAGAAGGATACATTCATGAAGAAACCCAGATGACTTCATTTATCAAGGATTTGACACTTTCTCAGAGGTTTTGGCCAGGGACAAAAGTAAAGAAGAGCAGAGTCAAATCCTACTATATCAAAAGGAATTCAGAGACAGGGTTCAACACTACAGAGCAATGGAATTGGATATTCAAGAAAAGATGATAAGAGACAGAGAAGAAAAAGAGGCTCAAGCAACAACAAAAGAGGCTCAAACAACCAAAGACCCTTCCACAACAATAGCCATGGTTAAAGGTAAAGGTCCCATGGAAGACATTCCACAGGAATCTATTGATCAACAGGTTAAAGCCTTAATACATACTTTAGATCAAATTAAACAAAAGCTAACCAGGATGACTTCTGCATTGGACACTCAGGAAACTGCAACTTCTCAACTAGTTGAGGATACTCAGGTAACTACTGTTGTTGATAAATCTCAATCTGAAAAAAAATCAGGTTGATGAAAAACCACTCAAGGAACTGAAGGTTCAAGTTTCATCATTTCTTGCTTCTACTATAGAATTGACCAATTCAGAAGAGGAGGATGAAATAATTTCCCTGTGCCTGTCACTAAGGAAGCTGGAAATGGTAATAATTTGCAGGAGTTCATGAATTTGTTTAGTGGCAGCAATGGGAGATCTTCATCAGTTCTCCGAAAATCACAATCTTCTTCTGAGCCTTATCCATCGTCTCCAACATTACTCCTCTCATTGATCCTAGCCTTATCTTCCTTGCCTACTGGTTCTACCATGACACCCTTGATGTCTCAGCTCTATCATGATACCACATGTCTACCTAATTCTATTACACCTGTCTCTGTACAAAATCCTATTCCACCTTCCACTATATTTGAAGTCTTTAAGGTCCCATTACAAATTCCTTCTTTTAGTTCAATACCATCTCCTATTCATGATAAAGTATCAGTACTTTCACCATCAACACTTCTAGCTGCCACCATGCAGGTTTCATCCATTGAAAATTCTATTCCAAATAATCCTTCAACTCCTGAAGTGACTGTTATCCATAGTAGTACTTCCTCTTCAATCACTTCTCACATTACTATGCCTATGCCTTCTCATACTTTGACTCAAACCTCCTCTTTGATATCTACAGGTAAATAATGTTTCTCTTTAGGATGAGTTACAGAAAGAGAAGACTACCAATGCTAGTTTTGCATAGAAGGTAGTTTTGTTGGAAAAAAAGTATGAAGATGCAATTGCAAGTGCAGCTTCATCTTCAGTTTTTAAGTTCTCTCAAGAGGAATTTAAGGAGCTGACTCTTCAAACCAATAGGGAGCATCATGATTTAATCAGTGAGTTGTTTAAGACTTTAGACAACATTTTTGAAACTCATGTAACTTTTGATAAAATGTCTTTTGCTTTAGAAGATTTAGTTGATAAAAGGAAACAAGATTCAAAAGCATATGATGAGGTTACGGATTGGAAAAGGTATATGAAATACAAGCCATACAGCATTACCATTCTCAGTAATTTCCAGTTAAAGAAAATTAGGACTATCCTGCGAGCTTGGGAGGATCTAGATGAAACGGTTGTTGAAGCTATCAAGAAGGCACAAGCCATTTGTGGCAGGAAATGGTACGCTGCAGACAATATAATGGATGATTTATGTTTTCCTGCAATGGTACTCATTGACAAGGGATGTCCACCAGGGTTAATGATTGAACATGTTGAGCAGCGAAGAGATGAAGCGGAAGAAAAGATCAAGGGGATTGATCATATCAGTATAGATGATGTGGATCGGTTAATAAAATGACCATTTATAGTTGAAGGGAAAATCGACATCTATATTCATGTTTGGCATAAGATATCCAAAAATGAAATAGAAGATCATAAGTGCAACGCCCAACTTGGCATTGAATCTACTAGCTATCCCGATATAGAGGAGTTGTTAGGTATATGGAAAATCTGGAGGGATTTTCAGGGACATTAGTTTTGTTTAGTTTATTTGATCCCCTTTTGAGGGAAATTCATTCTTTGGTAATAATTATTTAAGAGGTAGTTTTCATACGTATGGGAGGACTTTTGAAGAAGGAAATATTGGCACAAGAGACTGAAAAACACCTTTGTTTTTCATGAGGTTTATGTAATTTCTTGTTAAACTTTGAATTAATACAATATTTTTATTTCACATCTCTTGTCATTGATTTCATTGAATTTCTTTGACAAATCTCAATTTTTCTTGTTTCGAATGGCCAGACGATGCTGTGGTTTACTTGCAATTGATAAATGCATTTATTTATAACTTATATTTCTCTTTGTTACTGATTAATGCATTGATCAAGCTTTAAGGAATCTCTTCTTTTAATTGTCTTTATCTATTTCTGCAAGTGATTGAACAATGAAACTTTTTAGTAAAATATGTTGGTTTTTCAACTGACATGTGTTATTCAGGTTAACTTCGAATGATATAATCTTAAGTTGCTATCAATTTATTTGTATTAATTGATTGTAAGTTAGGTGATAAGTTCCTAATATAATTTACATTTCTGTTGATTAGATGGAAATACTTGTTTGTTCACACCTCTGGTTCACCTGCAAATCAACTCAAAATCCTCTTTAGGTAGCATAGATTTAGAACAAGTTTTATTTCTTAGTTATATTTGAGTTTATTTTTCTTTACATCACCCACCTTGTTTTCCAATATAGGGAACAGATCCTCTATGGATCAAACTCACAAGAGACAGTGGAGGCTATTGAAATATCCGTCGGAGATCACTATCTTAAACAACTCGAGGATACATAAATACTTGCGCAGGATTGCTTGAAGCCTTTGACTGGGTCTTCTTCCTGTGTTGTAGGTCTTAGACACCATTTTAAGCCACATCCACAACCGAGGCTTCAAAAAATGGGGTTAGAAGGAGGGCCAACACATCATGTCTAAACTAAACACTCAAACACCTCCTCCAGCAAGAGATCTGATTATCACTTGTAGTCGCGCCCACAAGTCTACGTCAGGGGAACAAATAGCACAAGGTTTAGACGCTGTCCTAGCTACCTCTGGACAATAATAGAGTACTCAAACAAACATATACATTCTCGTATCACCTACTCTAGGACCCACCACAGTTGAACAACTATTGAAGGGTAACTCTGATAACGCTGTTGAGATTCGAAGATGGTTCGCTGAAGAAATTCTGAACTGGAATCTTCCCCAAGACAATAATCAAGGTAATCTTAACTAAATTGACCAAAATGATGAAAGGCATCACGACCTATTCAGTGAAAAATCTATCCCTGGGTTAGATATAGATTCATTTTTTCAGGAGTCAATCACTCCTCAACATAGCATCCGAGCAGGAGGACCACCCCCATCTCCTCCCTCTTCTTCATATTCCTCAGACAAATCGTCAGATTCTAGATCTTCGGCCTCATCAGAGAAACCTATCCCTATGGTTGATGAATGACCTAAGAGGCCTTGGTTGGATGGAGATGCCGTGTCTATTTTAGGCGATCAGCATAGGTTTCCTAAAAACCCTGAGAAGTGGTTTCCAAAATTTAATTCAGATGACAAAACACCTGTGGAAGACCACATCAAATATTTTATGCAGGCCATCAAACTTAGGAACGTCATACATGAAGACATGGTTTGCAGACTATTCCCTTACACTTTTGAGGGAAAAGCTTCTACCTGGTATTTTGCCTTAGAAGCTAGTTCTATCCCATCATGGGATGTGTTTTCTGAACTCTTCACTGAGAAATTTGGGGATGACAAGACCCCAGAGGAGTTAGTCATAGAGCTTTCTTCCATGAAGACTAAGGGTAAAGAAAGGGTCAAAGATTACAATCACCGGTTTTCATATTTGAAGAATAGGATTGTAATATCCCAAAAATTCATAAAAATTTAAAATTTTTCATGTAACATAAAATGTTCAAGGATGTCACTATCTATGAACCAATAACTACTAGTGGTTGCTTAGACAGTAGTAACTAGAAATAAGAATTGTAATTCTTTAGTTCTATATAATTTATTTGTTTATCTTGAACTACCATGTTACAGATGTTAAGTTCAACAGTTTATCTTTAAAAAGAGCAGGAAAGAAAACTACATCTGAAACTGATGCTAAGTGTGTTATTACTGTCTTATGTCAAGTAGGAAAGAATATTAGATGAGATCGAGGCTTACTTAGCTTATAGCTAATGTAGTGAAGTAATGCTTCTTTTACAAGTTCTAAACAAGTAAGCAGGTTTGTTACCAGTAAATTCCCAGATCAAGAATAACACTCAACTAGCATAGGATAAAATGCTAGTTAAATTGTTTGTTTTGTAGCTTGATCCCATAAAAGGTATTGTTGGTATTTCTAATGTTATCAAACTGCATAAATGATTGTAATAACACTGTTGTGAAAGAATGGGCTTAGTGCAGTTAAGTTTACCACCATAGTACTTGTTCCTTTAATCTTCCTTCTTGTATTTTCAGTTATAGATTGATATTTCATTTTGAGATGGTGTAAATTAAGAACAATTCTACTTTTTCCAATAAGAGCCTAGTGGCCTAAGAAGTCTATAAATGAGAAGATATGTTAAGCATTTTTGCGACCAAGACTACATATCTATCATCAGTGTTTGGTATAAAGTACTTTTTATATTTGATTGAGTTCTTTCTAACGTTAATCATTCTAGATTAAAGATTCTCCTTAATCAAGCATTTATACTTAATTTTCTTGTATATAAAACCTTGTTTTATATGAGTTTTCAATTACAATGCTTATATTGAAATTGCTAAATTTATTATTATACTAATATGAGTTCCAGGATTCCTATAGTTAGGTATTTCCATGTAAATTGGTTCATCTTCCTTTGATTTGTATAATACCAAAACCAATAGTAGGCATTGATTAGAATGAGGAGATCTTATATATGCAAAGGTTATAGTTAAATTTTGCATAAAACCCTAGTGTAAATGAACATCTTCCAAACACAAAGTCTATGGTTATAAAGTGAAGAAATCAAAACGAGGTTATGGTACTATGCAATGATATCATATAGTATTGATATGTGAACAAAATGATTGTGCAGGTTGGACGATTTTGAAACTATAGCATAAACCCAAAACTTGCAAATAATTGAGTGGACATGTGGTTGGTGTTCATCGATTAGGTTTTTGTTGACCTTGAGACACCATATAATTGGTTTCAAACCCTAAAATTGTGTTTTGTTTTGATCTGGCTTGTGGAGTGGTCGAGTTGTGAGCTCGTGGCCGCCAGGCTTGAGGTCAAACCTCCATTAAAACGCATGCAAGCCTTTGTGAGCCTTAATGAGTTGGTGTAGAAGGGTGCTTAAGAAGCTTACTGCCATCGTGAGGTGGTTTTGACTGTAAAAAGAGCATTGGGATTTGGGCTGTCTTCACCTTTGTTTTTACGGTGTGAGTTTGAATTTTGTGAGTATAAAGAGTGTAAAGGGGGTTGTTTACTGTGTGAGTTGATTTCTTGGTTTACTGTTCGTTTCCTTAATGAAGGTTTGGTTCATACCTCGTCATGTCCTGTGACTTCACTTCTGAACACTGCCACTGCATTTCCTTGTCGGCAGGGTTCCATTGCAGCTCGTAGAACTCATGAGGAAGCTAGGGTTAACTCATAGCTTCCAGACAGCTGCGCCATTCTCCAGGGTAAGTACTGAGATTGGTTTTACTGTCCTGCATAAGTAAAATTCTTTCTAATTTGTGGGTTTATGTAATAAAATTTGTTTTCTTTTGATTTTGTGCAGGCTCCTAAACAGTGGCTTGAATTTCTGTTAAACTCCACCAGCAGAGCTTTTGTGAAGGAATTAAAACCGGTAAGCCTCGGTTTCACCTGAGGTACTCCTGTAAGGGTTATATGGTGGATTGTGATGGCATTGCTATGTGTTGTAGTTGTTTGCTCGGTCATGGTTATTAGTTTCTTTGTTTGTTCTTTTTAATTTCTATTTTAAAAGCCCTAGTGGCTATTTGTAATGGAATAAATCAGGCTCTCTCAGGAGAGACTCAAGGAAATATATTTTGAGCCTTTTCGGCCACGGTTAACTTATAAAAGTATTGTTTGGAACCGGCTTTAATCCGTGACTCTTACTGTCAAGCCACTGTGTTGTTAGATGCAGATTTGTTTAGGGTTTTAAAGAAAAACTTATTGGTTGTTCTTACATCACATCTCGTTTTTGGAAAAGGGATTTCATAGCTGAAACAGATGGTTGTTCTCTTTTGTGAACTCTGTTTATGTATAGTTACTTTTATGGAATCTTTTAATATTTGATTGATAATGTAAAGGCTATGAGCTGAGACTCAATTTGTTTAGTTTCATTTTTTTTAATATTTATAAGAAATATTACAGCTTAAAGCTGAATCAATAGTATCTCTGTTTGGTTAATATTTGTATATTATTTTTATGCTATCTGTGTTTATTGTTAATAACCTTTGAGGAATTAGGTTAAGTGGATTATTAGTTAAATTTGTTTTCTTCCAGAGGAATTATGATTTATAGGTACCAGTGGAATTCTTTGATAAAATCATTACTATTAATGTAGAAATGAATCTAGAAGATAGAAAAGAGAAATGATATTAGTGAAAAAAATTACCTAATTTCTGTACCTTTTGGATTTTACTGCTAGATTTTTGATAAATATAATTTATGATTTTATTTGGTTATAAAAGAACAGTTCTTTTATAAACCTTAAATCTTCTTTAAAGTTACAGAGCTAGTAATGTTTTTTTAGTAACCCTAGTTTACATTTTCACCTACGTAAGCTAACTGGGTAATTATTTAACCTAATTTACTGTTTTACTAAGATAAACCTACTTTAGATAATTTAATGTTCCTATATTATCTATTTAGGATTACATACTAGGTTTATAATATGTAACTTTGCTAGTTTTACTGTATAAAATATTACATATACTAGTGTGTATTACCTAGGATTGTTCTTCTATCTTTATTTAGTTTATTTAAATATATTAAGTAAATAACACAAATACAACTAAAGTTCTATAAATAATTTACACAAATTGTGGTAGAAAGTAACCATTTGCATCTGCATTCATATTTTATTGAATCTACTTATTTGAAAAATAAATAAACCTAATGTACTAGAGTACTGCCTTGCAAAAGGTGTGGAAAAATACACTTTAGGTAATTTTTCCTATCTATCAATTAACTCAAAAATTTCTCTACTAATTTACCTTGATCTAGCTAGTTACTAACTTTCACGGCATAAATAAATTTCCTATTTATCCCTAAGAGAAATAAAATAGAAATATACTATATTATTGAAAACTCTTAAACTTTCCAGATACAGTAATTAATTTAATGATTGAACTTAGAAAAGTAGAACCTGTAGTATAGATGAGGTGACAACAGCTTAAGGAAGTTGTTCCTCCCAACCAAATCCTGGAGAAGAGCCGGGTTGCAATTCTCAGGACCCTCGAGCTTGTCTCCTGGTCCTCCTGGTAGAAGTACTGGGTGAGAGATGTAGTCATGAAATCCTCTGCAACTCCACTGAGTGTACAGCAGTAACTCAGTTATGCTTACAGCAGTATGAAGTTAGCTTAGAATAGTTGCACTAGTTCAGGTCTTGAGCACTTATCCCCTCAAAATTAGTTCAGCTAGTGCCCTCCATCAAATTCACATGTGCACTTCATTCACTCAGAATGATCACAAATCCAGAATGAACAGCCTTAACTGTCTTCAATGGGAAGTTTTATTAGCATGCCTAAGTCTTTTTGTTCAGTTTTTACTTAATGATCCACCTACTCCTGTTCCACTTTCTTGGGGAATCATGACCACAAAAATAGAGAAGTTTCCACCTGGAACAGCTAGAAGTAGTTCGAGGATGCTGCCACATTTCAATCTTCTCTCAACCCATCCTCCTCCACCAAGTGACCAGTAAAACACTCATTTAAAAACTCCCCTAAGCTGTTGTCTCATCTTTCATTTATTTATTAATAAAATATTTTGAAATACATTAAATTATCCTTGACCCCACTTGGTCATTAATTACAAACTTTAACATAAAATATAACATAATGTTCTTCAAAAACATGAAATTGTTTTGCAAATTGGGGCATGTGACAAGGATTCCAAGTACAGTACTTCCTGTTGAGGAGTTACTGGTAGCTTACTATATTAATGGCCTCTCGACCCAAATAGTCATGTGGGTTAAAAGGGCTCATAATGAGTCCTTGCAAGACACCTTCTTTGAAGCAATACAAGCCGAAAGGGACATGTTCTGTCTTAAGGACAACCCTGACACATCATTTGAACAAGCGTCTACCTCATGCAAGAAAAGTGATAGTTTTCCTAAACCCACTGCTACCAGTCAAGATTCGTTCAATATGAGTGAAGTGAAGAAGCTCCTCCAAATAATTTCTGATGAGATTGTGGATCTTAAGAAAACTAACAATGAAAATTAGTCCAACAATAGGGGATTTAATAGGCCACCTTTTAGGAGACCCAACTAACCTCCTCAAAATCCACCACCTCCAAATCCTAGCGAGGGATTCACCTCAAAAGAAATATTTTCTATCTTGAAAGCCTTAGCTTCAGGAACACTAGACATTCCTGAATCCTATGAAGATCAGTCCACTTAAGATTCACAACCTCCCCAAGAGGAAGAGAAAGATGACCAACAGGTTAGCACTATGAGTTTCATTTCAGAAGAAGAGGAAGAAGACACTGGCATAGATTTCAACTTACAACACAATCACAATACTATATCTAAAGGGCCACCTCTACAGGAATCATCACCTGCAACACAGGCTACCAGCAAAGGTAAAACCCAAACTCAGAAAGACACTCTCATTCCTTAGCAAGAATACAGTTTGGCATAGGATCTAAAAAGAGTCAAGGAAAACATATCTTTATTTGAACTTCTAAAAATCCCTTCCATAAGGGGTTCCTTTCCCAAAAGCATGATAATAAAACAACCTACAGAAGCTCAGAATAACAATCTTGACTCTTCTCCCCGACCAAAACACCCAAATCCTGGAAGCAAGGGCACTCCACCCTTCTTATTTACTTTTGAAATGTTCAACAAGAATGTACATAACTGCATGGTAGACTTAGGTGCTTCATCTAATGTCATTCCTCTTTCTGTATGTAAAAATCTGAATGCTACATGGGAAGCTTGTCCTATCCAAATTTTACTATTAGACAGATCCAAAGTTAAAGTTGTAGGAAGACTGAGGAATGTTCTACTTAGATTATCTACAAATCCTCGAATTCATCAGACTATTGATATTGTGATTGTAGATATCCCAGAGACTCCGGCATGTGGTTAAGTCGAGATTGGTTAGAAAAACTAAAAGGTTACTTTTCTACCGATTGGTCTCACATGTGGTTACCCCTTAACGGGAAGCCTAACAAACTCAAAGTTGATAGAGAACCATTCATGAAACAAACTGTAACTTATCTCGACGGTTCCAATGAATCTGTCTCCTTTTTTGATAATCAAATTGAACATTTTACAATTGATACATTATTTGGAGACCTACCTACTAATGTTTTGCTAGCAGAGAATATGCAGAAACAGTCTAAGATTACTCATCTTAATTCTATGCCATTCTCTAGTACTATCGTACATAATGTTTATAATGTAAATACTAACTTCATAATTGACCTTGTTGCTTGGACTTTGTTTTTTGATGGTGTTAGCACCATATTCAAAATTTTCGATTATGAGAGATATGTGGGGAAAGGACCCTATCGAAGAGGTGATTAAGAAGGCATCCCTTGAGTTGCAAGGGTGCTGAAGGCATCTGTGGGATGGCATTTTGCTCCTGGGACAAGCCACAATGAAAATGAGGTAAGAGGCAGTGTAAACCAATGGCCACGATTTGAAATGATAAAGATTGATGATAGAAAGGAATCTCACAGATCATAGATGCAGGGTAAAGCAGGGATGTCAGAATGCACTAAAGGAATTAAATGGGAGCCATAATAGAAGTTGGAGATTAATCCAAAGATAGATCAAAGGCACCAAATAATTTTGCGCAGTGAACGTGCTCGGCCAAAGCTACTTTTCCAAATCATGAAGTAGATTAAAGAGATGACACAGCTGACGGCTGAGATAGGAGTACAAGTAGATCCACAACCATAAATAATTTCATGTCATGGACTAGCAATGACGTAGTCGTGATTTCAAATCGTGAAAAGTGGTACTGGCCGCAAAGATCAACGGTCACTACAAGGGTGGAGATAGATCTATGGTCATGGTTTATTTCACGATCTGAGTTAGTGTGGATGGGGTCAGGATCTCAAATCGTGAAAGTGGTAGGGTCCACTCAACTCAAAGGTCAGGAGGAGTGGTTGTTCTTGATATATGTAAGAGGCCAACCCTCCTAGATTAATCTACACATGTGGATGGTGAGGAAGAATTTGGCATAAAGGACCTCACATATCCAAGGCTCAGATCCATGGTGCAAACTGCATGGGAAGGACATAGAGATTACACAGTATATAAAGCTATAAAGGGTCTGCGTGGAGTTGGAAAGATTTGTATTTTCCAAAGCCTCGAGATCACCAAACGCCTCGATTGCATACAGAGCGCCAATGCAAATGGACCAGAATACTATGCTAGAAAAGCAAGGTAGGCCCTTGATACTCCCTCAGTGCTATTTGAAAATGGAAAAAGTAGGAGAAGTAGAAGTGGTAGATGTGAGAGATAATGCAGAACTAGAGGTTTCATGTTGGAGGGTAGAGGAAAGTCTCATGGATGAGAATGACAAGATTTTTGATACCATTCTGGTGGGGGAAACCATTCAAGACACTAGGGGTAAATTGGAAGTCCTTAAGGACCAAGGTAGTGATACTTGTGGTGTTTTTAAATCTTTATCCATTTTTTCTCTGTTGACCAAACCCCCCGTTTCCCTGATTTTGTCGAGTGGTGTGCAGACAATTTCTTTGTCGTCAAGGGGGTTATTATGAATAGGTCCAAATCCAAAATTCTCTGTTCAGTCCAGGCTCCCATCGTTCGTAAAACCCTTCAAATCCCAGACAAGTTTGTCCAGATATCCCAAAACTACCGAGAAGAGAATATCATATGTTTCTTTAGAGAGTCTACTGTCGAAAATAGAGAAGCTTTCTTGAAAGGCTGTTCAAAACCTAATGGTGAAGCCATCAGCCTGTCTTACCCCATCGAATTTGGAAAATTTAATGAAGAAACTCAGTGGTGTATACGCCAGGCCAACCAGTTTTTAGGTCTAGATACTAATGGTTATGTCACAGAGTCATTGTTGAGTCTATTGTTCATTTTGAGTACCTGTCCTACCGAACCTGAATTGTCGGGGAAATCTTCTCAGTCATGTTGTCTTAAATTTGATGAATTCCTAGCTGAGAACATTCGTTCTCAGTCAGCAAATTTCCACAGCACTGAAGTATTCATATTCTGGTCCTTCTTTTTGAGAATGTTTATAGCTTATAATGAAGAAGACTTATAGGTGCCTGAGTTAGAAATCACTAGTGAGATGGCCAAAGACTACTGTAAATTCATGAACCATTTGATGGTCAAAGTATACGAACTTTTCTTTCAAGAAAATCCACCCATGGTGTTTCCTGAGATGAGGCAAGTATTGTAGTTGTCTCATAGCAAGATGATAGGAGATTGGTTTCTAGCAGAATTCGAAACAATCATAAGATTGTACGGCTTCATGAATCAACGCTACATTCTGCTAGCCTTTCTAATGGTCTAGAGTTTTCTCCTTGGAAGTAATCAAGAAAAGACTCACTGTTGAGGAAGAACACTTTTTGAGCTCAAATTTGATTTTCCCTTGGGAAGTGGGACCATACACAGTTAGGAGCAGAGCTGCGTTGCCACTGGTTGGAAAATTACTCAAAGACATGGGATTTTCTCTAGAACAAGCTATGAATTACAACCCATAGAAAATAAATTCCAAAAGGAGGAAGGATCACAAGTGCAATCCTTTTGAGCACACTGAAATACCTGGGCTTAGGGAAACGACAAACTAAGATGATTTCCCTAACCTTACCATGATGGATGTTAGCATAGGACGAAGCTTTGTCTCACCCCTGCCATCAATAACTCCCCCCCAAAAGGAATTTCCCAAAGTAGTTGCAATAGTTGGGAATGTCTCATCGTTGGTCAACTATTTAGGGAGTTCAATGAAAAGAGGAGGTCTAGAGCCTATGGATACTGAAGAGGTAGACACTGCCAGAATTCCCAAAAAGAAAAAAAAAGAACAAGAACAACAGTTAGTGCAGGTTAAAAGGAGCAATACAAAGGGGAAAATGAAGAAGAAAAACGTGGAGAAAAAATAGAAACAAGAGGAACCCAAAGCAACCAAGTTGCAAATCCAGGAATATGTATTTGATGGATAGACTCCAAATAGGCATTCCTCTAAAGAATACTAGCTAGAATCTTACCAAGAAAGGGATGATAAAACATCTAAGAGACATCAGAGCTGTATGATGAGGTAATGCAGTTTCCCTACCTGAATGTGGCATTAAAGACTATGAGGGATCATGCCACTGACACCCTCAGCCTGGTTTTGACAATGGGAAACAAAGTGTCAGAGGTTAATCTGAACCTCGCAAAGGTTCCCACTACTGACATAACACACCTTAACAGAGAGACTAGTGACATCTTGAATGCTAGATTGCTGAAAGCCACACTATAGATATCCAAGTTGGAGGCAAGTAAAACAAAAAATCTAGATCTCTTGAGGAAGGAAAAAGTCGAAAACAAATCCCTCAAGGCCCAAATTAACAATTTGCAAAATGAAGCAATAGAAATAGAGGGTCCAACACCTAAGGGAGTTTTGGATAAGAAATTGCTAAACAAGAAAGAGAAGGAGATCCATATACTAAAAAAGAAGTTGAAAATCCCTTCTACACAGCTCACTCAGACATATGAATTGACTGAATTTGAAAAAGAGAAAGAGACATTGAACGCTGAGCTTATAGATTGCAAATCCAAGCTGCTAAAGCTTGAAGATAAGGAAAGGAAGTGGGAAGTAGATACCAAGCTTTTGAAGGAGAGAGAAAAAGAATTAAAGGCTACACCAGCGACAAAGGAAAAAGAGCTTTAGGAAAAATGCATAGAGATTGCAATTCAGCCCATAAGTATAGCTGGATAAGTAGACACCAGTTCTATTTCTAAAGCAATGTCCCAAATAGGCCTGAAAGATACAGAGCGTACTAAGTTAAAGCAACATCTTAAGGAGCTACAGGAGGAGAAAGAAAAAGGAGGGACAAGAAAAGGAAAAGATAGGGGATAAATGTCAAGAATTGATACAACAAAATGCCAAATTAAGCCAACAGGTGATCGGTAAATCGGCCTTGCAAGGGGCTAGACATTTGATCTGGGATCAAATCATTACAAAGGCTGACAAGTTCAGACCTTATATCGATTTTATCATAGATCAAGAAAAGGATTTAACAGAGGCTAAGAAAAAGGTTTCGATGGTATTAGGAGAAGTGCATAAAAGACTTGTAATAATAGCATAAAATGTCGTTGCTTTCCTAAGCTCCTCCTCAGATGATCTAACCAATCGGTACAATATCCAAAATAGAGTGGCTATCATCTCTGGGGATAGAAAGGTAATTACTAAACATAGGATGTTGTACACCGTACAATCCAAAATAGATATTATTAAGCACAAGGTCAAGGAGGTGATCTGGTTGTTCAAGCCACTGGTAGACATAGGGATTCCTTTCTTCTAGGAATAGAAGGGACCCTTATTGTCTCAAAAGGAGTATCTAGAGTGCTTGGTTAGTTGCCGATCAGACAACAACAAGTTTCAAGACATGCAACAATCCTTGTCAGGAGAGACCATTTGTGATAAGCTGACCAGTGAATTTGAACTGCTATTTGACTTTAAAGCCACCTGTTCCAAAGCACTCGAGACCTCATACCCAAAATATGTGGAACTCAAAGTGCAAGCATTGGAAATGGCAGTCACAACTTTTCCTGGTCTTGGCCAATGGAGGTCAATTCAGCGATATGGGTCGAGCAAGTTTAAGATGCAACCATAGAGGTGGCAATGACAGTATGCAGGAAATTTTCTCCATGGACACACCCCTCCAATGGTCACCTCTCCTAGAACTTTGTACAGTAGTCACCCACCAAATGGAAACATAAAATACTCTTGCGGATATTTTCTATCACAGTCCATAGTTCATTTTTAAGTTTTTATGTAAATTGTGGCAGATATGTCACATTAGAGTTTGTTAGAAGTGTTTTTCATTTGTAACAAATTTTGATTCCCGAAACATTGAATTGGAAAGTATCAAAATATTATAAATATACCTCCTGGAGAAGGAGAAAGGGTTGGAACCAATGTAATTTTGTAGTGTGTTCTTTCAAGAGTTTTAATAAAGTTGCAGAGCCAAAGTCGACGTTTTACACAGGGATTCATGTGTTGTTTGTGTTACAGTCTGTCACTTCCTTTCTCATGTGAATGTTTTTCCAGTTTATCTCTCACATTATGTTGTCTTTCATGTCTGAAATAAGTGTATAATAGTTTCAAATTCATACATGCTATGATCCATCTGTTGTTTCAGATATCCACTAAATCTTTCTTCTAAAGTTAATACAGAATTCATCCTCAAATGCTCTATGTTGATGGTCTGTTCATGTTCTTCTTTTCCACTAGACAATTATAATTTGACTATGGTTGAATGGTTATCTTGCCTCTATGTTAAAATCACCTGCATAAGTTCTGTTTATTTCTGTTAAACATCTTGACTCCATCGCCCAATGGTTCTATGTTCTGTTTCAACCACCCTTACAAGCAATTCATATTTTCACTTTTACATATCTAGCATTGTTAATATTTGGTGAGAGATCCATCTCGGAAGAGCAGAAGGCCAGTTCTCTCTTCAAAAGTGGTTCTGTTGTTACTTGGGAGTGAGCCTTCTGCAACCTTTGGTTCAATTCTAGTGCTAACAATTTTGTTTCGTTTCCTGGGATGAAGTAAAGATCATCCTTGGGAGAATGACACAAACTTTAAAATTTCAAGAAATATATTTCTAGGGGCAAATGGAAATTTCTGCATTCACGAGAAGGTTGTACATTTTCCCTGGTGACTCCACACTCACTTTGACCTGTGTTATACGGGAATAACCTGGCTTCCAGAAGGATCCAAACGAGAGGTAATCCTAATCCCGAAACTTTGTAAAGTGTGGAAAATCCAGAAAGAATACTTAGGAGTAGAAATAAATAGAACGTGGATTTTTCGTTGTTTGGTATAACATCATCTCAGGATTTTTGTGGCCTATCAAAATCTGAATGGGGGACTAGAGATGAAATATTACTGACCAAATCAAATTATGAATCTAACCTAAAGAAAGTGTAGGTTAGACCTAGTGTACTGGAATCCTATCTTCTTGACTTGTTGTGGCTAGACCTTGACACCTCTGCAAAAGCTGAGAAGGCAGTCCCTATTTTTTGGAACACCCAGTTTCCTAACCCCTAGCTTGCTCCTAATCAACCGGCCCCAATGGTTGCTGCTAGAATTGCTCCATTAGCCCTACCTGTAGTTTTGCACGACCTCCCCTTAAACTATTCCCAAAGAATTGTGTTATACAATGGGGAGGGGAATGTCCTGACAATGTACCATGTGGGAAAGTTTGATGACTTCATAGACTTGGAGGAAGTGGATTATGAGGACATCAAGATGAGGCTGTTTGCATAGAGTTTGTCTGGGGAAGCCAAGAAATGGTACAAATACTTGCCACCTAGTTCTATTCTCAGTTTTGTTGGTTTTCAAATCCTATTTCTAGAAAGATGGGACGATAAACAAATCCCATTGCAAGTCCTGTCCCAGTACAACAATCTCAAGAAAGGAGGTTTTGAGTTGGTCCATGAGTTTTCTAGCAGATTCATGAGAGACTATAACTCGATACCTGCTGACATTAAAACTTCACCCAAGGAGGCTAAGCTTCATTATGTTGATGCCTTTGATAATGATTTTGCTTTATTATTAAGAGAAACAAAATCAACCACTCTTCCTTCCATGTTCACTAATTCCCTAGAAGTAGAGGCCAACATGATGGCATGTGGAAAGATAAAGCCAAGGGCGGAGGTTGACAGGAGGAAAGGAAGAGAAGAAATACATCCCACCTCTTCTACTTCTTCATCCAGTGATGTAAAGTTTTTAATGATTGTAAAAAATATGGAGAAGTTAATGGATCAGCTAACAGTGGAAGCTAATCCTATAGATTGAGAGCAGAATGAACCTCAGATTAGAAATCCCAATTTTAAAAGATCGATTCCTCCCCCACTCAAACCGAATAGGCAAAGGGATGTGAGGAATCCAAGGAACCAAGAAGATCAACAAATTAGACCTCCCTTCCCAAAAAACTATGTGGCTGCCGAAGACGATGCAGAGTCTATCAAAGATCATATTCATCATTTCGACGATTTAGACTCTAAGATCTATTTGACTTAAGAGGAACATAGTATGTTTGTGCAAGTAGATGATAATGTGTTGACAGAGGAATTAGAACAATATCAGAAGGGATATATGCTTGCTATATATGATGTCAGGAAGATCAAATTGAGGAATAGAGACGTCACTATAAATAAAGGAGGGTTAAATCCAAATCATCCTTCTAGTAGTCAGACCATCCCAGAAAAAGGGAATGAGAAACAAAAAGACCCCGTTGTATCTAAAGAAGCGGGAAAAGGAGCTGGTAATGTAAACGAGCTGGAACAGACAACGCCCGTGGAGATAGGAAAAATATCTTCCATGTTTAACCTCCAAAGCAAACTTACAAAGTTGAATATTTCAATCCCTTTCAATGAAGTACCGAGGAATCAAGAATACAGGGACATTATAACAAAAATGAACATGAATCAAGGAGAAGCTCACCCAGATATTCTAGAAATGACCGAAGATAATCCCACCATTATCTTGGGATCTAAGATTGACGGTGTGGACAATGAGGATGAGGAAGTACCACCCTTTTACATGAGTTTAAATGTGCATGACATGGTGTTGCACAATGCTATGTTGGACTCACGAGATTCACATAATCTGATGCCAAAGGGAGTGGTGGAGAGTCTGGGGTTGGAGATTACTATGCCTTATAAAGACCTGTATTCCTTTGATTCTAAAAGGGTTAAAATGTGTGGGTTTGATCAAAGACATGGTGGTGTCCTTAAATAAATTACCATCTAAAACCATGGTCATGGATGTTGTCGTGGCTGATATTCCTCCCAAGTTTGGTATTTTGCTATCGAGGTCTTGGACTTCAAAGCTGAAGGGTAGCCTGCAAATGGACATGTCTTATGCAACAATTCCTATTCGAAATTAAAACAAAAGGCTGTACAGTGAGAAAATATTACCTTGTGTCATGAGCAGTTAGGCTCAGCTTGATATCCATCATGTTTATGCTGTCGATACAGACCTAGGGTAGTCTATTTTCTTCAATGAAATATCTCCTTGTAACTCAAAAACTGATGTGTCACGGAAGGGTAAAAAGGATAAAGAAGAGACAAATGAATGGGAAGTTTAAGAAAGGAAATAGAATGATGAAGGACTATGGAAGATGTATTTCGATGGCTCGGTGGCTAAAGTAGGTGCTGGTGTAGGTGTGTACATAATCTCCCCCATTAGAGATACTAAAGCTTATTCTTACAAGTTGGTTTTTGAATGCACTAACAATGTAGCAAAATATGAGGCTTTGTTGCTGGGTCTACATGCATTAAAGGATTTGGGAGCCAAAAGGGTCCAAATCTTTGGAGATTTAGAACTTGTAGTGAATTAGGTGAATGGCAGCTACCAGACTAGGAATCCAAGGATGAGAGCTTATCGGAATGAGGTGTGGGACATGTTCAGCAATTATTTCATTGAACACAAGGTCCAAGTGATCCCTAGTTATGAGAACATAGTGGTGGACTCTCTGGCGACTGCAGCTGGGAATTTTGAAACTCCTACCGTGAGTAAGAGAAAATACAAAGTAGAGATTGTGAATAGGCCCTCCATACCGGACAACACCAAATATTGGTAGGTTTTCAAAGATGATATTCAAATCAAAAGGTTCCTAGAATTGTCTAGTGAGTTTGTGAATACCTACATAGATGAAGATGATGCTGACTCCAAGAATTTCCTAGATGCTGATGGGAAGGAGGAGGAGACCGCTAGAGCAGGGAAACTGAAAGACTCTTTGGGAGGTAAGGATATAGTCCAGTTAACAAGTAATCACATCCCTAGAGGTTTGATCCCCTTAGAGTATTTGTTTGACCAAAATGACATTGCCAGAGATATGAAGTTCAATCCTGCTAAAGACGCTGTCACAAGATAAAAATATTGGCACCAAAGATAACCCAAAAATTATAAAGTTGTCCAAGAAACTACCTGCTAAAGAAAAGGAAGGGTATGTGAACTTGATGAATAAATACATGGACATGTTTGTGTGGAGTTATGATGACCTCAAATAGTATGACACTTCTATCATACAACATACTATCCCAATCAAACCTAGAGAAAATTCATTTAGGCAGAAGCTTAGGAGGATCAATTCGAAGCTAGTACCTATCATTGAAAAGGAGATAAAAAAGTTGTTTGATGCAAAAATACTTGTGAATCTGAGGTTTTCAAAGTGGTTAGATAATTTGGTTCCTATTAGAAAGAAGAATGGGGACATAAGACTGTGTGTGTATTTCAAAAACTTGAATAGAGTTTCTTTGAAGGAAAATTACCCGTTGCCGAAGATGGAAGGGATCCTACAGAGGGTGGTGGGCTCAGAGAGAATATCTACTATGGATGGTTTCTCTAGTTACAATCAAGTGAAGGTGTTACTTGAAGACTAGGAGAAAATGACTTTCACCACACCTTGGGGCACCTTCATGTACGCAAAGATGTCGTTCAAGTTAATGAATGCTAGAGCCACTTTCCAACGTGCCATGGACATTGCCTTTGCAGATGAAAGGGACAAGTTTGTGGTGATTTACATGGATGATATTACTGTATATTCCCAGTTGTTCAAAGGTCATATCAGGAATTTAGAAAGGGTATTCATTAAATGCAGGAAGTATGGCATCTCATTAAATCCGAGGAAGTCAAATTTTGCTCTAGAAGAAGGAAAGTTGTTGGGGCATATTATTTAAAAGGAAGGAATCAGAATTAATCCAGACAGGGTAAAGGCATCTTGAAGGTGGAGGAACCAAAAAGTAAGAAGGAAATATGGTATTTCATCAGTCAGGTAAATTTATTGAGAAGTTTCATTCCTAGCTTTGCTGAAATCTTGATGGACATTACCTATATGCTGAGGAAAGATCATGAAATCAAATGGATAGTGGAAGCCAAGAAATCTTTCAAAGATATAAAATAGGCCATTTTGGAAGCTCCTGTGTTGGTCAGTCCAGACTTTGAGAAATATTTTTTAGTATTCTCATATGCTTCAGAGCATATTGTGGCAGTTGTTTTGCAGCAGAAAAATGATCAGGGTGAAGAGCATCCTATAGCCTTTTTCAGTAAGATATTGCGAGATGGAGAATTGAAGTATGATATAATGGAAAAACAAGCTTATGCCTTGGTTAAGGCCTTAAACAATTTTAGAATTTACATCCTATGTTTCCATATAATTGAATATGTCCCTAGGAGTGTGGTGAAAAGCATACTTAGGAAGCCAGATCTGGAAGGGAGGAGAGCCAAATGGATTGCAGTACTTCTAGAGTATGACATAGAAATTAAGCCCACAAAATTGAACAAGGGGCAAGGATTGGCTAAAATGATGAAATATTTCCATTGTGATTCTCTGTAGCTGAATTTTTTAGCTGGTCAATCTAATCAGTTGGATGCAAAAGTGCTGGTGAAGCTCAATTTTTCTATATCTCCCTGGTGTGCCGATATTGTTTTTGTATTGCATAATTTACAACCTCCTGCATGGTTAAGAAAAACCAGAGCTAGCTCTGTGAAGCTGAAGGCTCCGAAATTTTGTATCATATAATAGTATCTTTATTGGAAAGACCCTGGGGGAATACTGCTGAACTTCCTTTTGAAGAATGAAGCTCAACATACAACAAAAATGTTTCATGAAGGAGATTGTGGAGGGCACCACTTCTGGAAGGTAACCGCAAATAAAATTATGAGGGCAGGATTCTTTTGGCCTTCGTTATTATCAGATGTTTATAAGGAGATGGCTAAATGCCATCAGTGTCATATTTTTGATGGAAAAAGGAAATTGGTTTCACTTCCCCTCAATCCTATATCAATAGAAGCACCTTTCCAGCAATGGGGGTTGGATTTCATTGGAGAGATAAATTCAAACTCCTCAGGATAGCATAGGTGGATTCTAACTGCTACTGATTATTTCGCAAAGTGGATTGAGGTGGTACCCACTAGGCGAACCAAAAAAGAAGTGATAATGGATTTCATCGAAGAAAATATTTTGGTGAGATTTGGTTGTCCTAAGTGAATTGTGACTGACAATGCATCTGCATTCAAGTCCAAGAAGATGATCAATTTTTGCTATAAATATCATATAAGCCTAAAGCATTCTACTGCTTATTACCCATAGGGAAATGGACTGGTAGAATCCTCTAACAAAAGTTGGGTGAGGATTATTAAGAAAATTTTAGCGGACAACAAAAGAGACTGGCACAAAAAGTTGAAATATGCCTTGTGGGCTGACAAAATCAACACAAAGAGGGGTATTGGTATGTCACCTTTTCAATTGGTATATGGAGCTGAGGTAATTTTTCCTACATCTCTAGCCATTCCAGTTATGAAATTATTATGGGACCCATTAGATGAGCCTAATCCCATTCAAAGAAGGATTAAACAGATTATTGAATTGAATGAAATGAGGGACAAAGCCTATGATAAGGTCCAAATACATCAGGAGAAGATGAAGAATACCTTTGACAAAAGAATAAAGGAGGACGTTTTTTGAGTCGATGACCTGGTGTTAAAATGGGATGCCACGCATGAAAACAAAGGAAAACATGGAAAATTTGACCACTTATCGGTGGGTCCATACCTTATTGCAGCACTTAGAGGAGATAATACTTTCATTCTGTAGTAGCCATATGGGTCACAGTACGAGGGAGGCCCAATGAATGGGAGGTTTATAAAATGTTACCTAGAGTAAAGGGACAAAGTTCCATGTATTATAGTGTAAATACTGTTTGATGTTTCAGTTAGTACAGATGGTGAATCAGAAGATTTGAATCCCACAGAGAAGGCCCTAAGATCAGAAGAGGTAACCATTTTTCAATTATTTTTTTCTTTCAGAAAGTAAAATAAGAGGATGCTGTCAATGGATTTAGTGACTAGTCTATGGGTTCTTTGCTACCTCGCTGGGAAGATAGCATCGCTTGTGGATCCGGTTGTTAGCACCATATTCAAAATTTTCCATTATGAGAGATATGTGGGGAATGGACCCTATAGAAGAGGTGATTGGGAAGGCATCCCCTGAGTTGTAAGGGTGCCGAAGGCATCTGTGGAATGGAATTATACTCCTGGGATAAGCATTGATAGAAATGAGGTAAGAGGCAGTGTAAACTGATGGCCATGATTCGAAATGATAAATATTGATGGTGGAAAGGCATCTCGCGGATCATAGATGTAGGGTAAAGCAGGGATGTCAAAATGCGTTGAAGGCATTAAATGGGAGCCATAATATAAGGTGGAGATTAATCCGAAGACAGATCAATTGAAGCAAAGCATTTCAAGCAATGAACGTGCTCGGCCAAAGCCACTTTTCCAAATCATGAAGTAGATTAAAGAGAAGAGACAACTGATGGATGAGATAAGAGTACAAGTAGATCCACGACCATAAATGATTTCGTGTCCTGAACTAGCAAGGATGTAGTCATGATTTCAAATCATGAAAAGTGGTACTCACTGCAAAGATCAACGGTCACTACAAGGGCAGAGATAAATCTGTGGTCATGGTTTATTTCATGATCTGAACTAGTGCGGACGGGTTCAGGATCTCAAATTGCAAAAGTGGTAGGGTCCACTCAGATCAACGGTTGCGAGGAGTGGTCGTTCTTGATCGATGACAGAGGCCAACCCTCCCATATTAAGCTACGCACGTGGATGGTGAGGAAGAATTTGGCATAAAGGACCTCACATATCCAAGGCTTAGATTGCAAGGTGAAAGATCCAAATTGCAAACTGCATGTTAAGGACACAGACATTACACAGTATAGAAAGCTATAAAGGGTCTATGTAGAGTTGGAAAGGTTTGTCTTTTCCGAATCCTTGAGATCACTGAACATTCGACCGCATACAGAGCGCCCACACAGACAGACCAGAAGACTATGCTAAAAAAGCAAGGTAGGACCCTGATACTCCCTCAGTGCTATTTGAAAATGGAAAAAGTAGGAGAAGTAGAAGTGGTAGATGTGAGAGATAATGTAGAACCATAGGTCGCATGTCAGAGGGCAGAGAAAAGTCTCATGGATGAGAATAATGATATTTTTGATACCATTCTGGTGGGGGAAACCATTGAAGCCACTAGGGGTAAATTGGAAGTCCTTAAGGACTAAGGTAGTGATACCTGTGGTGTTTTTATAAAAAATTCCATTTTTTCTTTGTTGATCAAACCCCCCATTGCCATGCATTTGTCAAGTGGTGTGTAGACAATTTCTCTATCACCAAGGGGGTCATTATGAATAGGTCCAAATCCAAAATCCTCTGTTGAGTCTAGGCTCCCATCGTCCGTAAAACCCTTCACATCCCAGACAAGTTTTTCTAGATATCCCAAAAATATCGAGAAGAGAATATCATATGTTTCTTTAGAGAGTCTAGCATCGAAAATAGATAATCTTTCTTGAAATCCTGTTCAAAACCTAATGGTGAAGCCATCAACTTGTCTTACCCCATTGACCTTGGCCAATTTAATGAAGAAACTCAGTGGTGTATAGCCCTAGCCAGGCAGTTTTTAGGTCTAGATACTAATGGTTATGTCACAGAGTCATTGTTGAGTCTATTGTTCGTTTTGAGTACATGTCCTACCGAACCTGAATTGTCGGGGAAATATTCTCAGTCCTATTGTCTTAGATTTGATGAATTCCTAGCCAAGAACATTCGTTCTCAGTTAGAGAATTTCCACAACACCAAAGTATTCAAATTCCAGTCATTCTTGTTGAGAATGTTTATAGTTTATAATGAAGAATACTTACAAGTTCCTGAGTTAGAAATCACTAGTGAGATGGCCAAAGACTACTGTAAATTCATGAACCATTTGATGGTCGAAGCATATGACCTTTTCTTTCAAGAAAATCCACCCAGGGTATTGCATGAGATGAGGCAAGTATTGCAATTGTCTCATAGCAAGATGATAGGAGACTGGTTCCTGGAAGAATTCAAAACAATCATAAGATTGTATGGTTTTGTGCATCAACCCTACATCCTGCTAGCCTTTCTAACTGCCAAGGTTTTCTTCTTGGAAGTAATCAGGAAAATACTCACTTTTTAGGAAGAACACTTTTTGAGCTATAAGAAGAGCTCAAATCTGATTTTCCCCTGGGAAGTGGGACCATAGACAGTTAGGAGTAGAGCTGCGTTGCCACTGGTTGGCACTTACTCAAAGACATGGGATTTTTTCTAGAACAAGCTGTGAATCACGACCCACATCAAATAATTTCAAAAAGGAGGAAGGCTCACAAGTGCAAGCCTTTTGAGCACACTCAAATACCCAGGCTCAGGGAAATGGAAAACTAGGATGATTTTCCTAACCCTACCATGTTGGATGTCAGCATAGGATGAAGCTCTATCTCACCCTTTCCATGGGTAACTTCCCCCCAAAGGGAATTTTCCAAAGTAGTTGCAATAGCTAGGAATTTCTCATCGTTGGCCAGTTATTTAGGGAGTTCAATGAAAAGACAAGGTCCAGAGCCTATGGAGACTGAAGAGGTAGACACTGCCAGCATGCCCAAAAAGAAAAAAATAGAACAAGAACAGTAGTTAGTGCAGGTTAAAAGGAGAAATACAAAGGGGCAAATGAAGAAGAAAAACGTGGAGAAAAAACAGAAACAAGAGGAGCCCGAAGTAGCCAAGTTGCAAATCGAGGAATATGCATTTGATGGACAGACTCCAAACATGCATGCCTCTAAAGAAGACTGGCTAGACTCTTACTAGGAAAGGGCTGATAAAAATTTTAAGGAGACATTGAAGCTGTATGATGAGGTAATGTAGTTTCCCTACCCGAATGTGGCATTAAAGACTATGATGGATCACGCCACTGACACCCTCAGCCCGGCTTTGACAATGGGAAACAAAGTGTCAGAGGTTAATTTGAACCTCGCAAAGGTTCCCACTCCTGACATAATACACCTTAAGAGAGAGACTGGTGACATATTGAATGCTAGATTGCTGAAATCCACACTACAAATATCCAAGTTGGAGGAAAGTAGAAAAAAAACTCTAGATCTCTTGAGGAAGGTAAGGGTCGAAAACAAAGCCCTCAAGGCCCAAATTAACAATTTGCAAAATGAAGCAGTACAAATAGAGGGTTCAACACCTAAGGGGGTTTTCGCTCAGAAATTGCTAAACGAGAAAGAGAAGGAGATACATATACTAAAAAATAAGTTGAAAATCCCTTCTACCCAGCTCGCTCAGACAGATGAATTGGCTGAATTCGAAAAAGAGAAAGAGACATTGAACGCTGAGCTTACAGATTGCAAAGCCAAGCTACTAAAGCTCAAAGAGAAGGAAAGGTAGTGGGAAGTAGATACCAAGCTTCTGAAAGAGAGCGAAAAAGAATTAGAGGCTACACTAGCGATAAAGGAAAAAGAGCTTCAAGAAAAATGCACAGAGATTGCAATTCAGCCCGTAAATGTAGCCGGAGAAGTAGAAACCAGTTCTCTTTCTAGAGAAATGTCCCAAAGAGGCCTTAAAGATATAGAGCTTACTAAGTTAAAGCAGCAGCTTAAGGAGATAGAGGAGGAGAAAGAAAAGTAGGGACATGAAAAGGAAAATATAGGGCAGAAATGTCAAGAATTGATACAACAAAATGCCAAATTAAGCCAGCAGGTGATTGGTAAATCAACCTTACAAGGGGCTAGACATTTGGTGTGGGATCAAATCATTGCAGAGGCCGACAAGTTCATACCTTATATAGATTTCATCGTAAACTAAGAAAAGGCTTTAACAGAGGCCAAGAAAAAGGTTTCGATAGTATTAGGAGAAGTGCATAAAATGTCATTGCTTTCCTAAGCTCCTTGTCAGATGATCTCACCAATCGGTACAATATCCAAAAGAGAGTGGCTATCATCTATGGGGATAATATTACTACCTAAGTTGTACTTAGTGGTTTTTTATCAAGTGAGCCTGGTGAATTGGACAAATATTCTTTGTTCGGACTTCAGAAGACCTTCGGAAGTACTTCTGGGAAGTGCTTGTTGTATTATATCACATGTTCATACCCCCATGGGGGAATTGTAATAAATGTTCTAGCATGATAGTGTTTATAAATGACTTGGTCTCTTAGACTTTATTTGTCAATCTGATTAGCCCAGGGTGTTTTTTCCCTTGGTTATTATTGGTTGTTGAATAAATGACTAATAATTTCTGAGTTTTTCACTCCATACCTCCAAAGTTGGGGTGGTCGGCTTGGCATATAGTCCTATTGAGGTTATTAGAGTCTATGTGTCTATGTGTCAATGCATAAACATGCTAGGAATCATGGTCGAGTCACATGAACATGTCTAAGTCCCCTTAGATTATTTCAACTTTTTAAATTTTTTCAGTGTTTTTTATTAAAATTTAATTTTTCCAAAACTTAGACTATTTTTTAATAGTTTATTTGGAAAATTTGGTTTTGTAATAAAAGTGGGCCAAATAATCAGTTTTAGTCATGTAGGTGCTCATTTTCAAGCTAAGAGCACCATGTAAACGCGTGGACCCACTTTTTTTCAGGTTTTGAGTGATTTTCCATCACTCATGTCAGAAAACCCCAAAAATCAATTATTGATTATTTTAATTAATAAATTGATGAATAATGGAGCAAATCCAAAATCCTACATCAGTGTATTCTCAGCCGATTTGATTGAAATCAGTCAAATCTGAACTAGATTAACTAGATATGAGAAATCCTTGACTGAAGGAGGTGGTTTGGACAGATCCAGAGTTGATCTTCAGCATCCTTTATGGGGAATTGAGCCCTCTCTCTCTCCTTCACACGTGTGGGCTCTCCTGGAAGCTCTATGGATTGATGTGTCAGTCTGTGGGTTGATGTGTCAGCTCAATTAGCCCCTTGATTGACAAGTAGGATTGGTTAAGCTTCAGATCAGCATTGATTGACTCTCCCTCAGCTACAATGGTCTGTCTCCTTGGGATTTGCACCCCCTTGGGATGGATCCCCTATTTTTTGTATAAATAAAGCTCAGGCTGCCTCTTACAAGCTAGTTAGAGTTGGATTGAGGAGCTGTTGCCATTCTAATACTGCTATATTTTTATTGTGAATAAAGAAGCTTTGGAGGCTATACCGTGTAGTGCATGTGTTTGTGTGGATTCCCAGCGTCATGTTGCTAATGTGGTAACTGCAATTTCTTTCCAATTTCTATGCTGCTTTTGTTTTCTGGCTTCAAGGATTCGATTGAATCAAGTAAGGGTGTAAACTAGGAAAGTTAGATTACTTTCTCTTATTTATCCATATTATGTATGCTCAAGAATTTCAATTACATGCTTAAATAAGATTATTTTTGCATGATCTTTCATTTTTGTTGCTTTATACACTTACATCCAGATCTCATGAGGTGTTATGCAGACTTGTCTTATCTAGTTGCGGGTTCTCGATTGGACGAAGGTGTGGATCAATATTAACGTCATTCCTTATCCAATAATCTCAAGACTTTGTCCCTCAGCGCTTCACAAAAGGGCCTCCTTTCAGCTTGTTCCATTCAAGCAACGAGCCGACCTTCTCTCCTCTTCTTCTCTTTTCTTTAAAAAAATCAATTTTGTTACCTGGTTACTGTGTTCAAAAGCTTTTTTATCATTTGGATCTGTTATATCAGAGTAAAATTTACATAGATATTCTATTTCAAAGATCAAAGTCTAGATTAAGCATTCTAGTTCTAGCATAAGGAAATTGTTCGTTTTGCATGGCAAGTTAAAGAAAATCAGTAGGTTGCATGCTCTAGATTTCCTTTTATGTTTTAAAAATATTAAATCTAGAAATCAGTGCATATTTCATTGGCTTCACAAACAGCAAGCCAATATCCCAAGGAAAGCTTGTTTTCCTTGGTTTCTTTTTCACTTGTTTAGCTAGTTTTAACTTAATCTTTTTTGAGTTAAGGCAGGATGATCCAAAGGTACTCTTAAAGTGCTTTTGGGCATATGTTATTATAACAAAATTTCAGGTTTTTAGAAGGAGTAACAGAAAATAAAAGAAACTCCTGTTCAAAGGTGGCCTCGGGAGCGTTCAAATCCCCCCACGGGTCTCCCCTTCCACTAAAATTTAAAATTTTTGGAAAATTGTAAGATATTGGTTTCATCCCATATAAGGATCAAGAGGTTTCTAATATTTCAATTTGATGATATTGTAACCAATAATAATAAAATAAAAACTTTTTTGAGTAGGCTCTTTCGAGCCCGCTCCCTATCCCCCTAGGGGGGATCTGCGTCCGTTTCACTTTTTTGCTTTTTTCCCTTTTTTCTGCTCTAGTTTAGTACTGACATGTAGGATTGTATACTTTGATATAATTTTGCATTATTCCATACTTTAATTTCAAAAGTAATCATACCACTTACCCCACGACTTCCCTATTGACCCGCAAGGGGAAAGAGATGCGTGGTAGGACTAATTATTAAACCGGCGTTGTGTATATTTGATTCCTTTTTCATCAATTGTTTTGTTAGCCATAATAAAATTAATCCCTCCTTGATTCCCTGATTGAGATCCACTTGGATCGAAAGAGGTTCCTGGAGGGTTTTCTTTTTAACAAGAACACCTATCTGAAAATTTACTAAAAATAACGAAGACTCTAGTGTGTATGCTCTGTACTTGGCTGTGGTTCATTCGATTAGTCAAGCTATATCAAAAGAACTTGAGTGACTAGAATAATTAGGATTCACTCTTCCCAAATTGAGAAACCATCAGGCGAAAATCCAATGCCTTGATCAAACCATTACGATTGCAAAATACCCAAAGGAAGCGGGGAATCTTGAAAAGTGACCTTAGGGCATTGATCTCTGTTACACCTTTAGGTGCATTATGAACAATAGCCTCAGAGACTCCATTCATCCCACATATTCCTTGCAGGTAGCCGTTACGGTTTAGTTTTGGACATACTTCAAGTACCCTCTGGGTATATCTGGAGTCCCCTCGCTTAAGTTAAATTACTCATCTTCTTACATTAATTTAAAATTAACCAAGATACAATTGCACAACATTCATTCCAACACTTGCAAGCACTCTTAATTGTTTTTGGACTCCATTTTCAAGGCACTGGTCAACTGTTTATTTCTTTCACTCTATATGTGATTGGGTGTCATTTTCATGCTTACTTGTGATTATCTTATCATGTTATTTGTTGTTTAAAATTGTTAAATCGAAACTCCTAAAAAACTTACTCTTTAATACCATCATCATACTAAATAATTTTTCCTTAGTAACTTAATAGGGTCTACCCCCCCTGGCTTCGTTAGGAGTTGAGCCTTATCGGAGGAGTCAAGAACAAGGTGACAACCTTGACTCGAGACTTGCCCCCAAGGACACACTGAGTGGTTTGAAGATTTTTGCCACATAACCTAGGTGTGTGAAAGGCAGCAACACTTTTTGGTGTCGCTGCCAGGGATAAATCTTTTTATTCCCGAGTACGACTTAGCTTAAATTTTTTCTAAACAACTAAAAAGATATAAATTTTTTGATTGATTTAGTCTTTAAAAAAAATAAAAGTTAAAACTCGATCCATTTGGCGACTCCACTGTCTAACATCCCTTCAATAATTTCTACTTGAAGAAACCACCAACAATTATTCAATCCTCTCCCTGATCCCGAAAGGTTTATTAGGGAAAGATTGAATAGGTAGACTTCCCATAGAAACCTTGAAGATTTAGGCAACCAATCCCTCTCAGATATCCATCACATATTTGTAGAGAGTCATACCTACCAATCTCAAGAAATGAAGGAATTCTACAAACCCCTTGACTTTTCTCAGATAACAGGTACTTCCCATTGACATTCCAAATGATGCTATCAAGAAGCTCCCCATATTCCAGGGAAATAATGCCATCACTACCAAGTCCCACATTTGAAAGTTTGAAAAGCACCTCGTCAGTTATTGCAATGATGCTGCCCATAACCATGAAGATGTCAAAATGAAGCTCTTTGCTTTATCCTTAGAGGATGATGTTGTAGAATGGTACTTCGACCTAGGTGATGATTCATATAAAACTCTTAGTGAATTCCTAGAGGGTTTTAAGAAGAAATGGGGAGAAAACAAAGAACCAAGACATCTGCTTGTTGCCCTTCATAACATAAAGAAGATGGAGAATGAAACCATGGATGAATTTAACACTAAGTTCAGGCATGTGGTTGCGGACCTCCCTAAAGAAGTCAAGCCAAAGGATGCCTCCATCCTCATATCTTACATCGAAGCTTTCACTGGTGATTTGAGGTACCAGTTAAGAGACAAAGAGCCGATCGACCTAAAAACTGCTCAGGAATTGGCCAAGAAAATAGAAAAGAATATGCAGTCTTCAGGAAAATCCAACATTCTAGGTTACGCTAGGGGAAACACTTCATACAACAAAGAGAAGGGAAAAGCTATTGAATTAGAAGAAAAGGGCACCTCTAAAGATCCCATGGAAAAGGTAATTGACATGATAAAAGATTTGGTTACTAGTCAAAACCAACTTATGGCAAATCAGTCCGCACAACTGAATCATATGCACAATAGAATAATCACAATGGAAAGAAATAATGATCCAAGGAACTTTCAGCCTAAACAGAATCAGATGTATCAAAAGAAAGCTCTTCGGTAAGAACCTAGGATTCCAAACCAGTTAGACTTAGCTAACATGGTAGAAGAAGTCATTGCATGGTGTATACCTTGTGATAAATTCCACAAAGAAAGCACTTACTATATTGCAAACCAAGTTATAGAACATGGAATGCCCAAGGTCAGTAATTAGGAAACAACATCAAGTGAGTCTGATCATGTGTACATGGTAGGCCAAACCTACCCTTTATCAAACTAGCATTGGCAGCAGGCCACAGATTACAGTTATGAGAAGGACCTCCTTTCCAACTTTTATGGTGTAATTCCTTCTTCAGAAACAATCGAGGAAATGAAGGAGTCTAGATTCAAGGGTGCAGTTTATCAAAGAAAGGATAAGCCATCACTGTCTAAATAGTACAAGCCAAAGGACCCCGAGATTCCGGAGTTCTCACATCCTCTTCTTTGAACAGAAGATCAGTCAAAGAATGTGTCCCTAGATGGAGCCAGAATTTTACCACCTAAGTTGTACTTAGTGGTTTTTTATCAAGTGAGCCTGGTGAACTAGACAAATATTCTTTGTTCGGACTTTAGAAGACCTTCGGAAGTACTTCTGGGAAGTGCTTGTTGTATTATATCACATGTTCATACCCCCATGGGGGAATTCTAATAAATGTTCTAGCATGATAGTGCCTATAAAAGACTCAGTCTCTTAGACTTTATTTGTCAATCCGATTAGCCCAAGGTGTTTTTTCCCTTGGTTATTATTGGTTGTTGAATAAACGACTAATAATTTTTGAGTTTTTCACTCCATACCTCCAAACTTGGGGTGGTTGGCTTGGCATTTAGGCCTATTGATATTAGAGTCTATGTGTCAATGTATAAACATGCTAGGAATCATGGTCAATTCATATGAACATGTCCAAGTCCCCCTAGGTTTTTCCAACTTTTTTAATTTTTTAATTTTTTAGTGTTTTTTATTAAAATTTATTTTTTCCAAAACTTAGGCTATTTTTAATAGTTTAATTGGAAATTTTGGTTTTGTAATAAAAGTGGGCCAAATAATCAATTTCAGTCATGTAGGTGCTCATTTTCAAGCTAATAGCACCATGTAAACCCATGGACCCACTTTTTTCAGGTTTTGAGTGATTTTCCATCACTCAGGTCAGAAAACCCCAAAAATCAATTATTGATTATTTTAATTAATAAATTGATAAATAATGGAGCAAATCCAAAATCCTAGATCAGTGGATTCTCAGCTGATTTGATTGAAATCAGTTAGATCTGAACCAAATTGACTGGATCTGACAAATCCTTGTCTGAAGGAGGTGATCTGGACAGTTCCAGAGTTGATCTTCAGCATCCTTTATGGGGAATTGTGCCCTCTCTCTCTCCTCCACACGTGTGGGCTCTATTGGCATCTTTGTGTATTGATGTGTTAGTTTGTGGGTTGATGTGTCAACTTAATCATCCCCCTAATTGACAATTAGGCTCAATTCAGCTTCAGATCAGCATTGATTGACTCTCCCTCAGCTGCAGTGGTCTGTCTCCTTGGGATTTGCACCCCCCTTGGGATAGATCCCCTGTTTTTTGTATAAATAAAGCTTAGGATGCATCTTCCAAGAGTTGGATTGAGGAGATATTTCCATTGTAATACTGCTATATTTTTATTGTAAATAAAGAAGCTTTGGAGGCTATACCGTGTAGTGCATGTGTTTGTGTGGATTCCCAACGTCATGTTGCTAATGTGGTAACTGCAATTTCTTTCCAATTTCTGTGCTGATTTTGTTTTCTAGCTTCAAGGATTCGGTTGAATCAAGTAAGGGTGTAAAATAGGAAAGTTAGATTATTTTATCTTGTTTATCCATATTATGTATGCTCAAGAATTTTAGTTACATGCTTAAATAAGATTATTTTTGCATGATCTTTCATTTTTGTTGCTTTATACATCTATATCCAGATCTCACGAGGTGTTGTGCAGGCTTGTGTTATCTCGTTGTAGGTTCCTGATTGGACGAAAGTGTGGATCAAGATTGAATCCATTCCTTATCCAATAATCTCAAGACTCCGTCCCTTAGCACTCCACAAAAGGGCCTCCTTTTAGCTTGTTCCATTCAAGCAATGAGCCGACCTTCTCTCCTCTTCTTCTCTTCTCTTTAAAAAAATCAATTTTCTTACCTAGTTACTGTGTATAATTTGGATATATAATATCAAAGTAAAATTTACATAGATATGCTATTTCAAATCTCATAGTCTATATCTCAATTCTGAAAAGTATCATTAAGCATTCTAGATCTAGCATAAGGAAATCGTCCGTTTTGCATGGCAAGTTAAAGAAAATCAGTAGGTTGCATGCTCTAGATTTCCTCTTATGTTTTAAAAATATTAAATCCATAAATCAGTGCATATTTCATTGGCTGCACAAAGATCAAGACAAGATCCCAAGGAAAGCTTGCTTTCCTTGGTTCCTTTTTCACATGTTTAACTAGTTTTAACTTAATCTTTTTTGAGTTAAGGTAGGTTGATCCAAAGGTACTCTTAAAGTGATTTTGGGAATATGTTATTATAACATGCTTTCTATTTTTTAGCAGGTGTAACAGAAAAGAAAAGAATCTTCTGTTCAAAAGTGGCCTCGAGAGCGTTCAAATCCCCCCACGGGTTTCCCCTTTCACTAAAATTAAAATTTTTTGGAAAGTTGTAAGATCTTGGTTTCATCCCATGAAAGGACCAAGAGGTTTCTGATATTTCAGTTTGATTATATTATAACCAATAATAATAAAAGAAAATATTTTTTTGAGTAGGCTCTTTCGAGCCCGCTCCCCATCCTCCTAGGGGAGATCTGCGTCCGTTTCACTTTTTTGCTTTTTTGCTTTTTTTTCTGCTGTAGTTTGGTACTGACATGCAGGATTGTATAACTTGATATAATTTTGCATTATTCCATACTTTAATTTCAAAATTAATCATACTACTTACCCCACGACTTCTCGATTGACCCTCAAGGGGAAAGAGATGCATGGTAGGACTAATTATTAAACCGGCGTTGTGTATCTTTGATTCCTTTTTCATCAATTGATTCATTAGACATAATAAAATAACCCCTCCTTGATTCCCCGATTGACTCTCCACTTGGATTGAAAGAGGTTCTTGGAGGGTTTTGTTTTTAACAAGAACACCTATCTTAAAATTTACTAAAAATAACGAAGACTCCAGTGCTTATGATCTGTACTTGGCTGCGGTTTGTCCGATCAGTCAAGCTACATCAAAAGCACTTGAGTGACTAGAATAATTAGGATTCACTCTCCCCAAATTGACAAACCATCAAGCGAAAATCCAACGCCTTGATCAAACCATTACGGTGGAAAAATACCAAAAGGAAGTGGGAACTCCTAAAAAGTGACCTCAAGGCACTGATATCTATTACACCTTTAGGTGCATTATGAACAATAGCCTCAGAGACTCCATTCATCCCACATATTCCTTGCGGGTAGCCGTCACGGTTTAGTTTTGGACATACTTCAAGTACCCTCTGAGTATATCTGGAGTCCCCTGGCCTAATTTAAATTACTCATCTTCTTACATTAATTTAAAATTAACCAAGATACAATTGCACCATATTCATTCCAGCACTTGCAAGCACTCTTAATTGTTTTTTGACTCCATTTTCAAGGCATTGGTCAACTATTTATTTCTTTCAATCTATATGTGATTGGGTGTCATTTTCATGTTTACTTGTGATTATATTAACATGTTATTTGTTGTTTACAATTGTTAAATCGAATATTCTAAAAAACTTACTCTTGAATACCATCATCATACTAAATAATTTTGCCTTAGTAACTTAATAGGGTCTACCCCCCTTGGCTTCATTAGGACTTGAGCCTAAATGGAGGAGTCAAGAACAAGGTGACAGCCTTGACTCGAGACTTGCCTCCAAGGACACACTGAGTGGCTTGAATATTTTTTCCATGTAACCTAGGTATGTGAAAGGAAGCAACAACTAGAAAGGTAATTACTAAACATAGGATGTTGGACACTGTACAAGCCAAAAATAGATATTATTGAGCACAAGATCAAGGAGGTGATTCAGTTGTTCAAGCCACTGGTAGACTGAGGGATTCCTTTCTTCTGGGAAGGGAAGGGACCCTTATTGTCTCAAAAGGAGTATCTGGAGCGCTTGGTTAGCTGCCGATCAGACAACATCAAGTTTCGAGACATGCAACAATCCTTGTCAGGAAAGACCGTTTGCAATAAGCTGACCAGTGAATTTGAACTGATGTTTGACTTTAAAGCCATCTGTGCCAAAGCACCCAAGACCTTGTACCTAGAAACTATGGAACTCAAAGTACAAGCATTGGACATGGCAGTCACAACTTTTCTTGTTCCTAACCAATGGAAGTCAATTCAACAATATGGGTCAAGCAAGTTTAAGATGCAACCATAGAGGTGGCAATGATAGTATGCAGGAAATTTTCTTTGTGGACACACCCCTCCAATGGTCGCCTCTCCCAGAACTTTGTACAACTGTCACCCACCAGATGGAAACATAAAAGACTCTTGCGCATATTTTCTGTCGCAGTCCATAGTTCATTTTTTTGTTTTTATGTAAATCGTGGCAGATATGTCACATTAGAGTTTGTTAGAAGTTGTTTTGCAGTTGTAACATATTTTGATTCCCAAAACATCGAATTGGAAAGTCTCAAAATATTATAAATATACCTCCTGGAGAAGGAGAAAGGGTTGGAACTGATGTAATTTTGGACTGTGTGCTTTCAAGAGTTTTAATAAATTTGCAGAGCTGAAGTCAGAGTTTTACATAGGGATTCATGTGTTGTTTGTGTTATAGTCTATTGCTTCCTTTCTCATGTGAATGTTTTTCGAGATTATCTGTCACATTATGTTTTCTTTCATGTCTGAAATAAGTGTATAATAGTTTGGAATTCATACATGCTATGCTCCATCTATTGTTTCAGGTATCCACTAAAGCTTTCTTCTAAATTTAATACAAAATTAATTCTCAAATGCTCTATGTTGATGGTCTGTTCATATTCTTCTTTTCCACTAGACAATTATAATTTGACTATGGCTGAATGGCTATCTTTCCTCTGTGTTAAAATCGCCTGCATAATTTCTGTTTATTTCTGTTACACATCTTGACTCCATCTCCCAATGGTTCTATGTTTTGTTTCAACCACCCTTACAAGCAATTCATATTTTCACTTGTACACATATGGCATTGTTAATATTTGGTGATAGATCCCTCTCGGAAGAGCAGAAGGCCATTTCTCTCTTCGAAAGTGGTTCTTCTGTTACTTGGGAACGAGCATTCCGCAACCTTTGGTTCATTCCAGTGCTAACAGATGGCTCTATATCTAACGATGGAGAAGGTGCAAGATGTGTCCTTATTGATCCAAAGGGGATCGAAACCATTAGAGGAATTTTGGGGTCTAAAATGGGCCTCCTAAGGAAAATAATAAAATAATAGTTAAAATAATAAAATAATAGTTAAAATAATAAAATAATAGTTAAAATAATAAAATAATAGTTAAAATAATAAAATAATATTGATTAATATTGGAGGAAGAAAGAAAAAAACTACTTTTTGTGTTCGTATTTTCAACATATCTCCCTGTGTTTTTACTCAAATTTCGATCGGTAGAGCTCGTTGGATGTGGAATTTGATTCCGCATCCAACGAGTACCCACATTGCATACTTTTGACGGACCCTTCTACCCCAAAAACAAGAAATACCTGAAAAAATGTGATGATGACATCATCATCACATTTTTTCAGGTATTTCTTGTTTTTGGGGTAGCGGGGTCTGTCAAAAGTATGCAGTGTGGGTACTCATTGGATGCGGAATCAAATTCCACATCCAACGAGCTCTCCCGATCGAAATTTGAGTAAAAACACAATGAGATATGTCGAAAATACGAACAAAAAAAGTAGTTTTTTTTAATGACAAATATGTCAATTCAACCATTATGGTTGACTTATTTTATTGAAATTCTATTGGTTCTTGAATTCCAACTCACAAAAACTTATTTTGGCACGTTTTCTTATAAGGCCCATTTTAGACCCCAAATTTCCTCTAATGCAATGATCACATGTAGATTGGAGTTTGAATGTACCAACAAGATAGTTGAGTACAAGGTGTTAGTCCAAGGACTCAAGAAATCTATTGATATGGGAGTGAGAGCAATTGAATGCATAGGAAACTCTAAATCATAGTAAAATAGGTATGAAATCGAATACATTGTTTATCTCCACACTCAGTTAATTATCAAACATTTATAAGAGATATGACTAATTCCTTTTCAGCATTTAATATCAAATCTATTCCTAGATTACAGAAATTCGACGCTGATCTATTAGCCAATACTGCATCTAGACTAATCCCGCTTGAAGGTTTGTCTCCACAAAATTTTTCTATTGAATTCATGTACAAACCTTCCATACCAAACAATGTCACAAATTGGAAAGTGTTCGATGATGACCAGCAAATACTAGATTTTCTTTCAACCCAAGACACCTTCGAACGTATGGCTATTGACGAAGCTGATCATGAAAAGTATTTATATAACCCTTCTAATATCATCCCCAAGTCTATCATCAGTTTAGAAAAGTTTTACAACTTACAAGATAAATTGAGACAGACCACCAACTGTAAGACCCAGAGCTCAACCCTGAATTACACACCTGTCAATCTGGGAATAGAGAAAGACCCTTGCTTTATCAATCTTGGAATTCATTGTTCCCATGATGAAAGAAGAATTTTTATTAAACTATGCAGGGAATTTAAGGACGTGTTTTCTTGGACATATAATGAACTTAGGACTTTCGACACCAGTGTCATGCACCATAACATCCCGATGAAACCTGAGGTAAAATGATATCAACAGAAACTGAGGAAAATACACCCCGGTTTAGAGCCTTCTGTCAAGAAAGAGCTCGATAAGCTACTCTAAGCCATGATCATATTTCCCATTAGGCACATGTAGTGGATCGCTAACTTAGTACCTGTTCAGAAGAAGAATGGGGAAATCAGACTCTGTGTAGACTTTAGAAACTTGAACCAGGCCTTTGAGAAAGACAATTATCCTGTTCCTCCAATGGAGCAGATTTTACAGAAAGTAGACAGATCTGAGATGTTCTCACTATTAGATGGTTTTTCAGGTTACAACCAAGTCCTGGTCGCCCCCGATGATCAACTTAAAAGAACCTTTCGAACCCCTTGGGGAACATTCACATAGAGACGAATGCCCTTTGGACTAATAAATGAAGGAGCCACGTTCTAGAGAGCTATGGACATATATTTCAGGGGCTTAATCCATATTTTTGTCGTTGTGTACTTAGATGATGTAACCATTTACTCTAAAAAATGACAAGGTCATTTATCTGCTTTGAAACAGGTATTCAAAAGATGTAGGAGATTTGGGATTTCCCTCAATCCCAAGAAGTCCATCTTCACTGTAACGAAAGGTAAGTTGTTGGGTTTCATCGTCTCAAAGGAAGGTATGATCATTGATCCAGAACGTGCCAAAGAAATCTCCAAGATTGGCCTCCCTAACTCCTGAAAGGCAATGCAGTCATTCTTGGGTAAGATTAATTTTGTCCGTAGATTTGTTCCAAAATTTTCCCAAGTCATCAAACCTGTGCAATTAGTTAAAAAGGATGTACCATTTAAATGGTCTGATGAATAGAAGAATGCATTTACTGAAGTTAGGAGAGCCATAGCAGAAGCACCTTCTCTTATGTCTCCATATTTCAGTAAAGATTTCATAATTTATACCTTTTCTACTAATTTTTCTTATGCAGCTGTCCTAACACAGAAAGATCATGAGGACGATGAGATCCCCATTTATTTCATGAGTTCGATATTTAAAGGAGGTGAACTCAACTATTCCCAAGTTGACACACAAGACTACATGGTGTAGAATTCAGTAAAACATTACAGGTCTTATCTTTTGAAGTCAAGGACCAAGGTGATTGTCCCGTATGCGGCCATTCACAATGTCCTCATCCAAAAGGAGTTGGGAGATAAAAGAGCTCATTGGATGATAAATCTACAGGAATATGATCTATAGATCAAACCTGTGAAGATAGTCAAAGGACAAGGTTTGTGTCACTTCTCTGCCCAATCAAATGATCCCAAAGATCAACGCACTAATTGGGAACATGAAGAGGTTATACCTACAAGTTTTGTTAATGCAATCGAAACAACAATATTTGAATGGTATGATCACATCAAGTTCTTTCTTCATAATGGGTTTTCCCTTGAAACCCTTGATCCTAAGAAACATAGAACATTAAGGATGAAATTAGCCCCTTATCAACTTATTGATAATGTTATGTTTAGAAAGAATTCTAATGGAGTTTTTCTTAGATTCCTGGAAAAGGACCAGACCAACGAGTTCCTTTTTCAATTTCATGCAGGGCCTATAGGTGGGAATTTTTTAGGTGATACAATGGCTCACAAAATCATTCGGGTAGGATACTATTGACCTACCCTGTTCAAAGATGCTCATGCATATGCCAGAAGATGTGAGCCTTTCCAAAAGTGCACTGACAAAGACAAGAAACATGCCTTCCCTTTCCAGTCAGTAGCAGTCCAATTCCCTTTTCAGCAGTGGGGATTGGATTTCGTCACACCTATCAACCCTGTATCTTCTTTATAGCACAAATACATTTTGACAGCCACTGATTATTTCACTAGGTGGGTTGAAGCAGTCCCTCCAATACTATGTAATATGAACCAAGTAATTTCCTTTCTTGAAAACTAGATAGTCACTAGGTTTGGCACCCCCGAGTATCTCATTTTTGATAATGTGTCATACTTCACATCCATTGACTTGACTAGATATGCCCTTGAAAAAGGGATCAAGATTACCTTTTCTGCCAACTACTATCCTCAGGGAAATGGACTTGTAGAATCTTCCAACAAAAACTTGATAAACATCCCGAAAAAGACAATGGCTTCGCATCACAAAAGTTAGCATACCCAACTCTATAATTCTCTTTGGGTAGGCCGAATTTCTCCAAAGAAAAACATTGGAAGTAGTCCTACCAGCTAATCTCACCATCCCTTCGTTGTAGTTGACCCAATCCATCCGAGAGAACGATTCTTCTCCATTACAACAAAGGATTGATTCTCTGCTCAAGCTAGAGGCAGATAGAGAAAGAGCCTAGAACAAATTCTACCAACATCAATAGTTGATGAAAAAATAATTCAACGAGAAGTCCTCTTCTGATAAAGACTTTTTGGTGGGAGATTTAGTATTAATATGGGACAAGCAACAAAAAGACAACAAGGAATATACCAAGTTCCAACGCCTTTGTCTAGGACCATTCATGGTTACAAAAAATATTGTTCCTATTACTGTTTGGTTACAAACACTGGAAGGAGTCGTTGAGACCTATCTAGTGCATGTTTTCCTGCTTAAAAATTATTTTGTTTGGAAATATTCTTCAACCTTGTACATAGGTTTGGTGTGTTATTTTATTTTCCTATTTTATGAGTGTTTGCTTGATATTAGTATACTTTTGGTAATCTCTACACATCTGCCAATGATGGGAAATCAGTCTTTCTCAATATTCAATACTCTTAACCTTAAGCAAATTTTCAGTTTCCATCTTCCCTAACTTGTATGAGGATTTGTTATATGTGAATGGAAACCAATGATTGCGGGATTTTAGACTGATGCACTCTCATCCCAGTCAATATATTCTATATGCCTTACTCGTGTGACGAAAGTCATGGAAGAAAATGGTTCTTCTTGTCTAAGGTCTCATTAGCACACTGTAGCATACCTTTATAACCTGGTCAGTCTTACTCTTTTGGAATTCAATCATGGCCATACGCAAAAGAATTTTATTATGTGAATTGTAAGATGCGAGGTATCATCACGAGCCAACTCATTAGGTTCATAGGTGCTTAGTGGAATGGAATCTTTACCATATGACTTGGGGAGGTGGCTTCCAGTTTTCTGGAAGATGGGAGATCCTATCATAGGTCGACTCATTCATGATCTGCGAAGCATCAGTGAGTAATGCTACCATTATGTGGATACCAAACCATGGTAGTGTCTTGCAATCCATATCCAAATAAAACCATAGTTGTTCCCAAAGAGAAAATTATTGTACATAAGGACGAGGGGGTCTTATCCAAAGCCATCCTTACTATGATCATCGACTTGATTTTGGACTGAAATTATCATTAGATGGATCCCAATCCATGATAGTTTCTTTCAGCCATACTGCTGGAAGACAAGAGGTCTCCTTACCGAGCCGTCTTGTTCAGTTTCCAAGTCAGGTTTGTGAATGGAATTCATCACCAAAGCATGGGGCAGTGGTCCTATGTCAATAGACTCTCATTTTTTCAAAAAATAAAAAATAAAAAAATGATGATTTTAGTGGCCTATGTGTGAAGATTCAAAATTGTCAAGGTATGATCCAAGGTTAAACTTGAACTACGTGCCTATGTCAGCCTTACTCTAAATGATCCTTATCCTTTATACCATCTTAATCAGAGTCGCATTATCTCTAAAATGATCGTGGGTGGGAATGCATTAATCACTCTTTGATAATTCGTTGTTGGTTGCATTATTATCTTGACATTTCCTGTAATCTCAATTTGATCATTTCTCTACTGACATATTTGATTGGGAAAGGTTATTGTTTTGCAGAGATAACTGGTTCTTCCAGCCAGTCGCCATTTGTTGTAGGTACAACAGATCCCATGTTATTTTTACACGGGAGCCCAATTACACATACAAAGGTAACTGATTAAAATCCTTTGTCCATTTCATGGATTCTATTACATTTATCTTGGTTTCTCTAGTTTTTTAACTCAACCAAACGTTCCAAAATCTATGCCTGATTTGTCTGTTTCCAAGTTGTGGAAGGCTATTTTTTGTTTGGAATTGTTTCAATCCTGCAGCTCGCAGCCCACAAGTTGCGGGATGTGGGATATTGTACTCATATCTTTTGAATTTTCTCATCTCGCAACCCACATCCCATAAATGCAGAATACAAGAAAATTTTAGATAGATATGCTTTGGTCAACCCGCAACCCGAATCCCGCATAAGTGCAAAATACAGGGTACAGGATGTTGTTTGTTATTTTGTTCAGTTTGCGTGTTCCTGCATCCTGCATCCCATAAAATGTGGAATGTGGGCTACGGAAAGGTTTGAATAATTTTTTTTGTTTTGCAATTCCGCATCCCGCAGCCTGCAAATGCGGAATGCAGGTTGCGAAATGAGTAATAAAATTTGAATTTTTGTTTCGATCCCACATCCCACAGAGTTTGATCATGGCCGTTGTTCTTATTCTAATCCTACAGTCTTAATTATTTCCCACAAATTATATATATGATGGTCTTTTTTATGATTTAATCACCATTTCTACCACTGTAAATCACTGTGCTGCGTGAATTTACTATGGGATTTTTACCAAGCAAATTTACCACTATTTGCTCTAGTTAAAAGTTAGTTTTCGAGTCACCCTTCCTAATTTGAATTGCTTATTGTTGTTCTAATATAAATTAGTCTTAATTTCTGGTTTATGCGTTCAATAGAATATGTCAACCTCAGAAATGCCTCAAATTACCCGATGTAAAAAGCTGTAGAAAGATATGCTGACCAAAGACCCGAATTTCGGTGTCTTCTTTGATACCAGTGGCCCGGTTAGTGAGACCTACCAGTTAGATTGGTCTAGAATCTATTACATTTTCAACAATGATGATCTTTCAGACATTTGAGATGACCAATGAATTTACAAGATAATTAGGGATTCTGGTATTCATATGATTGCTACAAGACATCCCATTCTTCCTTACAACGACACAGTCAGGAGGATTATTGATCATGCCAATCCAAAAGATCATTCTTTCAATAATAGCACTGGATTGCCACTTGCCAATTTTGGTTATGATATTTTTGTAAAAATTTATGCTCTCAAACCATTTAGACAACTCCTTAATGCTGATTTCGTCAAAGCTGCTAAGTCCAGGTATAATTTTGATCAAATGTTGAAGTCTTGGATGAATGAACCACGTAAGTTCTCTCAGAGGAAAGATGACCTCTATCCTCTTGAATGGATTAAGGAACCCTATTCCCTGCTAGCAGCAATGTTGTGCAGGCTCTAAGGTCTCCCTATCTGTTCCTATTTTAAGGAAGAATGGGCTTCGATTGCCCATCATGTAATAACCACAGGCGAATCTCTCCCATGTGATTCAATTCTTTATTTAGAAATCAAAATAGCCATACAAGACTTTTAGAAAGCCACTTCCAGGAAGAAACCTATTTTTTTCTTCTCTGCCTACATTGTTGACATCTTTTGCACTGAGTTGCATTATCCTAATTTGGGATGGAACTGGATACTACCAACCCCGCCTGTACACATATACCATGTGGAGCCATGGGACACCAACTATGTGAACAGATTTATGACATTTTTGAGAACTTTCTTGGCTGATTCTATTTCTTAATTTTGAAGAAGGAATCTCCTGCTTTCTCCCTCGAAGCCAGAACCCTTATAGCTACAATGGGGGATTGGTATGTCAGCAAGTCATTTGCATACATCAGAGTCTTTAGCAGCAGTGCTACTCACATGCTACCAAAGGTTGTACCTGACAGACTAGTTCTTGAAGAAATATCATTCCAGATAGTGACCGAAGGAATATATAATAAGTGTGTAGTGCCCAAAAGAAAAGTCTGGCCCAAGTTTCCTCAAACTCTTGGATCCTTGAGTATAGCAACCTCCACCTGGGCATCAAAACTTAGTGATCACATAGTTTCACTCAAGCTGGGTTTTTCCAGTAAGAGACAACATGATCCCAAGGGGATTGTCGATTTCCACCTTAAACAAAATCATTTCAAAGCAAGATACACTCATGAAGAAGTCCCAGATGAGTTCATTTATCAAGGAGTTGACACTTTCTTTGAGGTTTTGGCTAGGGCCAAAAGTAAAGAAGAGCTGAGTCAAATCCTACTATATCAAAAGGAATTCAAAGACAAGGTGTGACACTACAGGGCAATGTAATTGTATATTCAAGAAAAGATGATAAAAGACAGAGAAGAGAAAGAGGCTCAAGCAGCAACAAAAGAAGCTCAAGCAGCCAAAGACCCTTCCAGATCACAAGTTCAGCCACGGATACAAGTAAAGGTCCCATGGAAGACACTTCACAGGAATTTGTTGATCAACAGGTTAAAGCCTTAATACATACTTCAGAGCAAATTAAATAGAAATTGATCAGGATGACTTCTGCATTGGACACTCGGGAAACTGCAACTTCTCAACCATTTGAGGATAATCAGGTAACTACTGTTGCTGATTAAGCCCAATATGAACAAAATCAGGTTGAGGAGAAACCACTCAAGGAACTAAAGGTTCAAGTTTCATCATTTCCTGCTTCTACTATAGATTTGACCAATTCAAAAGAAGAGGATGAAAGACTTCCCCCTGTTCTTGTCACTAAGGAAGCTAGAAATGGTAATAATTTGCAAGAGTTCATGAATGTGTTTAGTAGAAGCAATGGGATATCTTCATCAGTTCTACCAAAATCACAATCATATTCTGAGCCTTGTCCATCGTCTTCGGCATTACTCCTCTCATCATTCCTAGCCTTATCTTCCTTGCATACTGGTTCTCCCATGACACCCTTGATGTCTTAGCTCTATCATGATGCCACATGTCTACCTGATTCTATTACACCTGCCTCTGTACAAACTTCTATTCCACCTTCCACTATATCTCAAGTCTTTAAGGTCCCATTACATATTCCTTATTTCAGTTCAATACCATCTCCTATTCATGAGAAAGTATTATTACTTTCACCATCATCAATTCCAGTTGCCACCATGCAGGTTTCATCCATTGAATCCTCTGTTCTAGATAATCCTTCAACTCCTAAAGTGATTGTTATCCAGAGTAGTACTTCCTCTTCAATCATCTCTCACATTACTATGCCTATTCCTTCTCATACTATGACTCAAACCTCCTCTTTGATATCTACAGGTAAAGAATGTTGCTCTTTAGGATGAGTTACAGAAAGAGAAGACTACCAATGCTACTTTTGCACATAAGGTAGTTTTGTTGTTAAAACAGTATGAATACGCAATTGCAAGTGCAACTTCATCTTCATTTTTTAAGTTCTCTCAAGAGGAATTCAAGGAGCTGGCTCTTCAAACCAATATGGAGCATCATGATTTAATCAGCGAGATGTTTAAGACTTTAGACAATATTTTTGAAACTCATGTAACTTTTGATAAAATGTCTTTTGCTTTAGAAGATCTGGTTGATAAAAGGAAACAAGCTTCAAAAGAATATGATGAGGTTACAGATTGGCAAAGGTATATTAAAAACAAAGACAGATAAGATTACCATTCTCAACAATTTCCAGTTAAAGAAAAACATGACTATCCTGCAAGCTTGGGAGGATCTAGATGAAACAGTTGTTGAAGCTATCAAGAAGGAACAAGCCATTTGTGGTAGGAGATGGTACGCTGCAGACAATCTAATGGATGATTTATGTTTTCCTGTAATGGTACTCATTGACAAGGCATGTCCACTAGGGTTAATGATTGAACAGGTTGAGCAGTAAAGAGATGAAGCGGAAGAGAAGATCAAGGGGCTTGATCATATCAGTATACTTGATGTGGACCGGTTAATAAAACGACCATTTGCAATTGAAGGGAAAATCCACATCTATATTCGTGTTTGGCATAAGCTAGCAAAAAATGAAATAGAAGATCATAAGTGCAATGCCCAACTTGGCATTGAATCTGCTAATTATCCTAATATAGAGGAGTTGTTAGGTATATGGAAAATATAGAGGGATTTTTTGGGATATTAGTTTTGTTTAGGTTATTTGATCCCATTTTGAGGGAAATTCATTCTTTGGTATTAATTATTTAAGAGGTAGTTTTCAGACGTATGGGAGGACTTTTGAAGAAGGAAAGGTTGGCACAAGAGACTGAAAAACACCTTTGTTTTTCATGAGGTTTATGTAATTTCTTGCTAAACTTTGAATTAATACAATATTGTTATTTCACATCTCTTGTCATTGATATGATTGAATTTCTTTGATAGATCTCAATTTTTCTTGTTTCGAATGGCCAGATGATGCCGTGGTTTACTTGAAATTGATAAATGTATTTATTTATAACTTAGATTTCTCTTTGTTACTGATTAATGCATTGATAATGATTTAAGGAATTTATTCTTTTAACTGTCTTTATCTATTTCTGCAAGTGATTGAACAGTGAAACTTTGCAACAAAATATGTTGGTTTTTCAACTGACATGTGTTATGCAGGTTAACTTTGAATGATATAATCTTAAGTTGTTGTTAATTGATTTTTATTAATTGATTTTAAGTTAGGTGATAAGTTCCTAATATAATTTACATTTCTATTGATTAGATGAAAATACTTGTTTGTTCACACCTCTAGTTCACTTGCAAATCAACTCAAAATCCTATTTAGGTAACTTAGATTTAGATCAAGTTTTCTTTCTTAGTTAGATTTGAGTTTATTTTTATTTACATCACCCACATTTTTTTCTAATCTGGGGAATAGATCCTCTGTGGATCAAACTCACAAGAGGTAGCGGAGGCTATTGAAATATCCATGGGAGATCACTACCTTAAACAACTCGAGGATAAAGCAATACTTGCGTGAGATTGCTTGAAGCCTTTAGCTAGGTCTTCTTCCTGTGTTGTAAGTATTAGACACCCTTTTTAGCCACATCCACAAATAAGGTTTCAACAAGTCCCTCTCAGCTCCTCTGTGAGTTCATTGGGGTTTGGAGGGCGTCTCTCTCCCTCATGGGGCGAATTGTGCGGTGTTGTCCATTCAGGATGAGTTGGGTGAGCCGAGAGGTAGTGTGGTGGGACCTCAGGTGACAGATGGCACACCCATACTGCCTAATTCACTTCAGACCTTACCCAGTTCACTGCAGATCATCTCCCAACTCCTCTCCCAGTCAAGATTTGCGCCCCCTTTGGGCGAGTGGGCCTGTTTTTGCTATAAATTGAGGTTGTCATTCCGTTCTTGAAGTTAGTTCGAGTTGGAGAGAATAGGATTGCTATTTTAATACTGCTGTAATATTTTCATTGTTGGAATAAAGAAGATTTGGAGGCTAAATGGTGTAATGCTCTCATGTGTGTGGAATAAGCATTGTCTTGTCGCTATTGATGTTATCGGTTTTCCTCTCAATTTTTGCATTTGAACCTTGTCTGGCTTGAATAATTTAGTTGAATCAATAGGAGTGTAGTTGGGAAAGTAAGATTACTTGTTTTTTCTGTATCTCATAGCATATGTGTTTGAATATCTACACTATACATGTTTAATACACTTATTTGCATGTAATTCTTGTCTCTATTTTTCATATATATATCTAGATCTCATAAGGTTTTGTTCAAGGTTGTGTGTTTAGCTTTTAGGTGGCAAGGATTGGACGAGCCGTGGATCTAGTTTGACTCCATTGTACATCCAAAATTTTTGTGGAGGCATTGCCCCTCTACATTCCACTAACAAGTTTCCCTTGCAGATCTATCTAGCAACAGGCCTTCCTCCTTCTCTTCCTCCATTTTATTAAAATAAATCTTCCAGTTACTTGTTCGTCCTCTTATGATTCGATCTACTTTTAAAAATTGCTTATACATTGTTATATCTATTTCGTAAGAGTCTTGTTGCTTAGATCTAAAATTTCATAAATAATATTATATTTTAAAGATAGATCTAGGTGAAGAAATTCCTTTTTGCAAGTAGCTAAATTGTAGATCTAAAGCGTGCTCATAAGGTAGTTTCTTATTTTTTTCTGATCTTTAAAGATTTAAATTCTACAAGAAAGTGCACATCATATTGGATGCCCAAAAGTAAAGCCAAGATCCCAAGGAAAGCTTTCTTTCCTTGGTTCCTTTTTGCATAACTAAATTGTTCCTTTTTAACAATTTTTAACTTAGTCTTTTTTTTTGGTAATTAGTGTGGTGATCCAAAACACTTTTAAAGTGTTTTTATGAACAATTGATTTTAATATATTGCTGTTTTTTAGCATATTTAACAAAAAAATAGAAAGAGACTCTGCCCGTTTCCGACTCTTGGGTGAACCGAAGCTTCCCGGAGGCTTCCCCCACTGCTAGGCTTGTTGTAGGCTTATTGTAAGCTTGTTGTAAGCCTTTGGATACCAGATAACAAGGACCAAAGTGTAGTTAGTTTGATGATATTGTAACCTTTAATAATAAAGAATCACTTCGAGTAGGCTCTTTCGAGCCCACTCCCCATCCCCCTTGGGGGGATCCGCATCCATTTCACTTTTTTGCATTTTTTGCTCTAGCTTAGTCTCGTCATACAAGATTGTATACTTTGATCATATTGTCATTATTCCATATTTTGAAATCAAATTAATACTAATACTTACCCCACGAATCCTTGATTGAACCGAAAGGTGAAAGAGGACCATGGTAGGATTAATTAGAAAACCCGTGGTGTGTGTTTTTGCTTCTATTTTCATTGTTACTTTTCACAATAAAAAATTTAAATTAACCCCTCCTTGATTTCCCGATTGAGGTCCACTTGGACCGAAAGAGATTCCTAGAGGGTCTTTTTTTTAGCAAGAACATGCTCTTAAAATTTACTAAAATTTACAAGACTCCGGTGTGTATGCTCTGCACTTAGATGTAGTTCATGTTAGAATAATCAACCCACAGTTACCCATATTTGACATTAATTAAATCATTTTTGTCTTATTCCTAGAATCCTAGATTCCCTCTCTATGCTAGTTGACTTCTACATGTTCCTAGAAGTNAACTAGGTCATGGAGCACTTTGGAATCATCCTGGAACTATATTTAGCATGTCTTCTTTTTTCCTAATTCCTTAAAGTGCATGTCTGCTTTTTTTGAAAGTTTCCTTGCTTTAGATCTAATTTAAGGCATAAAGAAAAAGCTAGTCTAGAGGAACTTGCCTTATTTTTTGACCACATCCTCCTCCTTACTTTTCTCCATAAAAAAGCATGAATGAGTTGTATTTACACCACACATTATATTTCCCACTTTCTTTAGCTAATTCGTGAGGATCTTCATGGATTTGGGAAGTCCTTTTTGCACCTATGGGGGATTTGACTTGTTTTAGTAAGCATGCTTTTTGACCAATTCGAATCGCAACCTAGTGCTTTCAAATATATAATGTAATTATATATTTGAGCAGCCTATTACTTTATATGGTTGGATAATGTACACTTATTCAATACGGGATTAAGTTATGCTCCAATTTCAGTCTCATTTTGTGTGAATTTTGCATGTTTGATTAGCAATTTTGTGAGTGTAATTGATATATCTCTTGGGTTCAATTTATACATGGTATCAAAGCCTTTGTGGATCAATTTATCTCCTTCCAAATTTGTTATTGAAGGTTCTACATCACTGACTGGGAGTGAATTTTGCTGACTGAAGGGCATGGGAGTTGAGATATGGACCAATCTCAAAGCATCATTTTGACTCCAATCAATTTATTCGAATGGAAAGATGAGATGGAGATGTTGAGATGAAAAGGTCTCTACAGGGTTACCATGGCTACTAGGGCAGAGCCCAATGTAGCTATAGAGAAAATCAAATGGCACAATAGGAGGGATGAGGCCTATGGTCTTTTGTGTCTCAGTATTTTAAGAGACCTCCTCTTTCATATTGATTCATTGACATCTCCTAATGAGGTGTGGGAGAATATTGAAGATATTTTGGGAAAGACAGATGAGATGAGAGGACATCAAATCGAGAATGAATTGATGTCCTTGAATCCCAGAAGCTTCGAATCATTCCAACTCTATTTTACCAAGTTTAAGGCCATTGTTTTTAGTTAAAACAATGTGGGATTGAAAATAAGGAGGAGCAACTAGTTTTGACCATTCTCTAAAATATTGGTTCTAACTATTTAGTGTTTTTTTCGACCTTCTATGCCACTAAATTGACAGCTTGAACTTGGAAGATGCCTAAGCTTGTTGATTTCATGGAATCCCTCACTCAGGAGCAAGATAAATTAGTGATGATGGGCACCATCAAACCTTCCAAAGACCAAACTTTGGTTGTTGGAGATTTGAAGGTGGACTCAAAAAGAAAGAAAAAATCTAAAGAGCTACCTAAGCAAAAGAGAGACAAGGCAAAGTCTCAAGAGGAGTCCTCAGGCACCAAGAAGAACCCCCAGAAGAAGAAGAACATAGGAGAAATGAGTAAGTGCGCATACTGCAGTAAGGGCTATCATCTTGAGAGCTCTAGTATGAAAAAGGAGATAGACATGTTGACCCAATTCCTGGAGAAGAACAACATCTCCCTTCTTGATTGCTCAAATAAGAGGGAAGGAGGATCAAATTTAGAAGACAAGGAGAGAGTACATCCTTGTTTGTTGGCACCTCAAGCTCACCTAGTTTCATCATTGATTTTGGAGCTTTTAGACATATGGTTTTGACAAAAGAGATATTATCTTCTCTTGACATGTCGAAAGGCCCCCCTGTAGTTTTGGGAGATAAATCTCCGAATGACAGTATGGGAAAGGGTAGGATTGATCTTGACCATGGTAAGTTCAATAATGTGTTGTATGTTCTAGGTCTTGCCTCTAATCTCTTGTCAGTGTATCCGATGAATCACACTTGGTCTCCAAAGAAAGTCATATTCTCCCCCAATGAAGTTGAAATCACCGAGATTTTGAATGGTAAAGTCGCAACAAAAGTTGTTGATCACACTTTGAAGGTATACAAGTTTTCCCATTTTCTACCCTACTCAAACCCCTATGCTCTTCTTACTCATGCTAATGAAGCAAGCAAGACTTGCAATGAAATATTTGGCCATATTAACTAAAAGTATCTTTCTGATTTGAGTGAAAAAGACATGGTCATAGGGTTACCAAAGATAAATTTTTCTAAGGGAGTCTGTCAAGGTTGTATCCTAGGAAAACACCAAGAGCACAAGTATGAGAGAGCTAGTCATGAGAGAACCTATGCACCTCTTGAGTTGATCCATAGTGACATTACTAGTCCATTCCCTCATATTTCCATGATTCAAACCAAATATGCACTCAACTTCATAGATGACTTTTCCATGTATTATTGGGTTCACTTCCTAAAGCATAAGTTTGAAGTTCTTGACCTCTTCAAAGTCTTTAGAGCCTTGGTTGAAAATTAGTATGGGAGGAAACTCAATATTCTCATATTTGACAATGGTGGTGAGTATGTCAATTCTGAGTTCATCCAGTATTGCAAGGATGTAGGTATCCAGATGTAGCATTCTATCCCTTATAGACCACAACAAAATGGTGTTGTTGAGAGGAAGAACAGATCACTGAAGGAGATGGAAACTTGTATGATGGAGGCTAAAAATTTTCCACCAAAGTTTTGGGACGAAGCTATAAACTATGCATCCTATATCCAAAATAGTGTGCCACATAAGCAGCTTGATGGTATGACACCTTTCGAAGCTTGGAGTGGGCACAAGCCAAATGTGACCCATTTCAAGATTTTTGGCTCAAAGGCTTGGGATAGAATTCCAACTGAAAAGAGGAAGGCTTTGCAAACCCAAATCCAAGAATGATTATTTGTTGGGTATTATTAAGATTCAAAAGGGTACAATCTGATCAAATTGAGCACAAACAAATATTTCATTGAAATAAGTGTTCAGTTCAAAGAAGAGCCTTTAGCAGTAGTTGAAGTTGGAGAGTCCTCTTCACCACCACAGCCATTGATTGTACGTGAAGAGACTAATGTGTTTTATTGTTCTGATATGTCTGATAATTATGAATTAATTTAAGATCCTAATATCCCTACAAGAACAAAGTGGGAAGCAAGGACCATTCATGTACCTAGGGAACTAGCTGGAAATCCTAATGACACTAGGAGGACTAGATCTCAATTTGAGAGTGACCTTTGTGTGAAAGATCCTCTCTTTGCTGAGAAGTGTTATTTTATGATAGATTCTAATCCATAGACATATGAAGATGCATCACATGATCCAATATGGAAAAAAACCATGAAAGAACAATTCAGCTCTCTTTAGAAGAACAACACATGGGAACTGGTTGATCTTCCCCCAAGGAGGAAGCTAGTGAAGTGTAAGTGGGTTTTCAAAAATAAGTTTGTAGCTGATGGTTCACCTTTGAAATGTTATGCAAGATTGGTAGCCAAGGGCTACTCTTAGGTACATGGTATTGACTACAATGAGACCTTTGTACCAGTGGCAAAGATGGACTCCATAAGGCTTGCCCTAGCCATTGCAGCTTCGAAGCAGTGGGAGGTACATCACATGGATGCAAAGTGTGCCTTTCTGAATGGAGATCTGACTGAAGATATTTACATGCAGCAACTAGAAGGTTTTGTATCTAATCCATATTTAGTGTGTAGGTTGAATAAATCATTGTATGGGCTCAAGCAAGCCCCTAGGGCTTGGTATGCCAAGATTGATGGCTTTCTACTGTCACTGAGTTTTGTTTGAAGAAAGTATGATCCTAATGTCTATTTGAAGCTGATTGATGTTTCATTAATGATTATTTTTCTTTATGTGGATGACCTTCTAATTACAGGAAGTTCAAAGAAATATATTTCCTCCTTGAAGGATGCAATGAACCATGCCTTTTCTATGACAGATTTGGGATTGTTGAACCAATTCTTGGGTCTCGAAATTGCTCAATCCCAACATGGAATTAAGGTTCATTAGTCAAATTATGCTTTATATTTTCTCATCAAGTTTAGCATGAATGATTTCAAGCAAAGAAAGACTCCATTCCTTTCATAAGATAAGCTTGACGAAGCAGGTTCTCCTCCTATGTCATCTTCAAAACAAGTAGCAGACATCTTCACCAAATTATTCTATGGGAAGACGTTCAGTAATCTCAAATCACTACTGGGAATCACTGATCATGTGGTGAAGAATGATTGATGAAAATATTTCCAAAATTTTGTTTTCCTGTCCATGTTTAAGGGAGGATTTTCCCACTGGGCTTTTGCCTCTTTCCTTGGTTGTATGGACATGCAATATGTAAAAGGGTGACTAAGCCTTATTGCTAGGCCCTATAATTTTATGATATTTAGTCATAAATTCAGGATTAAGGGGGGGTGTTATAATAATCAACCCATAGTTACCCATATTTGACATTAATTAAATCATTTTTGTCTTATTCCTAGAATCCTAGATTCCCTCTCTAAGCTAGTTGATTTCTACATGTTTCTAGAAGTCAATACTTGCCAAACTGGGTCATGGATTAGTTTGGAATCATCCTGGAACCATATTTAGCATGTCTTCTTTATTACTAATTCCTTAAAGTGCATATCTACTTTTTTTGAAAGCTTCCTTGCTTTACATCTGATTTAAGGCATAAAGGAAAAGCTAGTGTAGGGGAACTTGCCTTGTTTTTTGACCACATCATCCTCCTTCCTTTTCTCCATACAAAAGCATGAATGAGTTGTATTTCCACCACACATTATCTTTCCCACTTGCTTTAGCTAATTCATGAGGATCTTCATGGATTTGGAAAGTCCTTTTTGCACCTATGGGGGATTTGACTTGTTTTAGTAAGCCTGCTTTTTGACCAATTCGAATAGAAAACTAGTGGTTTCAAATATCTCTTGTAATTATATATTTGAGCAGCCTACTACTTGATATGTTTGGATAATGTATAGTTATTCAATACAGGATTAAGTTATGCTTCAATTTCAATCTCCTTTTGTGTGAATTTTGCATGTATGATTAGCAATTTTGTGAGTGTGATTGATCTATCTCTTGGGTTCAATTTCCACAGTTTTTCCGATCCATCAAGCTGCATCAAAAGCAATGCACATGAATAGAATAATTAGGATTCACTTTACCAATTAACCACCGCAGGTGAAAATCCAATTCCCTGATTAAACCGTAAACAGTGGCAAAATACCCAAAGGAAGTGGGAACTACTGGAAAATGACCTTGAGGCACCGATCTCTGTTACATCCTAGTGGGTGTATTACAAACACAGTCTCAGAGACTCCATCCATTCCACACATTCCTTGTGGGTAGCCTTAGTTGTTGCTACTTTTGGACATACTCCAAGTACCCCTGGGGTATATCTGGAGTCTCCCACACCTAATTTAACTCATTTTTTCATATTAATTTAAAACGTACCAAGATACAATTGCACAACATTCACTCCAACACATGCAAGCACTCTTAATTATTTTCAGCTCCTTTTAAGGCACTGGTAAACTATTTATTTCTTTCAATCTATACGTGATTGGGTGTTGTATCATGCTTATTTGTGATTGTCTCATCATGTTATCTGTTGTTTACAATTGTTAAATAAAAAATCCTAAAAAAATTACTCATTTAATACCATCATCATCTAAGTAACCAGCCTTAGTAACTTGTAGGGTCTACACCCCTTGGCTTTGTTAGGAGTTTGCCTAAACGGAGGAGTCAAGAACAAGGTGACAGCCTTGACTCAAGGCTTGCCCCCAAGGGCACACGGAGTGGCTTGAATATTTCTTCCACGTTCCCCCCTAGGTGTGTGAAAGGAGGCAACACTCCACAAGTTTAAATGATACTTTATGTAATGTTATATGCACCTTGAATTTGGGTTTTGAGATATTTTCATGCGATCCTCTCTATCTGCAAACCAGTTTTTCAGTGTAGCTTAAATGTCCGACAATTTCGATTGAATATGGTAAAAAAGATCTAGATATCAAAAAATAGTGTTTAAACTTGTTTAATCTAGGTGTCCTCAGGGTATTCAATGGTTTGGAATCCATATATGCATTCTATTAATGATTTAAAAAACATGTAATTCATATATATATATATTTTTAAATCACCATATTCCACTCAAAAACTTGCCAAACTGTTGGTAGGGGTTTTGGGTAAGTGAGTTGTGCAGCACTGCAGAGGCTACACAAGATCACATTAGAGGAAATTTCAATTTAAAATGGGCCTTCCAAAAATAATAAAAATTACATGTCATCATGTATTATCCAATCAAAATTCTTTAAAATTAAAAAAGGGAGCACCTCTTAAACAATTTTTTAATATAAATTTGGGGATAGTTATCATAAAAAAAACTACTTTTTTTGTTCGTATTTTCGACATATCTCCCTGTGTTTTTACTCAAATTTCGATTGGGAGAGCTTATTGGATGCATAATTAAATTCCACATCCAATGAGTATCCACTTGACATACTTTTGACGTGCCACGCTATCCCAAAAACAAGAAATACCTAAAAAATGTGATGATGATGTGATCATCACATTTTTTCAGGTATTTCTTGTTTTTGGAGTAGGAAGGCCCGTCAAAAGTATGCTAAGTGGGTACTCATTGGATGAGGAATTTAATTCCACATCCAATGAGCTCTCTCAATCAAAATTTGAGTGAAAACACAGGGAGATATGTCAAAAATACAAAAAAAAGATAGTTTTTTCTTTTCTTCCTCCAAAATTAATAAATATTATTTTATTATTTTAACAATTATTTTATTAATTTTCCTTAGGAGGTCCATTTTGAGTTGAAATTTCCTCTAATACTCGAAACCGCGCATGACCAAATCATCACGATAGACGGAAGAAAAACCATTTTTGGAATTTCTTATACAATTTTATACTGCTTGACCACATTTTATGGATATAGGTCACTAGTTTGTTAGAAGTTAGTTAGAAGTGGACCTTGGATGTAAAGGCGCAAGCCTATATATAGAATTAGAATTGCAATTGTAGAGCATCGAAGATCATTGATGCGGAAGATCAATTGAGGACTCCATTTTGTGATCTAATAGATATGTGTGATCTGGTCGCTTCATTTTGTTCTTTAGCAGTTTTGGCTCTATCTGTGTCGAACAACTATCGAATCTTGGTTTGTGATCATTCTCCTGTAGTGGAGAAGTATTGTATGATTCAGATCTATTGTGTAGAAGTAATACGACACGATGAATGTTTCCATAAATTGATCTTGTCTCTTATTTCTTTTCTGTCTTTATGTGCTGCGATGTCAATGATGGATGTTCTTTGAATTTGTTGTATGAATGAATGACAATATTGCAATAAATAAGTGAATGATGCGATCTGATAGTTATGCTAATATATCTATGATGAATGCTGTGATACTTGAATTAACTATATTTTAAGAATTTCATGATTATTCTGTTGAGTCGCTAATGCCATGTCCTCCCTTCTTACTGCCAAAAACTTGGTTCTGAAAACTCTCCCTCAAACATCTTGGGTGAGACTTCATCTACTTTGTGGGTGTTTCTGGGCAGGGTGAAACCTATCTGGGCTGGTGCTCAAAGAGATCACGTTGGTTGGGCATGGATAGAGTAAGAACCCTCATCGGTGAGGCTTTGTTGGTGGGTTCTTGCCAACAACTAGTTCCGTTATCGAGACCTTGTTGCGACTGAAGGGAGGATATGTTGTGCCATCCAACTAAACCGGAGATTGAAGATTGGTTTGACCTAAATCTATGAGAGTTTTTCTAAAATAGAGAATCAGAATCTAAAGTTGTCGACAAAAAAACGGCTGGCTAGATATATCCATGACGATGCCTACGAATGGTTCTTCTGTGAATTTCCTATCATACTGTATGAGTGGCTAGCACGGTTCACTTATAAGAAGAAAAACCATGAAGGAGGGGAGCCAACATCCTGGACCCCTAAAATGATCCAGGAATTGCAAGAAACTGACAAGAAAGAATCGCGAGCTATTGAAGTATGGCTGGATAGTAGTATGGAAGGATACATCACTGAGTTTGCCGACGATACCAATAAGCCATACAACGAAGCAAAAAAAAAAGTTCTTCAACAAACCACGAGGTAGGTTCTTGTTGTCTCTACAATTATCTATTAATATGCTTGTCTGTGAGAAGGGTATTATGGAAAGGCACTTCGAGTAATGGAACTCTAGTGTGCAGAGGCTATGGACACTGCGACGAAAGGGGGGAGGTGAATGGAAAGATAAGAGGTAGATGTGTATGAGTTTTGATGAGATTGTGAGGGTTTCCAAAGAATCAAGTCATTGTATGAGGGGAGGAGCAATGTTTCGAAAAGAGAAGAGGTAGAGGACAGGGGAAGGTCCTGTTGTGATCGAAACAAAAGACCACAAAGAACAACCACATAGGACGAAGCGACCCTACAATGAAGATGAGGATGACTAGAGCTAGGCTACGTCCAAGGTAGCAGTAAGCTTGAACCCCAATAGTAACGTGACCACCCCTCCATGCACTACTCCACCAACAGGTAGAAAAGCGCATTCTACGTTTACTTGTCCGATGTGCCAGCAGCGGTCTAGTAGTAGAGAACCAAGATAGCAGTAAGCTTGAACCCCAATAGTAACGTGACCACCCCTCCATGCACTACTCCACCAACAGGTAGAAAAGCGCATTCTACGTCGACTTGTCCAATGTGCCAGCAGTGGTCTAGTAGTAGAGAACCATTTAGAGGAAGAAGGCCCAGAATGGCGAGCAATGAGATGAAGCTACCAATGTTCCATGGAAACAGGATTGATGACCCGGAGCAGTATTGGTTCTTATGTGAAGTAGTCTGGACTGCTAAAAAGATTGTGGATGATGATATCAAGAAAATCCAGTTGGAAACCACCCTCAGGGGTAGTGTTCTTGACTGTTACATGAGATTCATGCAGTTTCCTTAGGGAACTGCGGCAAAACACTGAATGAGATCCAGGAGGGGCTATTCGATGAATTTAAGAAACCAAAATATGAGGCCTAGTATATTACATAACTCAAAGAGATTAAGCAGTTCCCGAATGAAACTTTTTTGGATTTTGATCAACGATTTAAGATGTTGATGGCCCCAGTCAGCTTCAAAATGAGCGATGTTTAGCATAAGGAGTGGTTCATCACTTCCCTGGTATCACACATCCGACAGCCATTAATGCAACAAAAGATGGCAACACAAAGTGATGCTCTAGATATCACGATGAAGTTAGAAGCTTTGCCTATTGGGGAGACTACAATCTGCATGAACGAGATTTAGGTGCAGCTAGCGAATTGTACACTCTAGTTGCAATATATCAAGAAGGAAAAAGAAGAACATGATGACCATTGGTGCACTTCGTTTCACGTGGAAGGACACACCAAGGACACTTGTCCGACTTTCAAAATTATTTTCTTTCAGGAGCATCAAACCCCTTGAGTTGTGCTAGTGTGCCATGGTGTCGCGTATGTCAAGTATATGGGCATCGACACGAAAACTATAGCTATATACAGAAGATGGTTACGAAGGAAGAAAGTTTGTATTGCACCTTTTGTCGCTCACTGGGGCATGAGGATAAAGACTGTCAAGCTTATGACTTGGTTCAAGAGAGAACATATTATTCATAATTTGCAAAGGGCGAGGATCCTTGCATAATCCAGCAGTTGCAGCCTTAGCCGTAGATGGCTCAACCAACATATATGGTGCCGTATACACCACCTTCGCAAATGTAGTTTATTCCATCGCAGTCTCTGCAACAATTCATATCACAGCCACAACTCGCACCGTAGCCGCAGTTTGTAGCACAACCACATTTTGCACCACAACCGCAGTACAATCAATTACCGATCACTCAGCCTCAACAACAGTATGTTCAAACAACACACTACATTCAACAGCAACTGAATCCCCGCAACAGCTAGCCCAACCACAATATCAACAAGCACCTCAACCACAATACTAGTGACAAGGAGGATTATGAGGAGGATTTAGGGGACAAGGAGGAGGCTTCAGACGAGGAGGAGGACTAGGTCAAGAATAAATCCCATGTTACACCTGTGGAGTATTTGGGCACTACAAGAGGGAATGTCCTCATTTGCAGTGTACATACTGCTCAACAAGCGAGCATAATGTTGAAAATTTCCCTTAGTTGATTGCGAAGTTGCAAGCCATAAACATCCCTCAGTTGCAAAATCAGAACCAATTTCAAAACCAAAACCAAGTACACAACCAACAGCCGTTGCAGAATCAGACTCAAATCTTGCTATAGGCTCAAAATAGCCTTATGAACTCACTGACGAATCAAAATATGCCCTTGAACCAAGCTCAGAACCAGAATCAAGGACCAATGGTTGCAAGCTAGAACCCAGGCTATCGATGTTGCTGTCGTCACTCGTGCAGGTGCGACGACCGGAGAAGATGGACCCCATCAACAAATTTGGCTTGATAGGAAGAAAAAGGCATCATTTGATATTGTGACAGAGAAAGATACCTTCCTTGAGGACTAGCATGCAATCAGGATAAATCCGGGTAACTCACCTACTGTTGAAATTCCATCTACTTTTGATCCATCTGTAGAGGCAGGACCATCGTGACAGCATGATACCTTGCATTAGTTTTTTGAGAGCTATCTATTTCTAGCTGGAGATTCTGAGGTTCTCGTTGAGATTGAGAAATTGTTATACCACCAAAATAAGATGTTGAAGGATTCTGCAGTGAATTCCCTCCAGAAGAGAAAGAGAGGAAAAGAGATGAGAATGAACATCCATATCAGGGACTACGAAGTTGATTCAGTTATTCTGGATCTCGGGTCGGATGTGAATATTTTGACCAGGGAGACTTGGCAATTGATGGTAAATCCAACATTGGGATGGTCCCTTGTGCAACTATGACTAGCAAATCAGGCCAAATTTCATCCTATTGGTCGTGTCTCAAACTTGGTCGTCGATGTCGAAGGTATGAAGACATATGTCAATTTCAATGCTATTGAAGTAGTTGACAGTGGAGGTTGCTATCCCGAGCTATTGGGGATTGGATGGGATAATGATAGCATGGAAGTTATCAATTTCAAGAAGTGGGTTATGACATTTGAAAACTAAGACATCAGGGTCATTGCTCCCATGGAGCCTCATGAAGGATGTCGGTATATTGAACCTGTGAAGGATGAAGTTGATAGAGGATGGGATCACACCTACAATATCTCCAAATACTATATCCACCATACCATCGATGGTGAACTTGTATGGTGCAGTTCTAGCTCTGCTTCTTATGATTATGATGATGCTTTAGAAAATTGGAAAAATCGGATGGACAAGGTGTCTTTTAGAAAGTGTGGATTGGTCACGCAATCCCTCCATCATGTTGCGATTGAAATTATTGAGTTTCCAATCTATGAGGGGCTTCCAGAGTTGTCCATATTCCTCAAATAATTTGAATAGAAAGTGTTTGAACCATAGAGGTTGTTAGCACTAGAAAAATCATTGAAGGCCACCCCAGCATGCTGGAAGGTGACTCACAAGTAGGCAATCCATGAATGGGCACAGTGTCGATTATTGATGATGGTGCGCTTCAGTGATTCAGATATCTACCACGCTGGGAGATATGATGGGAAGAATGACCCAACCGGTCATTTGATGGAATGTCAGGCCTTGTGGGCGTCACAACCCAAGGATGCATGGGTCCATGCTTTTGTTCATACTTTGAATGAGATGCCTAGATCATGGTATGTAGTAGTAGAACTGCGTAGAACCATAACCACCTGGGAGGAGCTGTCGGTTCACTTTGCGCAGACTTTTAGTTTATGGGATGCTAACCCTGAGGTCCATAATGCACTCCAACTTATTTGCAATGTAGTATTGAAGGTTGTACCAGTCTCATACCTTGTAGATCCGCTTGCACGGTGTCATATGCAATCCATGATGATGTGTTACAATCTATTTGGTGAACTTGAAGATGATGATGAGTTGTGCAATGTCAATATTCCAGAATCAGAAGGAAGTTGCGATGTTGCAGCACCACACATACCAACTGACCCCATGAGTTAGCCGATGAAGCTCAGAAAATTTAACATTGGGATGGAAGAGAACCCGAAGTTTGCTAATATTGGAGACTATTGGGATGACGAAACAATGGCACAGATCATAGATCTACTGCACAAGTTCCAGAATCTCTTTCTGACACAGTTCTCAGAAATGAAAGGGATATTAGAAGATATAGGGGAGATGAAAATCCCGTTGAAACTAGATGCAAAACCTATGTGATAGAGGCCCTATCAAATGAACCCATGATACAAATAACGTGTCAAGGCTGAGCTCAACCAGATGTTGGACACTGGAATGATTGAGCTTGTCGAAGAATTATACTGGATAAGTCCTATGGTTTTTTAGGACAAGAAGATTGGAGAGTTTCACATTTGTGTCGACCTGAGAAAACTGAATGATGCCTTCTTGTATGATCCTTTTCCAAATCGCTTTACAAATGAGGTCCTTGAAGGGGTAGGCGGCCAGGAGATGTACTCCTTCACATATGGCTTTTCGGGTTATCACCAGATCCAAATCGCAAAGGAAGATTGGCATAAGACCACATTTGTCACTGAATGGGGTTGTTTTCAATATATAGTCATGGCCTTTGGATTGAAGAATGCACCAACGATATTTTCTCAGGTGGTTGTTGTTTCGTTCAAATATTTCATTCAGAAGTTCTTACAGCTATACATGGATGATTGGATAGTTTATGGTCTGATTAAGGATCATTTAGCAAACCTGAGATTGATGCTGGAAAGGTGTCGATAGCATCAAATTGCATTTGTTGTGCACCATTTGGGATGCTATTAGGACACATAGTGTGCAAGCAAGGCCTATTGGTTGACCCTACAAGATCACGCTTATCCTTAGCCTACCACCACCGAAAAATGTGATGATGCTTCATGCGAAGCTGGGACATACGAGGTACTATCGTAATTTCATCAAAGGATACGATGCAATTACTGCCCATATGGAGAAGCTTTTAAAGAAGGATGTTGCATTTGAGTGGAATCAAGAGTGTCAAGTAATATTCGACACACTGAAGTCCAAGATGGCATCGATGCCTATACTTCTATTCCCCGACTGGAACAAGGAGTTCAATTTACATGTTGATGCCTCTTCTGTTGCACTGGTGGTAGTACTTGCACAACTAGGCAAGGGCAACCTGGATCACCCGATCGCATTCACAAGTAGGAATATGTCTTTTGCTGAAAGAGATTACATAACCACTGAAAGAGAGGGCTTGGCCATGGTTTACGTGCTGCAGAAGTTTAGGCACTACCTATTGGGTGGTCACTTCAAAATGTTCACGGACCACTCCAATTTGCAATATCTGGTCAATAATCCTGTGTTGGGGGGGAAGATCTGTTGATGGCTACTAATTTTTCAAGAATTCAACTTTGAGATAATTGTGAAGCTAGGATGGTTGAATGCTAGCCCTGATCATTTATCCCGCATTGAGACAGGAGAAGAACCTACCAATATTGATGATGGGTTTCCTGATGCGTGGTTGTTCTAGGTAGATATAGCAGATGGAAATTATGCTTGAATTATTCAGTTCCTGGAAATTGGAGTTTCCCTAGAAGACCCATCGACCAGTCAGAAGAAGCAGTTGGTAGTGAAGACTTCATATTTCTAGCTGATTGCTGGGAAATTATACAAACTTGGACCAGATGAAATCTTGCGACGGTGCATCTTACTGCATGAGCAAGGACCTATTCTAGCAGAAGCGCATGCAGGAATTGTGGGAGGCCACTATGGAGGAAGGGCTATTGCGCATAGAGTGCTGCATGCTAGGCTATGGTGGTCTGCTTTAATAATGATGCGACAGATCATCCGTGGAGCTGCGATGTTTGTCAACACATTGGCAAACCATCACGGCAGGATGAGCTACCACTTGTGCCATGCGTAACTTGACAACCTTTTGATAAATGGGCTATTGAATTTGTAGGTCCAATTAATCCACCAGGAAAGAGGATTGGTGCAAAGTACATCATTACATCAATTGACTATCTGACAAGGTGGGCAGAGGCCACATCAGTTGCAGATTGCACTGCTGTGATGACATCAAAGTTCATATTCGAGAATATTGTGACACGATTTGGATGTCCCGGGATATTGATGAGTGACCAGGAAGTCACTTCATCAATCGAATGGTGAGAGCACTAACCGAGGAGTTGTAGGTGCAACATAAGAAAAGCACACCATAGCATCCACAGGCGAATGGGACTATCGAGGCCTTTAACAAAATATTAGAAACCGTGCCTACAAAGGTATGTAATGCTAATTGTGAGGACTGGGATTTGAAAATTCTAGTGGTACTGTGGGAATATTGCACCGCTTGTAAAAGGATGGCAGTACATACACCGTTCAAATTTGAATATGGGAAAGAGGAAGTCATGCTTATGGAATACATTGTTCTTAGTCTATGTATTACTGCCATGACTGGCATGGATAATGTAGAAGCACTAGAGGAGCACATTGCATAGTTGATCCAGCTTGAAGAGGACCGCTTTATCGCAAGTTTTCACTAGTGTGTCGAGAAGGGTCGACAGAAGGCGTGGCATGATCACCACATTAAGAATAAGAAATTTACACAAAGAGATTTGGTGTTGTTATACGACAGCAAATTCATGAAGCATCCAGGTAAGTTATAGATGCACTTGTTCGGCCCATATATTATTCATTCAATTACTTTTGGTGGTGCAGTTCAATTACATCAATTAGATGGTGCGGTGCTGCCTAAAATTGTGAATGGCAGCCGCTTGAAGCCCTATAGGATGGGGCTCGAGCTGCGCAATGCTTGAGGCACTGCACAAGGGTGAATATACATACATACATACATACATACATACATACATACATACATATATATATATATATATATATATAGACTAGGTAGATAGCAGAAAGGCGATCACAGAGGAAGAGGTTGCGCAAGGATAGAAATCAATAGCTTTGTGAGAAAGACCACCGGTGACAGCCGCAAGGTTGTGAGTTGGTCAAATCAACAATAAATATAGAAAGTTAAAGTATTTAGATGACAGTTCTTAGTGATGTGACATGCATTTATAACCGATTGGACCATTAGTGAGATGAGAATGTCGGTGGATTTGGGGTCATGAATGTTGGATTTGGTTATGATGGACACGACAGATTCGACAATGATGAGATTGGATCGATAATTGGCTATAAGAAGGAGCGGGACACAGGTGCAAGGCATTGTTCAGTTGAATTGAGTGAATTTTTGAGCTCAACGTGGTAGTAGAATTTCATGCGATAAGAAGTGATATTGAAGTGTATTCGTTCTCATTGTGAGGATTGCAGAGTACGGCATGCTGAGCGATCTTGACACAGTCAAGATTTTGAGTGAGAAAGAATCCCCTCTTCGGCACACGATAATCATAGAGGAAGTCATGAGAATGCCAATCAGATCCTCTTTGATCCCTAGAGGGAAGCGAAAGGCCCAGAATCCCAGTTCCACACCGCTGCAGAAGAGACACATGCACAGTTCCACTAGGGTTCAAGGCGAGCAAACTGCACAAACTGGACCATCAAGCTCAGGAGCTATCAAGTCTACGGAACCCAGAGGCATCTCCATCAATGATATCCTTAGATATCTCCCCTCCAACACGACCTGGGGTGCAACCAAAGAGGCTCACCAAGAATTAGAAGTATCTGCCCAAGTTGCTGCCTCTACCAAACAGTATGACTTGCTCAGTGGACATCCTACCCACCTTGGTCAAGATGAAGTATGAAGACCATGATTTGTTGTTGCTGAAGGATGTAGTAGATGAACCTTACCAATCATTGCCTATGGTACCCGATGTGCCCATCCAACGGATCCCTCACCCATGGGCACAGGGCTTGGACAAGTCTGGGCTACTAGGGCTCATTAACATGCTGCATTTAAGGCAACTAAATGAAGTAAACACATGTGTCAAACAACTATTGGTGTGCTTTCATGGTAGTATGCTATGGTTGAATGCCCCTATTCCTATCAAGGTAGACTTAATTTCAGAAATTAAGGGATTACCAAAGTATAGGGAAGATACAACGCAATATCTCAGAGGGTGAGACAATGAAAAAAAGCTTCCCCAGTAATTGAAGGATATATTTGGATTGCAGCGCGATGGCTGTGCCTATCGCATCGAAAATATTAATGAGTGGATAGTGCGTATTGGGGCGCACATTTTGACCTGCAAGATCATCAGGAAGAATCGGGTCATCCAATGTGATTCGGCTATGGTTGCATGTGCCTAAAAATGCATTGAGGGCATACAAATGAACTGGTCCCTATTTCATTTAAATCACTTTTTAGAAGATACTGTCGCCACTCAAGCCGAGGAGTGACCCTTTTCCTATAGTTGGTTGTTGATTATCATTGCATTTGTTGCATGGATGGAGATGGAGGACTACCAGCCGATGTCAGTCACTACTGTGAAAGTGTGCAAAGGCGCATGGTATCAGAACCTATGGTGGGTCGAGGATCCCGGTCGACAGGCGAACTGTGCGATCCATTTTTGGGTCTATTGGGAAGCATTGCAAGTCACAACCGTCAAGGTTCCCCAGTTATCCTATGCTGCAGTAGTCAAATATTAGAGAATCCTTCGGTTTTCTATTGGGCCTCATTACATTTATATCTAGCAACGGTGGGACCCCGGCAAGCAATGACTGCCTATGGCCTATAAAATCATAGATGAAGAATTGGATGTCATAGTTCTGGAGTGGCCGACTGAATGGTGCGAAATTGTGAGCGCAGAGGAGATATCTACGGGGCCACTAGCAGATGCCCCTGTTGAGCCTGTCCAAGTAGAGAAAAGTATTCATGACTCCGATGGAGAGTCATCGATGGAATTTGATCCAGAAGCATGACGCATCTCTAAGGAGAACCGAACCAAAAGGCACATAGAACTCAACGTGGGCAACAACTCCTACTCTATGATGGAGACCCAATTGCAGCGGATCATCAAGGCTGTCATGGACTCATCCGATGTCGCGATTCAATCCATGCGTCAGTCCAACCAAGAAGGGTTCGTCGCGGTAAGAGATAAGTTAGATTCTATTTATGATGTTGTTTAAGAAACAACACCAGAGAGGGTTGTAATGCGGGAATTCCTGCGATTAGCATCGAGCCGCGGGATAGGAACGCTAAAGTTCCCTCTACTGCAATTGACATAGGTAGTGAAAAAGTGAACTTGTTTCTTTAGCCATTACCAAGCATTTCTTTTGATCTCAATAAGTTACCTACTCAGGTTCTAGTGTAGCTACAACAGGTCACTGGCGAGGAGTTGGATGATAGGCAGAAGGATCTTAGCGATGGGTACGTACAGTCGCAGGACGCAGCCAAGAAGCTGCAGGAAGAAGTTGATGAGCTATGGCAGGTCAAAGAGTAGCTTGCAAAAGAAAAGGCATAGGAAATTGCCACATTGAAACAAGCACAGGAAGAGCTACAACGGAAAGTCGTTGAAGCAATCACTGAGTTAAAGAAGGAGCAAGACCGCCTCGTTGACGAGAAAGTGCATCTCTGTGCTAGTTGCGGCATGAGTGATTAAGCTATTGACGAGGCATGTCAACACATCTACAAAAGCACGGAATAACTCACTACAGTTTCCAAGGCCAAGCACCTTGGGGAAGTTATTTCCCAGCTCCAGTTGACCAACAATATGTTGAATTCTCTTGTTTACCTCGACACGCTGCCCACGAAAATTGCCGAGCAAAAAAATATCATCAGAGAGATCACAACCCATTTTGAAGCTGTGGAGCATGAAGTGAAGACGATCACTGAGGCAATGGCACAATTCTGGCAAAGTGTCTTCCAGGATGACCAACTGGAGCAATTGACCAAGCAAGCACGGGAAGTTGAAGCCTAGTTGACGACACTGAAGACGTTACTTAGAGAAATGCCTCTCATGGTTCAGATTACGTGCTTCGAAGAGTTGAAGGACCTGCAGTAGAGAGCTTCTAGATCCCAAGAACGCCAGCACAAGCACAACACTCAGTTGGAGGAATTCTAAGAAATCGGCGGGCAGTTGGCTGTCAAAGCAGTCGGTACAAAAAGGGAGGGAGATGGTGGATAACTGATCCAGGAGGATATTGGTGGCCACCCACCTATTCCTCTTGGACCCCCACCATTGTTTCTTTCTATTTTTTAGTTTCCTTAATTGTAGCAAAATTTACCATTTTTGGCAGTTTTCGGGTCCTAAACTTTCAGAGTCGTTTTGAGGCCCTAAACAACGTTTTTTCAGCATCAAATGGTTGGGCAAATATGAGTTCATTTCAAATGTAATATTTTCTCCTTATGGATGTAGTCCTTGAATAGATATTTATAATGATGTATCATGCATGTCAAACAGAGATATTATGCCAAAGTTACGACCTTGAGAAATTGATGTACCAAGTTACTCAACGGGGCCCACATTTTGGCGTTTCACCTCCTAGGGTTAGGCTTTTGGATGTCTAGGGTTTCCATTGTTTCTCAATAATATATAGGACTTCAAGCCTCATTGTAACATAGAGTTCAGAGGCATGTAGCTGCCCCATCTCTTCTCAGAGATAAGCTACCAACACTCTAGCTAGTTTATTTCCATCCTATATGTAAACAAGTTTTAGTTCTTTGATTTATGCAATGAAGTGTTATTTCCACTGCATATTTGTTTCTATGGTTATTTGTGTATTTTGTTGTGTTCCTGCATAAATACAGATCAATAGCAAGGTTGGGGAGGCACACCCATTGAAGAAGGACATGCTAAATTGCCGGGATTCAGCTAAACAATTCCAGCTCCAAGTTCATGAGATCTTGCAGCAGTTCGAGGACTTCAAGACCAAGACAACGAAGTACACCCTATCTAACTGACGTGGCTTGAGGATGAGCCACAAGACTATGTTGGGGGCCTGTTGGCAGGGGTTTTGGGTAAGTGAGTTGTGCAACACCGCAGAGGTTGTGCAAGCTCACGCGACACTGCGCTGGACCAAATCAGCGCGATAGGCAGAAGAATAACTGTTTTTGGAGTTTCTCATGCAATTTTGTACCGATTGACCACATTTTGTGGATATAGGTCACTAGTTTGTTAGAAGCTAGTTAGAAGTGGACCTTGAATGTGAAGGCGCAAGCATATATATAGAATTATAATTGCAATTGTAGAGCATCGAAGATCATTGATGCAGAATATCAATTGAGGAATCCATTTTGTGATCTAATAGCTATGTGTGATGTGGTCACTTCATTTTGTTCTTGAGCAGTTTTGGCTTTGTCTGTGTCGACTAGCTATTGAATCTTGGATTGTGATTATTCTCCTACTGTGGAGAAGTACTGTATGATTCAGATCTATTGCACAGAAGTAATATGACATGACGGATGTTGCCCTAAATTGATCTTGTCTCTTATTTCTTTTCTGTCTTTATGTGTTGCGATGTTAATGATGGGTGTTTTCAGAATCTATTGTATGAATGAATGAGACTACTACAATAAATGAGTGAATGATGCAATCTGATAGCAATTTGTTAGTTATGTTGATAGATCTATGATGAATGCTGCAATACTAGTTAACTATCTCTGAAGAATCTGATGATTATGCTGTTGTGTCGCTGATGCCCTGTCCTCCCTTCTTACTGCTGGAAACTTGGTTCTAACAGCTCTCCCTCGAACATCTTGAGTGAGAATTCATTCGCTCTACGGGTGTTACTGGGCAGGGTGAAACATGTTTAGGCCGGTGTTGAGGGAGATCACGCTAGTTGGGAGTCGATAGAGTAAGAACCCTTGGCGACAAGGCTCTGTTGGTGGGTTTTTTCCAACACAAACAAACGCAATCATCGAACGTTTAGCATAGTTTGGTCCAAAATAAATATTAGAGTCGTACTTGCAAGAGATGAACCCAAAAACAAGTTTGACGCAACATATAAATTAGTTTTTGTTTTGTAATGTTTTGGTATATGTGGTTAATAAAAAGTTTCTATTTTCGTGGATTTTTTTCTTGATCTCAACGCTTATTCCTTATGGTGGTATTAGAACCACCGAAATGCTATTCATTCCCTATCTTAGCTTGTCGAAAGACTCGATATTGAGTGTTGTTTGGGCTATGAGAGTAGATTGTAGGGATTATTGAGTTTCTATAGTATGTCTAAGAGAAGGCTTCCCTAAGAGATGAAGCTATAGGGTGATCCGGATTTATGTGTGAACGAAATGAAAGAACGGATGCAGAATCATAATAACATACATTTTGCAAAGATAACAGAGATACAGTAAATAAATATTCTATTAAATGGCAGAAATAGAACAGATTGTAATACAATAGCTAGAATGGTGGTAGCTATCTCTGAGAAGAGATGTGACTACTATGCTTATTTGGGCAAAGATGAATACAAAACGAGGCCAAATGGGCCTGTTTATAATAAGAATGAGGGTGAGAACCCAAAAGTCCAAAATGTAACCCCAGAAGATGAACCGTCATAAAGTTTGCAGCCCCAAGGTGGTAAGTTCAACAATCAACTTCTCGGGGTCATAACTTTTGCATACGCTCTTCGATGGCAATCATTTGGCCCCCGAATCGCCAAAAAACGTCGTTTAGGGCCTCAAAATGGCCCCAAAATTTTGGGACCCGAAAAACTGTAGAAAAATACTAGGAAACTGCTACAATGGATAATTGTTTTGAGCTAGTAGAATACGTGCGTGTCCACTGATCTCCATCTGGATCATAGGGTGTTGTGCGAGTCCATATGAGTGCTATGAAGATAAGTGAATGGTGGGTGAAGTCACTGATGAAGAGGTGTAGCCTCTAGGGAGAGAGAGATGATGTAGGGTGAAGTCACCAATGGCACTAAAGGGATACAAACAACTTCTAGAAAAGACTATGTGAATGGTATTCCTTCTAACATAATTATAGATACCATTTGTATGAGTCGTTTCATGAAAGACAATAAGATTGTAGAGCATTAATGTGATGCATTTGGCAACATTGAAGACACTTCACTTTCTTCCACATAGGATTCCAATTTAAACAAAGTGTAAACCAATGGGATTGTTGTTGTTGTTATTATTACATGCAACTTCTTCCAAATCTAGTTGGGAGCCAAAGATAAAACAAAAAGAAGAATTGAAAAATGTTACGGGTTCAAGCTCGAATAAATTAAACCTAAAACTTAAAAAACCTAATCGCTTTGAAATTATTAAAACCAATGTAAGAAAACAATCACCTGTAAAAGAACATATTTCATTTATGTTTATATTACAAACAATTGAGTTGTTTAAATTTAAATAAATAATAATCAATGTACAATTGTATGCTAATTGTATCCTACTTATGTTATGTTTAATTTGGGACATCCATAGTCACACAACTTCTCCATCCATGTTTCTTCTAACTCACAAAACCCATTATAACTTAGATCCGTAACTTGTATACACTGCAATATCCCAGTATCCTCTCTAGTTTCACACATCCTTATAACCCACAACACCTCCAAATATACCAATGTTTTTGTACATGGTTGTACTTCTAACTTAGAGCACCGACCAACATGTAACCATTGAAGCATTGCGGCATGCTTGCCAGCTCCAACCCTGATATGCTCTTCTCCTCAGCTTCACACATATCTCTTCCCACAACTCAAAATATCCCAATTTTCTAGTGCCTCTAACTGAGACCTTCAAATTATTTTGTCAATGTTTTGTATTGTCCGTAGGATGTGGACGCAAATGCAGTGGAAGGAACCTTTCGGAACACGGAAGAAAGAACCGACATTAAAGCCTTAGCTTAAAAGTAACACGTGGTAGTTTCTTAGTGGCAATACACGTGCAATTTTTTCATTCGTAATATAGACGACGATTCTACTATATGGTATTTAAAACCCACCCAAAGAAAAAATTCCTAACGACATAACTATGTCAGAGATTAAGTGGAAATAGTGTTAATATGTTGGATATTAAGTGGAAAGAATGCCAATATGTCAAAGACCTAGTACCGTGTGAAAAAAAAAATATGGATACCTAGTAGTGAAACCTATGTGAGCCCTTTATTAACGAATTGGCTAAAATCTAGTTGACTTGCATTTTTGCTGGTGAGTTTGGATGGAATTCGACATCCCGATTTGTTGCTTAAAATGCAGTTTTTATGGTTGAAATTGAAATTTTGATTGCAGAAATGGATGAAGCGTCTTCAATTTCGCTTAGGGAGACTCCATTATTCAGTTCTAAGCACTAAAAACTCTCATTTCAACAGTTTTTGTTTGATTTTGACCAGAAAAAATGTCGGATTTCAGGTGCAAATCAGAGTTTATCTTACTCTCTTTACTAATCAGGTAGGTTATACCATATATCGGGGCATAATAAGAAACTTACAATTGCGAATGGGTTTTAAGATTAGGTTTTAAAGCATGGAAAATTTTATGGGCGAAATTTAGTTTATGGGTTAATTTTAGAGGGTGTTTTCCCAAAAAATATTCATCATTTTTCATATTTTTCAATATGATTCCCCCGAAGTCCATAAAATTAGTTTTTTTTACTCTTAAAATTGACAAAATAAATTTATATAAATCCATTAAGAAATTAAATAATTTTTAAAAAATTACCAAACAATATTATTGGAAATCTGATAAATAATAAAAATACAAAACTTTTTACACTTTAAAATTTTCCATATTTCAAAGACTATATACTTTTGAAGCTATGATGTTGTGAATTGGGAAAAAGGAAGTGTTTATGTAGCATAAATGCCCCCTTTCACGTAGATGTATTTTTTAGAAGGGAATTTTAAATAACTTCATATGGACATGTTATAAAGGGAGTTAGAGGGTCATGCATGTTTTAGCTTAAGGGTAGGTTAGGGTATTATTTTTTATTTTTTTGTTTTTCTTTATTTTTAGTTTTAATTAATTAATTGTTATTTTATTTTTTAAATAGCATAAATAAGGCTAATAATGAGTTGTTTCGATTTGTAGGGAAGTACATGTTTAGAGGGGAGAGTAAAATTTTTATAGTGAAAATTATAAAGATGCATCGAGACAACCTTCATGAAAATATTGGTTCCAAATTATGGAGTAGAGAAAACCATTGAAGTTGAAGATAAAGATTTTGATGATCAAATTAACCAATGCCTACATAGAATAAACACACAAGAGACCAATTCGCTGCCGATGATGGATAATAGAAGAAACAATGCATCAATGTGTGATAATTCCTAATGCTCCAAGGACATATAAATCTTAATATCCTAGCATGTGATAATGACTAACATGGTGAAATGGCAATTTCGTAATTTAGTCATAACTTTTAACTTGGGTCTCCACTTTGAATGTTGTTGACATTGTTCGAAAGTTATATAAGAGATCTACGACCCGATTTCTATAATTTTCTCAGATTACCTATTAAATAGTACTAAAATAGAGACAAAATAAGGACCACATCATCAACGACCAAAATCATGTTCATTGAAGACTTTTAATGTTGAAAAACTTATGAAAGAAGCTTGGTTAAGGCTTACATGATCATGTTGGGCATACAATAAGGGAAAAATTTCCTTTTACTTATTATATTTCATGAATAGTTCCAAAATGGGAATTTGAAAAAACTAAAAGGACAAAAGAGAAACCCAAGGGTCACAGTAATTTTTGTTTCAAGGAGTCCAAGGTTCACCAAATGGGTGCATCAAAGATATTGCTTTTAATTTATTAATTATGAGAATCCCAAAAGTCACTAGTATTAGATTCTGATAGGAAGATCTTAGGCCAAAAATAGTCTTGACATAGATTACATAAGAAAAATATAGAGAAGAATAAGTGAAGAAAAATATGAGAAATATTCCATTAATTGCTTATTCACATTATAGATGAATATATAATACAATATCAATGAATAATGTGAATAACTACTCAGGTATTTTGATATATCAACCTAGACTGACTCTAGAGATAACTAGGAGTGATAAAATAACCACAATAGCTAACTAGTGTAACTGTAGAGCACTAAATCAGTTAATAACCAGTTACAATCAGTTAACTCAAGGGGGTAGGTGAGCAAAGACGCCCATATTCCCATAAATCATGTAGACTAACGCTAGAGACACTGTAACTGATATAAATGATGGGGGGTCAGAGTTTAATTGAGGATAATTAATGACCTACTGGGGTGAATTGTTGGACATTGCTGTTGGCACTTCGAGTGGGTTCCTATAAAATAGGGATTGATCTCTGGAGCTCCAAAATGCATGCAAACAGGTGCAGTAAGTGGCAAATGTCCACTTGTCATGTCCCCCATGTACTGGTGAAGTGATGAAACCTCTTAAGCTAGGGAAATTAAACAAATATACTTTATGTGGTCAAAGGAGACAAAGGGAGGATTTATAATAATCCTAACAACTAGGGAATAGGGAAGACCAAGGATTATTCCCTTTGGTTCTATAGATTTTAAATGGCTCCATGAGTTAGGCGTTTTTTTCTCTCAAGTTTTCATGCACTATTGTTCAACTATGAATGAGGAGAAGCCAGTGGAATCATGATTTTATGCAGGAATAATTTGTCATATTAGTGGATAATTTTGAATTATTTCATGATTTGTCATATATAGATATAGAGTAATATGTGTTTTTCAAATGTGGTTCACAAACCCCCCAACGTGACTGCTACATCCATAGGAAGAAATCACATAGGGCTCGCCTAAAGGGGCCTCACCCCGTTTGCTCTGATTATGGAGCTAACCCAATGAGGACATTAAGTGAGGCCCTTATATAACAATGTATAGCCACTCAGGGATTTGATCCTGAGACCTTCTTACACAACTTACAGCACTCAACCACTTGAGCTAGCTCACTGTGCTTAGAGTAATATGTTATGGATCTATAAATGGAATATTCCAATATATTTATTTTTCATTTTTCATACACTATTGGTTTAGAATGCACTCTCTATGGGTAGTGAAATCAGAATGATATAAATAACATGATCTTTCTAATATTTATGTTTTTTTTTTGTAAATTGTTTATTTGCTTCTTAAAACATCTACTTGAATTATGAATATGGATGTTCAATTGTCATTTCACTTAGCACTCACTCTCTTAATTTTTATCCTAGACATGATATGTTAGTATAGTTATAAAGCACATTTATAAGAACTCATGCTGCATATAATTATTTAAATAATAAAAACCGTAAACAGTGGAACGAGCCACAACCATTGAAACCCAAATCAGTAATGGTTCTTGGGACATAATCTGGATAGGTTCCCTAATCCAAATGGTTTGAGATCTAATTTGGAATTCTTACTGAGAAGAACCCCTACTATTTTCCTTGGGTCATTTTGGCCCATCAACATGTTCCCTTTCTCTCCATTATTATGGTACATCCTTATGTTAGATTCTCTTAGCAGACAATTGAGATGAGAAATTATGGAAGGAAAACTTCAAGGAATTATCATTTCCAGAGGGGTCAAAGAAATCAACCATTCCTAGTTTGAAAATGATACCTTTCTTATGGGAGGGTATTTTACTATAATCGTTGAAAGATACAAGTGGATCTTGGATAATTTCATGAATTCCTATAGAGGCAAAATTAATAAAGTAAGAGTCATATATTTTGAGTGAAAATGTCCCCTCTCTTGATGCACATAATGGCTAGAATTTTGGAATTATTATGCATATGTAAATGGAAATCATAAAATTATTTAGTATACCCATTTCACTAGAGTACCCTAAATCAAGTTAATGGATCCATATTGTACATAAAATGAAATAAATGATGCAACAGTGGGGGTTTGAATGGATTAATATTGATAGGTGAATTATGTTGATAAAATATGTGTTATCATATCTAAAAATATTCTAAGGCTATACTACGTTAGTACCTACTAGTATCATGAATTGGTTTGGAAAGGAAATTTTAAAAGAATTATAGAAAGGGGCGAAGTCTAACAGTAAGAAATACTATTTGGGTTTAAGTGAGAAACTATGAGAGAATTCCAAGAAAATTATGGTTTTTAATTCTAGTATCTCAAGTTGATGGATCTTTCTTTAGGATCGAAAATCCTGTTGAGACTATTTATTAAAGAGAGAGAGTGGTGGAAATCAATCCTACACAAAAACACATATATTGGATAAGTTAAAGAACAATTTCTAGATTGGCTAAACCTAGAAAGTAAGGGGTATTGAATGTGGAATATATGAAAAGTGTTGACATATCTAATTAACTATCATGTATCTTAGGATCTAGGCAACGAGTGATCCATAAATAATTGAGAGGGTTGAATTATGATAAGGGATCTTGTGATGTCCCCATCCCTGAATCCAAGTTCAAGGACACCTGGAAGCCCAAGGGGAGGGCTGAATCAAGGTAATTCATAGAGACATATGGGTAACTAAGGCTAGGTCATCATGCAAACAAGCCAATAAGACAAAATAATCAACCACTTTTTTATAAAAGCAATGCAAACTTTCGATGCATATTATCTTTTGAATGCACATGCAATGTAAGGTAAATGAAAGCATGAATGTAATAAAAAATCAACTACCATATCTATTAAAACCATACAATTCATCAATAAAATCAGTTTTGTAAGCTACCAAAACAATATAATTAAAAAAAATTACAGGTTTCCACAATCACCATATTAAAAATCAGCTCTACTGAATTCCACCTACAACCATAATAATATAAACAAAAACAAAATATGAGGGTTTCCATCTACAACCATATAAACGATAATAAAATTATATATCATGGATGCCACCTACAACCATGTAAGCGAAAGTCAATTAGATTCATAAGCTATCATCTACAATTATAGAACGACATCAAAAGCTGATCTATAATAGAGTTAAAATCAGATCCACCGGTTGCCATATAAAATCATATATACTATAATAAATTAAAATATATTGGCTTCCATATAAAAATATATATATATATCACAATAACATTAGATCTATTGGATTGCACCTACAACCATATAATAGAGATAAAAATGAGATCCATTAGCACATATTCTTCATAAAATACAATGAATAATCTCATAACAAAACATTGATCTTTCAAAAGGGAAACTAGCTTCAAAAGGGAAACGTTCCATTCAGCCATAGAAATACCATTGCCATGCATCTTTCAACATGATAGGAACCCTTGATATGAAGCCATATATCCACAGGAGAGGTACTCTCAAACCAAAAGTTACGGTGTCCTCATCTCAACATTGAGAACAGTGCCACCCAAAAACAATTGTATCTCAGTTAAACAAAAACCATTTTCAATGAAAAACAAAGTTTTCCTTACTGAAAACTAGGTTCCATATGTAATGGAACATGTATCACAACCTATAAATACTAAAAAATAGGAAAAACAGAACATATGATTGCTCCCTTATTGACACCATGAGAATACCACAACTTCCCTTTCTCCATCTACTCTACCTGGTGAGTTGCGACTCCCCTCATTTCACAGGACCTCAGGATATCACCACCCTCACCTAGGATTTATGAGGAAGATTCAGACATAAACAAGCAATGGGATAAGGAATCATGTTGTGTAAGCATATATCAGTATTCAATCCCCATTACAAGCTCTTCAAATCTCATTACAAGGATTTCAATCTTCAGTAACACTATGCATATCCTACTCAAGAGAATGAATTTCCTAGACAAGATAGCATTCCACTATACCAGAGTGCTAAAAAAGAGAGAAAAAGAGTGAAATAGATCCAATTTGAATCCTTCTATAGCCATTTGAATTCCCATGAGAGGTAACTGAAATTCACTGGGGTTACTTAAACCACAAGAGTCTAACTTGAATTCCTCCCAAGCCAACATGAATTGGTAGAGGAGTTACTCATTCATGAGATTCCATTCCTAGAATAGAAAAAGGGTGCATCAAAATTTAGGAGTTACACTTCAAAGGGTGCTAGATAAAAATATCCCATGAGGCTACACTGACACATGAGGAGTTACAAATGACACCAAACCAAGGCCAAGGAAGGCTCACTAGTCAAGAGGGTCCCACCAAACATTGAAGAGGATGTAAGAGTACCTCCATAAAACAAAATAACTAAAAATATGGTCCATCAAGTAATGTTAGAGAGAGAAACAACTCCTAGTCGCCAACCCCCTTCACATGTGGAATCCACGACCCCCCATTATTGTTAGTTTCCCATGTTGAGCTAGTTATTTTTAAATAACAATAACAATAATAATGCATTTTCCTCCCTCCCCCTTAAACCAATGCATTTCCCTTGATGCATACTTATTACATACATGTTGCAACACAAAATTTCAAAAAACATGAGGGTATGCCTCCCTCACGAAATCTTCCAGGTCCTAAGTAGCATCTTCAGGACTATAATGGGTCCATTATACTTTTACCTATTTTATCTCTCAATTCCGTAGCATCTTGAATTTTTGACCCAATATGGAAACTAGTTGTACTAAAAATCTCCCTTTCGATTCCACCTAAATCACATTCCAATCAATTACATGATTAACATCAGGTATATACTTTTTCAAAAAAGAGACATGAAATAAATTATGGACTTTAATGCAAGCTCATATGCAATGTGACATATCCTAGCTAATATCTAAAAGGGTCCACAATATCTAGAAGCTTGCTTGGAATAGATCCCCAAGTTCAAGGATGTCACATACCCCAATTTTGCAAAATAATATTATATTATTTTGATTTTTTTCCAAGACATTATGTTAAATTTAATGCTAAGTTGTAAATGATGACTCCGTAGAGTCAAGGATATTGAATGCAATTCTGAATATTTTAATTTTAAATAAATAATAGTGGAGACAACAGCTTGGGAGAGCTCTTAAAAAGAGTGTTACTGGTCAAGTTGGTGGAGGAGACTAGGTGGAGATCAAATAGACAAGTGGAAGCATCCTCAAACACTTCCAATGTTGCAGGTGGAAACCTCCCTACATTTGGGGTCATGATCCCCCAAGAAAGTGGGATCAGAGCAGGTGGCTCAATTAATGACAACTAACCCAAAAAGACCTAGACAATCTTAATAAAGAAGCCCATTGAAGAGAGTTGAGGCTGCTCATTCCAAGAAGAGAATAATTCAGGTGAATGTACTTCAAAGATCTCATTGGGAAGGGAATTTTTGGAAGGTTTTTGAGGGGTAAACTACAGGAAGTGATCTAGTACAACTTTCCAGCTGAAAGATCTTGTTGCAGAGTGTAGAGTTGGTACTGAGTCATTGGACTAGTATTTTGTTGTTTGCTCCACATAGTCCCGGCCAAGGAGACCAGGAATAGGCTCGGGAGTCTTGAGAAGACGTTGTTTGAGCGATCTCCAGGAGTTGGTAGGGAGGAACGGCCTCTCAATGCTGTTGTCATCCATCTTTGAAACATGTTCTACAATCTTTTAATTGCCGTGTTAAGTTTATATCTGAGTATGAATAAATAATGAATGATTTATATGTTATGTAGTGAACTGTTAAGCTTGAAATCTCTTAGTTGTTTGAATGTTGAATCTGTACTTTGATGACAAATAATCCTACCTGTGTTTTTCCTCATCTGGAATAAACCAAATCGTACTCTAGCACAGGTAGTGTGTTTAAAATGGATGAAGTATGATAGGAATCCAAAATGAATAGAGTTACTTATATTTTCAAAATGTTGGAATCTTTTCTTTCAGTAGATAGTTGCTTCCATAAAGAATATTAATCTGTTTAGTAGGGTTGTTGTTAAAACCGGACTGTGTATTAAGAATACTAGAAAAAGAACAAGGTCATATTATTTTACTAATAGCAATATGTTCAAGTATGTAAGTCATTCTTTTACACAGTACCTTATTTTATAAACTATACATCTACACTGAAATAGAAGAAATAGAAATGTCAGTTAAATGCTTATTATTTATGTTAAGTAAGGATGTAAATATGGTTCTGTTAGTTTATATCTTTTCCTAATAATAATAGCTATTTTACCTACAACTATTTAAACTCTAAGTAAGGATTGGTAACCTAATTAAATTCTGAAGATAAACTAATTTGAGATAAGGAATATAATAAATAAGAACTTAACAACTCTTACATTATTCTTCTTCTTAGAATTAAAATAACTAAAAGACAGTAGTAACCTATGCTTAAAGTATTATTAATAAGGAACTATCCTTACACTCTTACAGACAAATTATATGTAAAGGAGTATTGACAGGTATGAAAATTCTTATTTCTTTCACCAAGCTTAAAAAAATAATCTTATTAAATAAACTAAACTATTATAGATTGTTCTGAGTCTTTATTAATA